>CAUOFW020002280.1:337720-937720 GCA_963454935.2 Ilex paraguariensis
CTCTCTCTCTCTCTCTCTCTCCCCCCCCCCTTTCTCAACAAACAACAACACACACCATTCTTTGTTTATTAAATTTAATTGTGGCTTATGTAACTACTGGTGTTCTTAGGTCAACAACATTGTACTCTTACAGTCCTGTCATTGAGATTTTGTTGACTTGAATGTGTTGATAAAGTTTTTACGAATCAAGTTCTACAACTTTTAGGCATTCATGTTTGGAACAAGCACTTCTTCGATGTGTGCATTTTTATTCTATTGTGGTGATGCATATTCAAACTAGACAAAATCACAAAGGAGCACATTGACGAGAATCGGGTAGCCTATCATGTACCTCTTTCAAACCCCACTATAGGTGGGAACTTAATGCACTAGGTACGACTTTTCTATGTAGAAGAGGCGGAAATTTAATGCAAGAGTTAGTCACTTCACCTATATGTCATCGAGTGCAATGAATAAAGCCTTATCATATGACGAGGTGTTAATCAAATTGATCTTCTCAAGCTCGACTTGGTCGTGCTTGGATTCGGATTGAGCTTTACTGTTGAGCTCAAATTTGTTGTAGCTCTGCTCTGCTCGCATTTGAGCTGAGCTAAAGCCAAAAACTGAGCTCAAAATTTTATCAAAAAATCCCAAAAATTAAATGGGGGAAAGAGACCTATAGCTTTGTCAACAATGTTTTTAGCTTCAAACACCAGAGTCGTTCCCTAACTTGATGTATGATATTAGTAGGAGGTGTTGTAGTCTCCACCGACTCAAGAAGCTTCAAAGGTTTTAAGGTTTGAAATCCTCTCCACAAAAACTACAATCTCAATGGATGACTAAAATAAAAGCAGACATGGACGACATAGAGGGAGAGAGAAAAGGAGAGAATTTGGAAGCAAGAGAAGAGGCAATTGCAGGGTCGTAGGACCCAAGCCTATGCATGTAAGAAAGAAAGATGAAGATTGAAGTGGGCGGAATGATTTGTCCCAAAAAAATTAGTGGTTGAAATGATGAGAGAGATATATTAAATTAATTGAAGGTGGTTGGTTCGAATACTCCAAATACATGTGAAGTCTACCAAAATGGAAAGTCGGATAGAAATAAGTAATATCTCATAATGTGTGTTGAATGGTGATAAACATTTAATGTACTTAAAAGTGAGTCCAAGCTCGCAAGCGGCTCAAGCTCGTGGCAGCTATAAAATGGGCTTGATTAATAAATCAAATTTGGTTCATATTTTAGAGTGAATGAACTTTAAATCAGCCAAAAATGAGTCGAGCCCAAGTTGCATAATGTGTTTTGATAGCCCTAATCATATGTTTATTTAGTTTTTAAGTCTATAGCACATTTGTTGTTTTCATATTAGCAATAATCCCGTGTCTAAAGATATTATACAATATCAAAAATCAAACATTGATCCTGCAATATTTATATTTTATATGACAATTTAATTTTTTTTTATTATGCAATTTAAAATTAAAATGAAGAGGGTGGCAGGTGTGAATTGATGAAATTATTTGATATTTGGAGTTGTGTTGATTGAGTTGTTTGACATTGGGGTATGTGTTGATTAAGTTGTCTGACATTGGAGAATGCGTTGGGGCGGTGTAGAGAAACTGATATTTTTTGGAAGAAAAATTTTTTTTAGATAAATTTTGTACCNGGTTGTGTTGATTGAGTTGTTTGACATTGGGGTATGTGTTGATTAAGTTGTCTGACATTGGAGAATGCGTTGGGGCCGTGTAGAGAAACTGATATTTTTTGGAAGAAAAATTTTTTTTAGATAAATTTTGTACCATT
Organism: Ilex paraguariensis; assembly: GCA_963454935.2. Taxonomy (NCBI): domain Eukaryota; kingdom Viridiplantae; phylum Streptophyta; class Magnoliopsida; order Aquifoliales; family Aquifoliaceae; genus Ilex; species Ilex paraguariensis. The sequence continues at coordinate 339,503 of CAUOFW020002280.1, forward strand.
GGATCAAAGTAGATAAAAGTTGGATTCATCTTGACNAGCTAGCCTTTTGAAGTTACTCATAATAGATCTCTAAGACATGTATTTGGTAGATGAGAAATTAATAAAGGGCTAAAAAGTAAAATTACAATGAATTGGACTAGTATCTCTTATTTTTCACCCGATGTGCACATACATATGTTTTATCTCGCAATGTATTCATATAAAATTATAAATTGTCGTGATTCATGTAAAAATTTAAAATTTGGATTATAAAATGGAGAAACATATTTTTGACTTGGGCATCCAATTAAAAAAGTGAATATTTAATCATAACTAGTGTTTAGTGGCATTGGTCGTGGCAATGACAAATGCGCAATTGACCATTTGATAGTCATATTCTTGAATATACAGAATAAGGTTTCGATGGTGATAGCTAATGGTGGCTCCGACTTGGTGGTAATAGAAGATGGTGGGAAATGAATGGTAACGATAGCGGTAAAACAACGATAGTGGCAGTGATGGTAAATATAAAATTAAGTTATGAGATGAAAATGATATTAATGATAAATGTAAATACGTAAATACTTGTGGGTTATTTAGAATTAACTTAATACAAACACATTTTCTTTTACTCAAATCACCTAAAATAAATCACATACAAGAAGGGGAAAATGCAAAAATAATGTAAAAAAAGGAGGGTAAAAGTGTAATTCTACAAAACGTCACAATCATTGCTGCTTGAAGGGAAAGCTACCGAAAGCGGTTGGAAAACTAACAAAAAAGTGGCAGACAAGAAGCGAGTGGATAAGACCGTCGCCACAGCACACAACAAAAACACACTTCCCAAGGTTCTGAAAATCATACTATGCCCCTCGAAACTTTTAAATTTATTACAATCACCCCTGGACAGTTACTTATTCACAAGTTCACTCAATAAATTATGTTACTATATAATCACTTGATGTTTGACATCTCAATTTTACAGCAAAAACATTAAAAAAAAAACAATTGTTGTTTTGTTTATTGAATAATCTTTAATGAAGTACCAAATACCCAAAACTCGTAATTGTTAACCCTTTGCATTGAGTTCCTCCAATATGAAATCGAGGTTTCGAAAGATTATTTTCGTGGATTATCTGAGTCTTTAGAAATTAGAAAAATAAGAATTTTATATAATCAGTTGTAGCACAAAAGTATTTCATGTTAAAAAAATAATACTAATATATGGCTAAATGGTGGGATAAATTCAACATTTTTGTTTAAATTACTTCAGAAACAATTCACCCAGGGTTCTAACAAAATTTGCATTTCTCTTGATTAGATTTATACCGATTTTATGATGATCAAGTCTCAAGCATACAACGAGAATAATTACCTCAAATTCTAAGTCTATGTACAAAACTCACCTATTGAAGACCATATCTCAATTAGGCGTCGATGGCGATAATGATGAAATCACGTCCACTTACCCTCAAAGCAATGGGAATGATTGTTTCGGGATTCCATTCAATGACATATCTAAAAAGTGACTAATTTTTTCACCCCCGAATAATGCTAGTAATAATTCAAAATGCCAGCAACAATTCAATATAATGCTCATAACCCCACACATATTTCACATTAAAAAAAACATATATACCCATATGTGAACATAGAAAATCAAAAAAATATCTAAATAACACGCAATACATATTTTTATTAAAATTTATTAGTTTTCTTCATAAATCACTCTAGATGAAGTTTAAATGAACTTCTAATCTCCAAAAAAAAAAAAAACTCTATAGTATAGACATAGTTACTTAAAAATTCAAAATAAAATAAATTTTGTAGCTTTTATAATTCATTTTTTTGGTAATGTGATCATAGGTGTTTGAATCAGTTTAAATACATCTCGATTAATTTATTTTTTGGTTCAATTAAAGAGACCATTCACGCTGGAACCATAAGGGATAAATCTTTCATTGGTTTTTATAAAACATTTGATTGAAGAGAATTGCAAGATATGGCACCGAGTCCATATATAACGTTTCAAATTTTAGTGAATGGAATGTAATTTTGACAATTGTAGAGGGTAGTGACTGTAATTGTTTCTTATTAATTCTGACCCCTTGGATATTATTATATTTCGTTATCTTCCTATTTGTAGTACTTTTTGACGCCTCCGTGTGACACTAGCTCGAGTCCACGTGGCAATCGATAGCTCCCCCTTCGTCGTTGTCGTTGCCTTGAAGAAGAAAATTTAGAATTGAAGAACTGAACGCATAGACTGGGCACTTTCTAGAGAGAGAAAAGTAGTATGTGTGGAGAGAGAGAGAGGGTGTTTGGAGTGAGAGGGCGAGAGAGAGGTGCTAGGAGAGGGGGTTGATTGATGGTGAGTATCTGTTTCTAGGGAAAATTTTGGTGTTGGGAGGAGGAAGATGTACGTAGGAGGTTCAATGCGAAAGTCATTCAAGGATTCTCTTAAAGTTCTTGAAGCCGATATTCAGCACGCTAATACTCTGTGAGTCAACTATTTTCTCTCCATTTCTCTCTCTCTCTCTCTACATATTTGTATACGTGTTTGTGTGTACATATATGTTTGTTTATTTCATCAATTTGTGCGAAAACTAGAGTCTTAGAGAATCGAACGTTTAAAAGTTTTATAGTTTTATTTACATTTTGTTTAATTTTTCCACTATTATGTTTCTGATTCAATTGTCTCTCTAGTTTTGTTACTGATATGCATTTGATTTTGTTGTTTTTTTTTACACTGATCAGATGGGCTCTATTATTGTTTGTATTTGATTAAGGAAAGTAGTTGGATGATGTGAGCTTCACGTTTCCATGTCTTGTTTCTGATGAAAAAAAAAAAAAAAGGTTTATTTGTTGCTTCTATTTGTGATAAAGGTATTATTCTTATGATAACTGATGCTTAACTTACTCAGGTAAATTTTCTTTTATACTTGCTTCTTACTTAAATTGATAAGTGAGTATTAGCTTGAATGCAGATGGGGTTATTCTAGTGATGATAAATGCTCTATTGTAGATTAATCTTCTTTTTAATTATGGAAATTATATTGGAATTGTGATTATATCAAGTAGGATAGTTGTTGAGCTCAAATTTGTTGGTCATGATGGTCAGTACTCTCTGTGGACCTGAGGACATCTGGTTAATTTTTTTACCCAATGCTTTCTTGACACTCACTTCATCCTTCACTCCCAAGTAGAAAAGGGACCACATTTTACAGTGTAGGATTGATGCACATGTAGAGGCCGGAAAATGAAACAGATGGTTGATGTGTCTGCTACTTCTGATTAAGAAGAATTTTGGGTCCTATTTTTTTATTCAAAATGTTGTTCTATAATGCAAAATATTTTGGTGGTTAAGCATTAACACTTTTAGTAACATTTGGATACTCAGTTTTGTGCATTGTTACTTTAGAACTATGATTCATTTTACTTTAAAAGATCTGTCAAAAAAGGTCTTTCAAGTTTTTGATGGTCAGAGTAGAGACTTACAGTTGGAAAATGATGGTTAGATTTCACTTCCTAGCAGTTTCTGTTAGATGTATTTGTTGTTATGCTGCTTGTAGTTATGCTGATGTATGCTATCTGCTTGCTTACCTATTTTGGTTAAATACCCTGTCTTGGCTCTGTTTAAATTCTAATCTTGCAATGTGGGTACAGGGCATCAGATTTCCCAAGAGAATATGATGGTGCCTGCCTACAGATGAGAATGTCCTACAGTCCAGCTGCACACCTGTTCCTGTTTCTAGTACAATGGACAGACTGCCACCTTGCTGGTGCTCTTGGACTGTTGAGAATCCTAATTTACAAGGTTGGAGCTTGTTTATATCACTGTCTCTCTATCTATTCATAATCTTTGTTCATCATGCCTCTGGCTGACTACCTCACTTCACTTAACAGGTTTATGTGGATGGCACCACAACCATGTCTACCCACGAGAGAAAAGCAAGCGTCAGAGAATTCTATGGTAAGTTTCTGCACTATAATCCAATTGCATTCCACTTAAGATAAACTTGTACAACCTGATGCATTTGCATCCCTTAATGTATGAGCTGGAATAGCCTCTAGTCCATGCTTTGTCTGCTGATGTCTGAACTTCTTGTGCCATCAGCTGTCATTTATCCCTCCTTACAACAACTTGAAAGAGGTGTGAGTGATACAGAAGATAAAAGGCAAAAGGCAGTATGCATGGAAAGGTACAGAAGAAGAGATGATGAGGAACACAGGCACTGTTCGGATGTAGATATTGAAAGGGAAGAAGAATGTGGAATTTGCATGGAGATGAACAGTAAGATTGTGTTGCCCAACTGCAACCATGCCATGTGCTTGAAATGCTACCGTGATTGGTACTCTCTCTCTCTCTCTCTCTCCCCCCCCCCCCTTTCTCAACAAACAACAACACACACCATTCTTTGTTTATTAAATTTAATTGTGGCTTATGTAACTACTGGTGTTCTTAGGTCAACAACATTGTACTCTTACAGTCCTGTCATTGAGATTTTGTTGACTTGAATGTGTTGATAAAGTTTTTAGGAATCAAGTTCTACAACTTTTAGGCATTCATGTTTGGAAGAAGCACTTCTTCGATGTGTGCATTTTTATTCTATTGTGGTGATGCATATTCAAACTAGACAAAATCACAAAGGAGCACATTGACGAGAATCGGGTAGCCTATCATGTACCTCTTTCAAACTCCACTATAGGTGGGAACTTAATGCACTAGGTACGACTTTTCTATGTAGAAGAGGCGGAAATTTAATGCAAGAGTTAGTCACTTCACCTATATGTCATCGAGTGCAATGAATAAAGCCTTATCATATGACGAGGTGTTAATCAAATTGATCTTCTCAAGCTCGACTTGGTCGTGCTTGGATTCGGATTGAGCTTTACTGTTGAGCTCAAATTTGTTGTAGCTCTGCTCTGCTCGCATTTGAGCTGAGCTAAAGCCAAAAACTGAGCTCAAAATTTTATCAAAAAATCCCAAAAATTAAATGGGGGAAAGAGACCTATAGCTTTGTCAACAATGTTTTTAGCTTCAAACACCAGAGTCGTTCCCTAACTTGATGTATGATATTAGTAGGAGGTGTTGTAGTCTCCACCGGCTCAAGAAGCTTCAAAGGTTTTAAGGTTTGAAATCCTCTCCACAAAAACTACAATCTCAATGGATGACTAAAATAAAAGCAAACATGGACGACATAGAGGGAGAGAGAAAAGGAGAGAATTTGGAAGCAAGAGAAGAGGCAATTGCAGGGTCGTAGGACCCAAGCCTATGCATGTAAGAAAGAAAGATGAAGATTGAAGTGGGCGGAATGATTTGTCCCAAAAAAATTAGTGGTTGAAATGATGAGAGAGATATATTAAATTAATTGAAGGTGGTTGGTTCGAATACTCCAAATACATGTGAAGTCTACCAAAATGGAAAGTCGGATAGAAATAAGTAATATCTCATAATGTGTGTTGAATGGTGATAAACATTTAATGTACTTAAAAGTGAGTCCAAGCTCGCAAGCGGCTCAAGCTCGTGGCAGCTATAAAATGGGCTTGATTAATAAATCAAATTTGGTTCATATTTTAGAGTGAATGAACTTTAAATCAGCCAAAAATGAGTCGAGCCCAAGTTGCATAATGTGTTTTGATAGCCCTAATCATATGTTTATTTAGTTTTTAAGTCTATAGCACATTTGTTGTTTTCATATTAGCAATAATCCCGTGTCTAAAGATATTATACAATATCAAAAATCAAACATTGATCCTGCAATATTTATATTTTATATGACAATTTAATTTTTTTTTATTATGCAATTTAAAATTAAAATGAAGAGGGTGGCAGGTGTGAATTGATGAAATTATTTGATATTTGGGGTTGTGTTGATTGAGTTGTTTGACATTGGGGTATGTGTTGATTAAGTTGTCTGACATTGGAGAATGCGTTGGGGCCGTGTAGAGAAACTGATATTTTTTGGAAGAAAAATTTTTTTTAGATAAATTTTGTACCATTGGATCAAAGTAGATAAAAGTTGGATTCATCTTGACTGTTGTTGTGTTTTTATGAGTTCATAATTTAACTTCCTAACTATAATATTAGATAGATTTGCCATTTCATCAAGGAGCATTGGCGTGTTTTGTTTCAATTTAATTTTTTGCGAGTCATACATTTTTTTATTGATTTTTGAAAGATGGGTTCCTATGATTCGAGAAGAATCTTTGAAACCTGACTATCTAATTTTGATGAAAACTATAATCATTTTCTTTTTCTTGAGGACCCTTAAACAAGGAACATTAGTTAAAACTCGGGAAACAAGAATCAGATTACCTTTTGTTGTGAATACTATATGAATGATTCTGATTCTCAATGCACATATAAACAAAATTGTCTTCCTGGTTGAGTTTTTCTTTGGATTTTGTTTTTTATCCTCCCTCCACTTTGGGCTTATTTAGAACCCTATTGCTCGTTGTGGCCGAGCCATTCTTGCTGGAAATTGGAAAAAAGTAAAAACCTATTTTTCAAGGGGGAGAGGGACGTCGGATGATATTAAAAACATGGAAGGAAATTCCATGCTGAATGTTGCAATTATATTCCCTGCTCTGGGACTCTTGCTAAATTTGTTTTTTTTTCCCCCAGGGGGGCGGGGGGGAATTGGGAGAGGAGGTTTTTGTGTGTGCCATGTTGTGTGCTTAATTTTTTCATTGACTGCAAAATTTCGTTTATTATTGAACAATGAGAATAATGTGGATATGTTATGGCATGTTCCAGGTGTTTGAGATCACAATCATGTCCCTTTTGCCGTGACAGTCTGAAGCGAGTGAACTCTGGTGACCTCTGGGTATTTGTGGACAGTAGGGATGTTATCGATATGGCTACAGTAACAAGGGNTACCCAAAACTCGTAATTGTTAACCCTTTGCATTGAGTTCCTCCAATATGAAATCGAGGTTTCGAAAGATTATTTTCGTGGATTATCTGAGTCTTTAGAAATTAGAAAAATAAGAATTTTATATAATCAGTTGTAGCACAAAAGTATTTCATGTTAAAAAAATAATACTAATATATGGCTAAATGGTGGGATAAATTCAACATTTTTGTTTAAATTACTTCAGAAACAATTCACCCAGGGTTCTAACAAAATTTGCATTTCTCTTGATTAGATTTATACCGATTTTATGATGATCAAGTCTCAAGCATACAACGAGAATAATTACCTCAAATTCTAAGTCTATGTACAAAACTCACCTATTGAAGACCATATCTCAATTAGGCGTCGATGGCGATAATGATGAAATCACGTCCACTTACCCTCAAAGCAATGGGAATGATTGTTTCGGGATTCCATTCAATGACATATCTAAAAAGTGACTAATTTTTTCACCCCCGAATAATGCTAGTAATAATTCAAAATGCCAGCAACAATTCAATATAATGCTCATAACCCCACACATATTTCACATTAAAAAAAACATATATACCCATATGTGAACATAGAAAATCAAAAAAATATCTAAATAACACGCAATACATATTTTTATTAAAATTTATTAGTTTTCTTCATAAATCACTCTAGATGAAGTTTAAATGAACTTCTAATCTCCAAAAAAAAAAAAAACTCTATAGTATAGACATAGTTACTTAAAAATTCAAAATAAAATAAATTTTGTAGCTTTTATAATTCATTTTTTTGGTAATGTGATCATAAGTGTTTGAATCAGTTTAAATACATCTCGATTAATTTATTTTTTGGTTCAATTAAAGANTAAATTTTGTAGCTTTTATAATTCATTTTTTTGGTAATGTGATCATAGGTGTTTGAATCAGTTTAAATACATCTCGATTAATTTATTTTTTGGTTCAATTAAAGAGACCATTCACGCTGGAACCATAAGGGATAAATCTTTCATTGGTTTTTATAAAACATTTGATTGAAGAGAATTGCAAGATATGGCACCGAGTCCATATATAACGTTTCAAATTTTAGTGAATGGAATGTAATTTTGACAATTGTAGAGGGTAGTGACTGTAATTGTTTCTTATTAATTCTGACCCCTTGGATATTATTATATTTCGTTATCTTCCTATTTGTAGTACTTTTTGACGCCTCCGTGTGACACTAGCTCGAGTCCACGTGGCAATCGATAGCTCCCCCTTCGTCGTTGTCGTTGCCTTGAAGAAGAAAATTTAGAATTGAAGAACTGAACGCATAGACTGGGCACTTTCTAGAGAGAGAAAAGTAGTATGTGTGGAGAGAGAGAGAGGGTTTGGAGTGAGAGGGCGAGAGAGAGGTGCTAGGAGAGGGGGTTGATTGATGGTGAGTATCTGTTTCTAGGGAAAATTTTGGTGTTGGGAGGAGGAAGATGTACGTAGGAGGTTCAATGCGAAAGTCATTCAAGGATTCTCTTAAAGTTCTTGAAGCCGATATTCAGCACGCTAATACTCTGTGAGTCAACTATTTTCTCTCCATTTCTCTCTCTCTCTCTCTACATATTTGTATACGTGTTTGTGTGTACATATATGTTTGTTTATTTCATCAATTTGTGCGAAAACTAGAGTCTTAGAGAATCGAACGTTTAAAAGTTTTATAGTTTTATTTACATTTTGTTTAATTTTTCCACTATTATGTTTCTGATTCAATTGTCTCTCTAGTTTTGTTACTGATATGCATTTGATTTTGTTGTTTTTTTTTACACTGATCAGATGGGCTCTATTATTGTTTGTATTTGATTAAGGAAAGTAGTTGGATGATGTGAGCTTCACGTTTCCATGTCTTGTTTCTGATGAAAAAAAAAAAAAAAGGTTTATTTGTTGCTTCTATTTGTGATAAAGGTATTATTCTTATGATAACTGATGCTTAACTTACTCAGGTAAATTTTCTTTTATACTTGCTTCTTACTTAAATTGATAAGTGAGTATTAGCTTGAATGCAGATGGGGTTATTCTAGTGATGATAAATGCTCTATTGTAGATTAATCTTCTTTTTAATTATGGAAATTATATTGGAATTGTGATTATATCAAGTAGGATAGTTGTTGAGCTCAAATTTGTTGGTCATGATGGTCAGTACTCTCTGTGGACCTGAGGACATCTGGTTAATTTTTTTACCCAATGCTTTCTTGACACTCACTTCATCCTTCACTCCCAAGTAGAAAAGGGACCACATTTTACAGTGTAGGATTGATGCACATGTAGAGGCCGGAAAATGAAACAGATGGTTGATGTGTCTGCTACTTCTGATTAAGAAGAATTTTGGGTCCTATTTTTTTATTCAAAATGTTGTTCTATAATGCAAAATATTTTGGTGGTTAAGCATTAACACTTTTAGTAACATTTGGATACTCAGTTTTGTGCATTGTTACTTTAGAACTATGATTCATTTTACTTTAAAAGATCTGTCAAAAAAGGTCTTTCAAGTTTTTGATGGTCAGAGTAGAGACTTACAGTTGGAAAATGATGGTTAGATTTCACTTCCTAGCAGTTTCTGTTAGATGTATTTGTTGTTATGCTGCTTGTAGTTATGCTGATGTATGCTATCTGCTTGCTTACCTATTTTGGTTAAATACCCTGTCTTGGCTCTGTTTAAATTCTAATCTTGCAATGTGGGTACAGGGCATCAGATTTCCCAAGAGAATATGATGGTGCCTGCCTACAGATGAGAATGTCCTACAGTCCAGCTGCACACCTGTTCCTGTTTCTAGTACAATGGACAGACTGCCACCTTGCTGGTGCTCTTGGACTGTTGAGAATCCTAATTTACAAGGTTGGAGCTTGTTTATATCACTGTCTCTCTATCTATTCATAATCTTTGTTCATCATGCCTCTGGCTGACTACCTCACTTCACTTAACAGGTTTATGTGGATGGCACCACAACCATGTCTACCCACGAGAGAAAAGCAAGCGTCAGAGAATTCTATGGTAAGTTTCTGCACTATAATCCAATTGCATTCCACTTAAGATAAACTTGTACAACCTGATGCATTTGCATCCCTTAATGTATGAGCTGGAATAGCCTCTAGTCCATGCTTTGTCTGCTGATGTCTGAACTTCTTGTGCCATCAGCTGTCATTTATCCCTCCTTACAACAACTTGAAAGAGGTGTGAGTGATACAGAAGATAAAAGGCAAAAGGCAGTATGCATGGAAAGGTACAGAAGAAGAGATGATGAGGAACACAGGCACTGTTCGGATGTAGATATTGAAAGGGAAGAAGAATGTGGAATTTGCATGGAGATGAACAGTAAGATTGTGTTGCCCAACTGCAACCATGCCATGTGCTTGAAATGCTACCGTGATTGGTACTCTCTCTCTCTCTCTCTCTCCCCCCCCCCCTTCTCAACAAACAACAACACACACCATTCTTTGTTTATTAAATTTAATTGTGGCTTATGTAACTACTGGTGTTCTTAGGTCAACAACATTGTACTCTTACAGTCCTGTCATTGAGATTTTGTTGACTTGAATGTGTTGATAAAGTTTTTAGGAATCAAGTTCTACAACTTTTAGGCATTCATGTTTGGAAGAAGCACTTCTTCGATGTGTGCATTTTTATTCTATTGTGGTGATGCATATTCAAACTAGACAAAATCACAAAGGAGCACATTGACGAGAATCGGGTAGCCTATCATGTACCTCTTTCAAACTCCACTATAGGTGGGAACTTAATGCACTAGGTACGACTTTTCTATGTAGAAGAGGCGGAAATTTAATGCAAGAGTTAGTCACTTCACCTATATGTCATCGAGTGCAATGAATAAAGCCTTATCATATGACGAGGTGTTAATCAAATTGATCTTCTCAAGCTCGACTTGGTCGTGCTTGGATTCGGATTGAGCTTTACTGTTGAGCTCAAATTTGTTGTAGCTCTGCTCTGCTCGCATTTGAGCTGAGCTAAAGCCAAAAACTGAGCTCAAAATTTTATCAAAAAATCCCAAAAATTAAATGGGGGAAAGAGACCTATAGCTTTGTCAACAATGTTTTTAGCTTCAAACACCAGAGTCGTTCCCTAACTTGATGTATGATATTAGTAGGAGGTGTTGTAGTCTCCACCGGCTCAAGAAGCTTCAAAGGTTTTAAGGTTTGAAATCCTCTCCACAAAAACTACAATCTCAATGGATGACTAAAATAAAAGCAAACATGGACGACATAGAGGGAGAGAGAAAAGGAGAGAATTTGGAAGCAAGAGAAGAGGCAATTGCAGGGTCGTAGGACCCAAGCCTATGCATGTAAGAAAGAAAGATGAAGATTGAAGTGGGCGGAATGATTTGTCCCAAAAAAATTAGTGGTTGAAATGATGAGAGAGATATATTAAATTAATTGAAGGTGGTTGGTTCGAATACTCCAAATACATGTGAAGTCTACCAAAATGGAAAGTCGGATAGAAATAAGTAATATCTCATAATGTGTGTTGAATGGTGATAAACATTTAATGTACTTAAAAGTGAGTCCAAGCTCGCAAGCGGCTCAAGCTCGTGGCAGCTATAAAATGGGCTTGATTAATAAATCAAATTTGGTTCATATTTTAGAGTGAATGAACTTTAAATCAGCCAAAAATGAGTCGAGCCCAAGTTGCATAATGTGTTTTGATAGCCCTAATCATATGTTTATTTAGTTTTTAAGTCTATAGCACATTTGTTGTTTTCATATTAGCAATAATCCCGTGTCTAAAGATATTATACAATATCAAAAATCAAACATTGATCCTGCAATATTTATATTTTATATGACAATTTAATTTTTTTTTATTATGCAATTTAAAATTAAAATGAAGAGGGTGGCAGGTGTGAATTGATGAAATTATTTGATATTTGGGGTTGTGTTGATTGAGTTGTTTGACATTGGGGTATGTGTTGATTAAGTTGTCTGACATTGGAGAATGCGTTGGGGCCGTGTAGAGAAACTGATATTTTTTGGAAGAAAAATTTTTTTTAGATAAATTTTGTACCATTGGATCAAAGTAGATAAAAGTTGGATTCATCTTGACCGTTGTTGTGTTTTTATGAGTTCATAATTTAACTTCCTAACTATAATATTAGATAGATTTGCCATTTCATCAAGGAGCATTGGCGTGTTTTGTTTCAATTTAATTTTTTGCGAGTCATACATTTTTTTATTGATTTTTGAAAGATGGGTTCCTATGATTCGAGAAGAATCTTTGAAACCTGACTATCTAATTTTGATGAAAACTATAATCATTTTCTTTTTCTTGAGGACCCTTAAACAAGGAACATTAGTTAAAACTCGGGAAACAAGAATCAGATTACCTTTTGTTGTGAATACTATATGAATGATTCTGATTCTCAATGCACATATAAACAAAATTGTCTTCCTGGTTGAGTTTTTCTTTGGATTTTGTTTTTTATCCTCCCTCCACTTTGGGCTTATTTAGAACCCTATTGCTCGTTGTGGCCGAGCCATTCTTGCTGGAAATTGGAAAAAAGTAAAAACCTATTTTTCAAGGGGGAGAGGGACGTCGGATGATATTAAAAACATGGAAGGAAATTCCATGCTGAATGTTGCAATTATATTCCCTGCTCTGGGACTCTTGCTAAATTTGTTTTTTTTTCCCCCAGGGGGGCGGGGGGGAATTGGGAGAGGAGGTTTTTGTGTGTGCCATGTTGTGTGCTTAATTTTTTCATTGACTGCAAAATTTCGTTTATTATTGAACAATGAGAATAATGTGGATATGTTATGGCATGTTCCAGGTGTTTGAGATCACAATCATGTCCCTTTTGCCGTGACAGTCTGAAGCGAGTGAACTCTGGTGACCTCTGGGTATTTGTGGACAGTAGGGATGTTATCGATATGGCTACAGTAACAAGGGAGAATCTCAGAAGGCTGTTCATGTATATAGATAAGTTGCCTTTAATCGTTCCCCAAATGCTTTTTGACACCTACGACAGTCATATAAGATAGGCAACTGCTATTGTCTGGATGAGTGATTTCTCATGGCCTTAAACAGTAATTACCCTTTTCTTTTGATGACATAAGGACCGAAAATGGATTTGGTCAAATTGGTTTTAGAAATGCAGTGGTTTAAATCCACTGTTCATTAATAGAACCCGGCCTAAGTTATTGTGGGTACTGGGGTTGTGGCTGAGGTAGTTAACCAAGATGGGTTTTAAATTGTAATTCTAAAAAAAATAAAATTGTACATGCTTGTACAGCTTGAGAGTTTGCTTATAGGAGCTTTAGAGGTTCCCCATTCCTTTAATGTCAACTGAATTATTATCTAAAGTTTATGAACTTCTGTTGTCATATGTTCAATCGGTTCTTTGTATATGCTATAAAGTTTGCTTAAGTGATCTGGTTGCAGTGGTAATCCCTTGAATGAGGTTGTGCTTGATTTTTTCTCAGTGAATGCACTAGTAAGTAGTAACCGTGATACGTTTTGGTTTCCATAATTCATTGAATATTGAAATTCCTATGTTTCAAGGTGTTTTTGATGTTGAATACTATTTTTGGAAAAAGAATTTCAAAGTTTTCTCTGGTTTTAAAATGTTTTCAAAACATTTCAAAACGGTTTTTTTTGACCGAAATTATGTACCAAAATAAAATTTTGATCATTTCAGGAGCATTGTTTTCTTCTTAAGATTATTTAAGTGAATTGGAGTGGATGATTGTTTTCCTCTGGTTCAGGTGATGTAATGATGGATCTTGGTGTGCTTTCACATCCATTATTTGATATGGGGAGGTTGTGTTCATGATTCGAATATGCGGTGTTCAAGACCTGCCCTCTTTTGTGCAGAAATGAATGAAATTTGCTGTGGGAAACCTGAATGCATAGAAAAATGTCATGAGAGTACACCAAAGTGCTCACTTATATCTTCCAATTTACATTGCTATTATCTGAAAAATTCAGAAACTCACTTTCTTAGAAGTATAAATATAATCAAATTTAGCCCATGTAACGCAGGGTGTTGGAAGATATCAGTGGAGTGCTTTGGTGTACACTCATGACATTTTTCTACTTGGAGGAATAAGGTTGTATATATCTAACCTTCTTTAAACTGCGCAATGGTGAGAGTTTCGTGCACTGAGTACGTTTTTATGCAGGGTGTTGGAGTTTNTATAACGTTTCAAATTTTAGTGAATGGAATGTAATTTTGACAATTGTAGAGGGTAGTGACTGTAATTGTTTCTTATTAATTCTGACCCCTTGGATATTATTATATTTCGTTATCTTCCTATTTGTAGTACTTTTTGACGCCTCCGTGTGACACTAGCTCGAGTCCACGTGGCAATCGATAGCTCCCCCTTCGTCGTTGTCGTTGCCTTGAAGAAGAAAATTTAGAATTGAAGAACTGAACGCATAGACTGGGCACTTTCTAGAGAGAGAAAAGTAGTATGTGTGGAGAGAGAGAGAGGGTTTGGAGTGAGAGGGCGAGAGAGAGGTGCTAGGAGAGGGGGTTGATTGATGGTGAGTATCTGTTTCTAGGGAAAATTTTGGTGTTGGGAGGAGGAAGATGTACGTAGGAGGTTCAATGCGAAAGTCATTCAAGGATTCTCTTAAAGTTCTTGAAGCCGATATTCAGCACGCTAATACTCTGTGAGTCAACTATTTTCTCTCCATTTCTCTCTCTCTCTCTCTACATATTTGTATACGTGTTTGTGTGTACATATATGTTTGTTTATTTCATCAATTTGTGCGAAAACTAGAGTCTTAGAGAATCGAACGTTTAAAAGTTTTATAGTTTTATTTACATTTTGTTTAATTTTTCCACTATTATGTTTCTGATTCAATTGTCTCTCTAGTTTTGTTACTGATATGCATTTGATTTTGTTGTTTTTTTTTACACTGATCAGATGGGCTCTATTATTGTTTGTATTTGATTAAGGAAAGTAGTTGGATGATGTGAGCTTCACGTTTCCATGTCTTGTTTCTGATGAAAAAAAAAAAAAAAGGTTTATTTGTTGCTTCTATTTGTGATAAAGGTATTATTCTTATGATAACTGATGCTTAACTTACTCAGGTAAATTTTCTTTTATACTTGCTTCTTACTTAAATTGATAAGTGAGTATTAGCTTGAATGCAGATGGGGTTATTCTAGTGATGATAAATGCTCTATTGTAGATTAATCTTCTTTTTAATTATGGAAATTATATTGGAATTGTGATTATATCAAGTAGGATAGTTGTTGAGCTCAAATTTGTTGGTCATGATGGTCAGTACTCTCTGTGGACCTGAGGACATCTGGTTAATTTTTTTACCCAATGCTTTCTTGACACTCACTTCATCCTTCACTCCCAAGTAGAAAAGGGACCACATTTTACAGTGTAGGATTGATGCACATGTAGAGGCCGGAAAATGAAACAGATGGTTGATGTGTCTGCTACTTCTGATTAAGAAGAATTTTGGGTCCTATTTTTTTATTCAAAATGTTGTTCTATAATGCAAAATATTTTGGTGGTTAAGCATTAACACTTTTAGTAACATTTGGATACTCAGTTTTGTGCATTGTTACTTTAGAACTATGATTCATTTTACTTTAAAAGATCTGTCAAAAAAGGTCTTTCAAGTTTTTGATGGTCAGAGTAGAGACTTACAGTTGGAAAATGATGGTTAGATTTCACTTCCTAGCAGTTTCTGTTAGATGTATTTGTTGTTATGCTGCTTGTAGTTATGCTGATGTATGCTATCTGCTTGCTTACCTATTTTGGTTAAATACCCTGTCTTGGCTCTGTTTAAATTCTAATCTTGCAATGTGGGTACAGGGCATCAGATTTCCCAAGAGAATATGATGGTGCCTGCCTACAGATGAGAATGTCCTACAGTCCAGCTGCACACCTGTTCCTGTTTCTAGTACAATGGACAGACTGCCACCTTGCTGGTGCTCTTGGACTGTTGAGAATCCTAATTTACAAGGTTGGAGCTTGTTTATATCACTGTCTCTCTATCTATTCATAATCTTTGTTCATCATGCCTCTGGCTGACTACCTCACTTCACTTAACAGGTTTATGTGGATGGCACCACAACCATGTCTACCCACGAGAGAAAAGCAAGCGTCAGAGAATTCTATGGTAAGTTTCTGCACTATAATCCAATTGCATTCCACTTAAGATAAACTTGTACAACCTGATGCATTTGCATCCCTTAATGTATGAGCTGGAATAGCCTCTAGTCCATGCTTTGTCTGCTGATGTCTGAACTTCTTGTGCCATCAGCTGTCATTTATCCCTCCTTACAACAACTTGAAAGAGGTGTGAGTGATACAGAAGATAAAAGGCAAAAGGCAGTATGCATGGAAAGGTACAGAAGAAGAGATGATGAGGAACACAGGCACTGTTCGGATGTAGATATTGAAAGGGAAGAAGAATGTGGAATTTGCATGGAGATGAACAGTAAGATTGTGTTGCCCAACTGCAACCATGCCATGTGCTTGAAATGCTACCGTGATTGGTACTCTCTCTCTCTCTCTCTCTCCCCCCCCCCCTTCTCAACAAACAACAACACACACCATTCTTTGTTTATTAAATTTAATTGTGGCTTATGTAACTACTGGTGTTCTTAGGTCAACAACATTGTACTCTTACAGTCCTGTCATTGAGATTTTGTTGACTTGAATGTGTTGATAAAGTTTTTAGGAATCAAGTTCTACAACTTTTAGGCATTCATGTTTGGAACAAGCACTTCTTCGATGTGTGCATTTTTATTCTATTGTGGTGATGCATATTCAAACTAGACAAAATCACAAAGGAGCACATTGACGAGAATCGGGTAGCCTATCATGTACCTCTTTCAAACCCCACTATAGGTGGGAACTTAATGCACTAGGTACGACTTTTCTATGTAGAAGAGGCGGAAATTTAATGCAAGAGTTAGTCACTTCACCTATATGTCATCGAGTGCAATGAATAAAGCCTTATCATATGACGAGGTGTTAATCAAATTGATCTTCTCAAGCTCGACTTGGTCGTGCTTGGATTCGGATTGAGCTTTACTGTTGAGCTCAAATTTGTTGTAGCTCTGCTCTGCTCGCATTTGAGCTGAGCTAAAGCCAAAAACTGAGCTCAAAATTTTATCAAAAAATCCCAAAAATTAAATGGGGGAAAGAGACCTATAGCTTTGTCAACAATGTTTTTAGCTTCAAACACCAGAGTCGTTCCCTAACTTGATGTATGATATTAGTAGGAGGTGTTGTAGTCTCCACCGGCTCAAGAAGCTTCAAAGGTTTTAAGGTTTGAAATCCTCTCCACAAAAACTACAATCTCAATGGATGACTAAAATAAAAGCAAACATGGACGACATAGAGGGAGAGAGAAAAGGAGAGAATTTGGAAGCAAGAGAAGAGGCAATTGCAGGGTCGTAGGACCCAAGCCTATGCATGTAAGAAAGAAAGATGAAGATTGAAGTGGGCGGAATGATTTGTCCCAAAAAAATTAGTGGTTGAAATGATGAGAGAGATATATTAAATTAATTGAAGGTGGTTGGTTCGAATACTCCAAATACATGTGAAGTCTACCAAAATGGAAAGTCGGATAGAAATAAGTAATATCTCATAATGTGTGTTGAATGGTGATAAACATTTAATGTACTTAAAAGTGAGTCCAAGCTCGCAAGCGGCTCAAGCTCGTGGCAGCTATAAAATGGGCTTGATTAATAAATCAAATTTGGTTCATATTTTAGAGTGAATGAACTTTAAATCAGCCAAAAATGAGTCGAGCCCAAGTTGCATAATGTGTTTTGATAGCCCTAATCATATGTTTATTTAGTTTTTAAGTCTATAGCACATTTGTTGTTTTCATATTAGCAATAATCCCGTGTCTAAAGATATTATACAATATCAAAAATCAAACATTGATCCTGCAATATTTATATTTTATATGACAATTTAATTTTTTTTTATTATGCAATTTAAAATTAAAATGAAGAGGGTGGCAGGTGTGAATTGATGAAATTATTTGATATTTGGGGTTGTGTTGATTGAGTTGTTTGACATTGGGGTATGTGTTGATTAAGTTGTCTGACATTGGAGAATGCGTTGGGGCCGTGTAGAGAAACTGATATTTTTTGGAAGAAAAATTTTTTTTAGATAAATTTTGTACCATTGGATCAAAGTAGATAAAAGTTGGATTCATCTTGACCGTTGTTGTGTTTTTATGAGTTCATAATTTAACTTCCTAACTATAATATTAGATAGATTTGCCATTTCATCAAGGAGCATTGGCGTGTTTTGTTTCAATTTAATTTTTTGCGAGTCATACATTTTTTTATTGATTTTTGAAAGATGGGTTCCTATGATTCGAGAAGAATCTTTGAAACCTGACTATCTAATTTTGATGAAAACTATAATCATTTTCTTTTTCTTGAGGACCCTTAAACAAGGAACATTAGTTAAAACTCGGGAAACAAGAATCAGATTACCTTTTGTTGTGAATACTATATGAATGATTCTGATTCTCAATGCACATATAAACAAAATTGTCTTCCTGGTTGAGTTTTTCTTTGGATTTTGTTTTTTATCCTCCCTCCACTTTGGGCTTATTTAGAACCCTATTGCTCGTTGTGGCCGAGCCATTCTTGCTGGAAATTGGAAAAAAGTAAAAACCTATTTTTCAAGGGGGAGAGGGACGTCGGATGATATTAAAAACATGGAAGGAAATTCCATGCTGAATGTTGCAATTATATTCCCTGCTCTGGGACTCTTGCTAAATTTGTTTTTTTTTCCCCCAGGGGGGCGGGGGGGAATTGGGAGAGGAGGTTTTTGTGTGTGCCATGTTGTGTGCTTAATTTTTTCATTGACTGCAAAATTTCGTTTATTATTGAACAATGAGAATAATGTGGATATGTTATGGCATGTTCCAGGTGTTTGAGATCACAATCATGTCCCTTTTGCCGTGACAGTCTGAAGCGAGTGAACTCTGGTGACCTCTGGGTATTTGTGGACAGTAGGGATGTTATCGATATGGCTACAGTAACAAGGGAGAATCTCAGAAGGCTGTTCATGTATATAGATAAGTTGCCTTTAATCGTTCCCCAAATGCTTTTTGACACCTACGACAGTCATATAAGATAGGCAACTGCTATTGTCTGGATGAGTGATTTCTCATGGCCTTAAACAGTAATTACCCTTTTCTTTTGATGACATAAGGACCGAAAATGGATTTGGTCAAATTGGTTTTAGAAATGCAGTGGTTTAAATCCACTGTTCATTAATAGAACCCGGCCTAAGTTATTGTGGGTACTGGGGTTGTGGCTGAGGTAGTTAACCAAGATGGGTTTTAAATTGTAATTCTAAAAAAAATAAAATTGTACATGCTTGTACAGCTTGAGAGTTTGCTTATAGGAGCTTTAGAGGTTCCCCATTCCTTTAATGTCAACTGAATTATTATCTAAAGTTTATGAACTTCTGTTGTCATATGTTCAATCGGTTCTTTGTATATGCTATAAAGTTTGCTTAAGTGATCTGGTTGCAGTGGTAATCCCTTGAATGAGGTTGTGCTTGATTTTTTCTCAGTGAATGCACTAGTAAGTAGTAACCGTGATACGTTTTGGTTTCCATAATTCATTGAATATTGAAATTCCTATGTTTCAAGGTGTTTTTGATGTTGAATACTATTTTTGGAAAAAGAATTTCAAAGTTTTCTCTGGTTTTAAAATGTTTTCAAAACATTTCAAAACGGTTTTTTTTGACCGAAATTATGTACCAAAATAAAATTTTGATCATTTCTGAGGAGCATTGTTTTCTTCTTAAGATTATTTAAGTGAATTGGAGTGGATGATTGTTTTCCTCTGGTTCAGGTGATGTAATGATGGATCTTGGTGTGCTTTCACATCCATTATTTGATATGGGGAGGTTGTGTTCATGATTCGAATATGCGGTGTTCAAGACCTGCCCTCTTTTGTGCAGAAATGAATGAAATTTGCTGTGGGAAACCTGAATGCATAGAAAAATGTCATGAGAGTACACCAAAGTGCTCACTTATATCTTCCAATTTACATTGCTATTATCTGAAAAATTCAGAAACTCACTTTCTTAGAAGTATAAATATAATCAAATTTAGCCCATGTAACGCAGGGTGTTGGAAGATATCAGTGGAGTGCTTTGGTGTACACTCATGACATTTTTCTACTTGGAGGAATAAGGTTGTATATATCTAACCTTCTTTAAACTGCGCAATGGTGAGAGTTTCGTGCACTGAGTACGTTTTTATGCAGGGTGTTGGAGTTTTTTGCCTCCTTTGGTTGGGAAACTAGTAGATCAAATTAATATCATATGTTAATTTGATACGAAGTTTTTGGGTTTAAGTTTAGTTCTTAATAAGTTTGGATTATAATTAGATTGTCCCACAAAGTCCGCTCAATAACGAATTGCAGGTTAGCTGAGTCAATTTTAATGTGATAATTGTATTGATAAATCAAATTGACTTACAAAATGAAACATGCATTGGTTGAGCTATTGTGAGCAAGTACAATGCATTATCGTCCTAAAATGTTAGGTTGTATCCGTTATATTTTAATAAACACCACACACTCCCTAATCAAAATAAGATAATTTTAAAGTTTCGTGTCGAAAAATGAATGATAGAAAATTCTAAAGTTTTGTCGTGAAAAATGAATGATTGATGTCTAAAAATAGCCGTTAGTTTCACATAATACAACACAATTCATTTTCGGTCTTAGAAAATGCAACTTGTCTTTTTGTGTGTTTCATTTGAATTTTATTTATGCATGTCGTCATATCTTTTTTTTTTCCTCATAATAAATATTTGATCTAAACAAAATATTTTTTAAATTCGTAACTACGACGCAAATTTTATGCAAATTCTCACAAACAAAATTCATTAGCTAAACTCTAGCTTTTATGCAAATTCTCACAAAACAAAATGCATTAGTTAAACTAATTCTTTTTTTTTTTTCGATTCAACGGTTAAAGGTGTTTGAGTAAATTTGTCTGTATCTCAACAAATCCTTCTTCAGTCCGATATCGAGATTAGAATATTCACGAGAAATAATATCTTTTGTGACCTTATCTCAAAAAATTATCAAAATTTAAATTCAAAACGTTGAATTTAGAGTTCGATTTTATTATCACTTAACTGCCCTAAAATAGTTATAAAATTCAAATATTTATTTATTTTTTTTGAAACCAATAAAATTCAAATTCACGAGGAATAAAATTTTTCATGACCTTACCCTAAAAAATTATTAAAATTTAAACTTAAAATATTTGAATTTAGAGCTCGATTTTATAATTAGTTAGCCTAACCTAAAAAGATTATAAAATTCAAATTTTTTTTTTTGATCAGAATAAAATTCAAATTCAAACGGATGGATTTATGCATGAGTTAAACTGGAGTCACGTGAGCAGTGGAAAGTGGGAAAAAGAATATCTGGTGGGAGTCCATTTCCCAGCTGTAAAACCGGTCGATAGAGAGAGAGAGAGAGAGAGAGTCCAAGAATTTTCACACCGTATAATTAAACCGCTAATTTAGCGATGATGTTAACGATTTAAATTCACCACATAGAGACAGACAGACAGGAATTGGGTTGTAGAGAGAGAATGACAATGGGAGGGGAAGAGGGAGTGATGGCAACGGACTTCTTCTGGTCGTACACAGACGAGCCTCATGCCACACGTAGAAAACAGATCCTCTCCCAGTACCCTCAAATCAAAGAGCTTTTTGGCCCTGATCCCTGGGCTTTTCTCAAGGTATATATATAGATACATACTGTTGTTTCTGAAATGGGTTTTTGAGATCTGTGACATTATTATGAGTGTGAGAAAGTGTACCGTTTGAATGTCCAAACCAATAGATTCATATGAATGTGCTTCATTTTTTAGGTATACCGTCCGTTTGTATATCTTTTGATATGCATTTTTGTGATTTAAATATTTGGAAATTATACTTTTGCTGGGCCATTATTTGTGATTTTCTCAATTTTAAGATGAGTATGGATTTTTCGTTGGTGTTTGTACTGGTTGCATTGTGTGTGTGTTGGATTTGTTGTTCAATAGATTAATGTGAATATGCTTCATTGTTTAGATGTACAGTTCGTGTATGTTTTGATATGCATTTTGTGACTTGAATATTTGGAAATTATACCCTTTTATTGGGACATTATTTGTGATTTTCTCAATTTCAAGATGGGTTTCGGTTTTGTTCTACTGGTTTGGTGAAAAGTTCTGATTTTTGGCACTTTACTGTTAATGGGATTTCTGAGTTTTGCTGAATTTGTTAGGGTAAGTGTGGACTACAAACTTTTTTGGGTAATTTCCATGACATTTTCCATGAAAGCTCATCGTTGTGATTGGGACGGCAAATGTAGGTTCAGTCACATCACAAATGGATCACATTTCTTTCATTACTCCATTATGACTCTGAATGCTGTGATATGGCTTTCCCATGAGTTATGACTTATGAGTCTTCCACAAGGAATTCATTGTTGCGGGGAAATTAAGTTTGGTTTGGTTTGGTTTCATATATTTCCCAAAACATAGCTCTCTGCACAATTTATTTTTGGGCTTGTGCTATTACCTAGTTGGCTCTAGGTGATCACAGGGTCCCACAATTCAATGAAAATTAAAAATAATACAAGAATAACATTCATATCTTCATAGGTAGAAGAAGCTTGAGTGGTTTACAGCTTTAAGGGTATGCGCTGGTTAGTCCAACTATGGATGTCCTGTGAAAATTTATGCGTTTGAGTCAATAGAAACACAATTAACTGGATATCCAGGAACTGATTCCAAGTTTCTGTATACATTATGCCTGGTTCAAAAAGGTAGAAGCACAATAAGATGGATGTCCTGAACTGATTACCAGTTATTGTATAGATTATATGTGGACATGGAGAAACTTAATTATGTTGGGGGTATAGGCATATAAAAGATCCCTTTAATCGTGATGGATAACTTTTGAGCGCAAGGTGCTGGGATTGCAGGGACTTATTGATATATTTATGAGATTCAGACAAAAAATTGCTAGTTCTGAAGTTCTTGTATTTCCCATATTGCAGAAAGGTAAAAGTCATCAAGTTGGTAAAAAAAACCTCACAATTTGGATTGGTCTTACTCTGTGTGCCACTAGTAGTTCATTGTTTTTGGCTAACTATAAGAACTGAAGGAATCGGAACTGTGCTTGGAACTTAATCTAATGCTTTGTTTTGTTTCACTGGTCTTGTTAATCTAATGCTTGATTTTGTTTCGCTGGTCTTGTTAATCTTTGAAGTACTATCATACTTAGCTGTTGTTTTGTCAAAAAGTGTACCGGAGTTATTACGATTATATCAATTAAATTCAGTAAAGATTCTTGATTGATATCCTCAATGTGTTGTGGTCTTGCAGATTGCTGGGTTTGTTTTGCTTCAGCTATGGACTGCTACTTATCTCCAGAATGCAGGTTGGCTGAAGATACTGATGGTGGCCTATTTTTTTGGCTCTTTTCTAAACCACAATCTCTTCTTAGCCATTCATGAGCTCAGTCATAATCTCGCCTTCTCTACTCCAGTCTACAACCGCTGGCTTGGGATTTTTGCTAATCTCCCTATTGGTGTACCAATGTCGGTCACTTTCCAAAAGTACCACCTTGAGCATCATCGCTTCCAAGGGGTGGATGGAATCGACATGGACATCCCAAGCCTCACTGAAGCCAATATCGTGACAAATGTTGTTGCAAAATTTATATGGGTCATCTTCCAACTCTTCTTCTATGCCCTTCGGCCTCTCTTCCTCAAACCAAAACCCCCTGGTATGTGGGAGTTCGTCAATTTGATCATCCAGCTAGCCCTTGATGCAGCCATGGTTTACATTTGGGGCTGGAAATCTTTTGCCTATATGATCCTGTCCACATTCGTTGGGGGCGGTCTCCACCCAATGGCTGGTCATTTTATCTCAGAACATTATGTCTTCAAGCCAGACCAAGAAACATATTCGTGCTACGGCCCCTTAAATCTTATGACATGGAGTGTGGGTTACCACAATGAACACCATGATTTTCCTAGAATTGCAGGGAACAAGCTTCACAAGGTGAAGGAGATTGCACCAGAGTATTACAAGAATTTAGAGTCATATAGATCTTGGAGCCAGGTCATTTACATGTATATCATGGATCGGACGGTTGGACCCTTTAGCCGGATGAAGAGAAAATTGTCAACAAAGGCCACTAAGAAAACTGAATAGGTGCCTCCATTAGCTTTTTTTTTGCCCCTCTCTCTCTCTCTCTCTCTCTCTCTCCTCTCTTCTTATTTAATGTCGGATACGAATTTTTTTTGGTATTTTATTTTTGAAGTGTCATTGTTTGTGACTTGTTTGGGAGGAATCAGTAGTTTTATGTTGAGAATGAGCAATGAAATTTTTTCATTTGTATGACCTTTGGTGTTTGAGACATTTGAGTTGGAAATATTGATGTAATACATCTATTCTCTCAAACAGTCTAATGCTTGGCTCAATCAGATTTATTTGCACCCTTACCAAATATCAAATCATTCCTCTTCTTACTGGTAATATTTTCAAGAGAGGATTTCTATATATATATTTTTTTGTTCAACAGTCAAGGTATGATCAGACTAACTTAGTCGTACTTCGACTAATCTCTCTTTCCATACCATTCAAATGCAAGTCATCCACGTCAAAATTATAGTATTTATAAGGAATGAATCCCTAACTTGGCCCCAAGAGGTTAGCATTGGTAAAACCCCATAAAAACACCTCTACCTTTCTCATTGGTTTAACACAGTTCCTCATTCAAGAAGCTTAAACAAAAGCCCCAACACCTCAACCTACTAATTACAGGGGAATAACTACCAAGAACAGATGATTAGTTGAAACTACAAAAACTAGTACGAGTATGTGTCACATTATTTTTTATTTTCCCTTTCTTATGGTAATTCATTATCTATTTACAAAAATAGATGCTTTCTTACGCATCGATTCCAGTGAGGGAGGAGAAGAAAAAGAGAGAGAGAACAGAAAAGGAACTACTGTTGTTGGCGGCGAAGAAAGTCTTTCATGTTTGTTAAAATTTCTGCCTTGACTATAACACGCATGCTTTTCGAATCCATCCATAACTGACCACCATATTCTTGTGCAAAATCGCAAGCAGCCTCAAAGNATTTTTGGGCTTGTGCTATTACCTAGTTGGCTCTAGGTGATCACAGGGTCCCACAATTCAATGAAAATTAAAAATAATACAAGAATAACATTCATATCTTCATAGGTAGAAGAAGCTTGAGTGGTTTACAGCTTTAAGGGTATGCGCTGGTTAGTCCAACTATGGATGTCCTGTGAAAATTTATGCGTTTGAGTCAATAGAAACACAATTAACTGGATATCCAGGAACTGATTCCAAGTTTCTGTATACATTATGCCTGGTTCAAAAAGGTAGAAGCACAATAAGATGGATGTCCTGAACTGATTACCAGTTATTGTATAGATTATATGTGGACATGGAGAAACTTAATTATGTTGGGGGTATAGGCATATAAAAGATCCCTTTAATCGTGATGGATAACTTTTGAGCGCAAGGTGCTGGGATTGCAGGGACTTATTGATATATTTATGAGATTCAGACAAAAAATTGCTAGTTCTGAAGTTCTTGTATTTCCCATATTGCAGAAAGGTAAAAGTCATCAAGTTGGTAAAAAAAACCTCACAATTTGGATTGGTCTTACTCTGTGTGCCACTAGTAGTTCATTGTTTTTGGCTAACTATAAGAACTGAAGGAATCGGAACTGTGCTTGGAACTTAATCTAATGCTTTGTTTTGTTTCACTGGTCTTGTTAATCTAATGCTTGATTTTGTTTCGCTGGTCTTGTTAATCTTTGAAGTACTATCATACTTAGCTGTTGTTTTGTCAAAAAGTGTACCGGAGTTATTAAGATTATATCAATTAAATTCAGTAAAGATTCTTGATTGATATCCTCAATGTGTTGTGGTCTTGCAGATTGCTGGGTTTGTTTTGCTTCAGCTATGGACTGCTACTTATCTCCAGAATGCAGGTTGGCTGAAGATACTGATGGTGGCCTATTTTTTTGGCTCTTTTCTAAACCACAATCTCTTCTTAGCCATTCATGAGCTCAGTCATAATCTCGCCTTCTCTACTCCAGTCTACAACCGCTGGCTTGGGATTTTTGCTAATCTCCCTATTGGTGTACCAATGTCGGTCACTTTCCAAAAGTACCACCTTGAGCATCATCGCTTCCAAGGGGTGGATGGAATCGACATGGACATCCCAAGCCTCACTGAAGCCAATATCGTGACAAATGTTGTTGCAAAATTTATATGGGTCATCTTCCAACTCTTCTTCTATGCCCTTCGGCCTCTCTTCCTCAAACCAAAACCCCCTGGTATGTGGGAGTTCGTCAATTTGATCATCCAGCTAGCCCTTGATGCAGCCATGGTTTACATTTGGGGCTGGAAATCTTTTGCCTATATGATCCTGTCCACATTCGTTGGGGGCGGTCTCCACCCAATGGCTGGTCATTTTATCTCAGAACATTATGTCTTCAAGCCAGACCAAGAAACATATTCGTGCTACGGCCCCTTAAATCTTATGACATGGAGTGTGGGTTACCACAATGAACACCATGATTTTCCTAGAATTGCAGGGAACAAGCTTCACAAGGTGAAGGAGATTGCACCAGAGTATTACAAGAATTTAGAGTCATATAGATCTTGGAGCCAGGTCATTTACATGTATATCATGGATCGGACGGTTGGACCCTTTAGCCGGATGAAGAGAAAATTGTCAACAAAGGCCACTAAGAAAACTGAATAGGTGCCTCCATTAGCTTTTTTTTTGCCCCTCTCTCTCTCTCTCCTCTCTTCTTATGTAATGTCGGATACGAATTTTTTTTGGTATTTTATTTTTGAAGTGTCATTGTTTGTGACTTGTTTGGGAGGAATCAGTAGTTTTATGTTGAGAATGAGCAATGAAATTTTTTCATTTGTATGACCTTTGGTGTTTGAGACATTTGAGTTGGAAATATTGATGTAATACATCTATTCTCTCAAACAGTCTAATGCTTGGCTCAATCAGATTTATTTGCACCCTTACCAAATATCAAATCATTCCTCTTCTTGCTGGTAATATTTTCAAGAGAGGATTTCTATATATATATTTTTTTGTTCAACAGTCAAGGTATGATCAGACTAACTTACTCGTACTTCGACTAATCTCCCTTTCCATACCATTCAAATGCAAGTCATCCACGTCAAAATTATAGTATTTATAAGGAATGAATCCCTAACTTGGCCCCAAGAGGTTAGCATTGGTAAAACCCCATAAAAACACCTCTACCTTTCTCATTGGTTTAACACAGTTCCTCATTCAAGAAGCTTAAACAAAAGCCCCAACACCTCAACCTACTAATTACAGGGGAATAACTACCAAGAACAGATGATTAGTTGAAACTACAAAAACTAGTACGAGTATGTGTCACATTATTTTTTATTTTCCCTTTCTTATGGTAATTCATTATCTATTTACAAAAATAGATGCTTTCTTACGCATCGATTCCAGTGAGGGAGGAGAAGAAAAAGAGAGAGAGAACAGAAAAGGAACTACTGTTGTTGGCGGCGAAGAAACTCTTTCATGTTTGTTAAAATTTCTGCCTTGACTATAACACGCATGCTTTTGGAATCCATCCATAACTGACCACCATATTCTTGTGCAAAATCGCAAGCAGCCTCAAAGACTTCCTGCAAGACAAGGTAACACAATCATATCATAATATTGCAGCAGTCGATACACGCAAAGAACAACATTGAAGTGGAGATGTGCTTGGCCACCTAATTCTTACCCTAGAAGGAAATTCATCATAAAGATGTGCTGCTGTCATCTCAATCCTGTTCAGATCTGATTCCCATAATCTAATCTGTGAAAGAAAAACAGCATTTCAGGATGCTTCGGATTATCTATTTATCATCTAGGTTTCCAAATTGGAAGGGCCCATTCATACAATTATGGAATGAAGATGAGGTGAGAATGCCTTTTCACTTGTTATCATTTGTACAAAATATGTTTACTTCAAGAGGTTGGTCATAAAGAAGAAAGCATAATACTAAATTGGATAGAGGTGGGAGGTACACCATATTTAAGGTAGAGAAGCAGCAGTATTTGGGTTCATACGAAATAAGAAAAGACAAAACCTGATCAGTGACATTTTCAGGTACAGATGGTACTCTTTCTGCAACTCGAGGATGTGCATTCTGCTGAAGAAAAGAAATTATCTGCAATTCCAAAAGTTCAAGACTTAAGTAGCAAAATAAGATATAAAGTAATAGAGTAATAAACAAGATAATCTTTGTAATTGAATAATTTTACAATCATATAATTAGACAACAGAAAATTAGAATCTGAGACTTGCCTGGTCTGCAGTGATGCCATTTTCAAAAGCCTTGTACAGATTTTCTTTTTTAATTGCTCCAACAATGAGGTTCGGGAGCTGATATTCTACACTGCATTTTCACCACAACCCCATTACCCTCAGAGTTGAATTAAATATAGAAGAATAGCACTTGGAACAAAAAAGTCGTTGAAGCTAAATGAGAACAATTGTGAAAACAATTTGAAAAATCTCAATAAAAGCATTCTGGTTGTTTATAAAATGTCATTTCTGAATGGTTGTGGGGGCTCTCAAGCTTCACACCACCGCCCCCCCCCCCCCTTTTCAACCCAAAATAAAAAAGGAAAGGAAAAATCAAAGGATGCATCACACATTAATAAAAGCAGCTCTATAGCAATATCCACAGACGCAACAATCAAACTTTGTCGAAGAATCCAACATAGGGAGGTAATATATTGTGAAGTGGATATCCTTAATCAGTTTGGACAGGAAATGAAGAAACAAATTATGATCAGAGAAAACCATTAACCTTAATCAAAACTATAAAAATGCAAAAACAGAACCACCAATACTTTTATAAACAACCAGAATGGTGATTCCTATGCCATACTTCCTTCCAAATGGAAGAAAGCTTTCCTGAGTGACATATCTGAAACAAAATGGTGGCATACCTTGAGAAGAGGCGTAAAATCTCACAATGTAATTTGGATGTTGAGTACGCATACATTCTGAAGTTTGTCTCCACAACAACAAATCCCTGAATTAAAAAACAAAATAACCAGATCTCATCATGAAAATTAGAAAACACTTAATAAATATCTGAATATCTAATTTAAACGAGGTCACAACATTCAAAGTAAGAAAGAAAAATCATTTCTAAGTTGTCATAAATAAAATCCACCAATGTGCTAAATTTGAGGATATGTTTGNCTCTCTCTCTCTCTCCTCTCTTCTTATGTAATGTCGGATACGAATTTTTTTTGGTATTTTATTTTTGAAGTGTCATTGTTTGTGACTTGTTTGGGAGGAATCAGTAGTTTTATGTTGAGAATGAGCAATGAAATTTTTTCATTTGTATGACCTTTGGTGTTTGAGACATTTGAGTTGGAAATATTGATGTAATACATCTATTCTCTCAAACAGTCTAATGCTTGGCTCAATCAGATTTATTTGCACCCTTACCAAATATCAAATCATTCCTCTTCTTGCTGGTAATATTTTCAAGAGAGGATTTCTATATATATATTTTTTTGTTCAACAGTCAAGGTATGATCAGACTAACTTACTCGTACTTCGACTAATCTCCCTTTCCATACCATTCAAATGCAAGTCATCCACGTCAAAATTATAGTATTTATAAGGAATGAATCCCTAACTTGGCCCCAAGAGGTTAGCATTGGTAAAACCCCATAAAAACACCTCTACCTTTCTCATTGGTTTAACACAGTTCCTCATTCAAGAAGCTTAAACAAAAGCCCCAACACCTCAACCTACTAATTACAGGGGAATAACTACCAAGAACAGATGATTAGTTGAAACTACAAAAACTAGTACGAGTATGTGTCACATTATTTTTTATTTTCCCTTTCTTATGGTAATTCATTATCTATTTACAAAAATAGATGCTTTCTTACGCATCGATTCCAGTGAGGGAGGAGAAGAAAANTCTCTCTCTCTCCTCTCTTCTTATTTAATGTCGGATACGAATTTTTTTTGGTATTTTATTTTTGAAGTGTCATTGTTTGTGACTTGTTTGGGAGGAATCAGTAGTTTTATGTTGAGAATGAGCAATGAAATTTTTTCATTTGTATGACCTTTGGTGTTTGAGACATTTGAGTTGGAAATATTGATGTAATACATCTATTCTCTCAAACAGTCTAATGCTTGGCTCAATCAGATTTATTTGCACCCTTACCAAATATCAAATCATTCCTCTTCTTACTGGTAATATTTTCAAGAGAGGATTTCTATATATATATTTTTTTGTTCAACAGTCAAGGTATGATCAGACTAACTTAGTCGTACTTCGACTAATCTCTCTTTCCATACCATTCAAATGCAAGTCATCCACGTCAAAATTATAGTATTTATAAGGAATGAATCCCTAACTTGGCCCCAAGAGGTTAGCATTGGTAAAACCCCATAAAAACACCTCTACCTTTCTCATTGGTTTAACACAGTTCCTCATTCAAGAAGCTTAAACAAAAGCCCCAACACCTCAACCTACTAATTACAGGGGAATAACTACCAAGAACAGATGATTAGTTGAAACTACAAAAACTAGTACGAGTATGTGTCACATTATTTTTTATTTTCCCTTTCTTATGGTAATTCATTATCTATTTACAAAAATAGATGCTTTCTTACGCATCGATTCCAGTGAGGGAGGAGAAAAAAAAGAGAGAGAGAACAGAAAAGGAACTACTGTTGTTGGCGGCGAAGAAACTCTTTCATGTTTGTTAAAATTTCTGCCTTGACTATAACACGCATGCTTTTGGAATCCATCCATAACTGACCACCATATTCTTGTGCAAAATCGCAAGCAGCCTCAAAGNGACTTGTTTGGGAGGAATCAGTAGTTTTATGTTGAGAATGAGCAATGAAATTTTTTCATTTGTATGACCTTTGGTGTTTGAGACATTTGAGTTGGAAATATTGATGTAATACATCTATTCTCTCAAACAGTCTAATGCTTGGCTCAATCAGATTTATTTGCACCCTTACCAAATATCAAATCATTCCTCTTCTTACTGGTAATATTTTCAAGAGAGGATTTCTATATATATATTTTTTTGTTCAACAGTCAAGGTATGATCAGACTAACTTAGTCGTACTTCGACTAATCTCTCTTTCCATACCATTCAAATGCAAGTCATCCACGTCAAAATTATAGTATTTATAAGGAATGAATCCCTAACTTGGCCCCAAGAGGTTAGCATTGGTAAAACCCCATAAAAACACCTCTACCTTTCTCATTGGTTTAACACAGTTCCTCATTCAAGAAGCTTAAACAAAAGCCCCAACACCTCAACCTACTAATTACAGGGGAATAACTACCAAGAACAGATGATTAGTTGAAACTACAAAAACTAGTACGAGTATGTGTCACATTATTTTTTATTTTCCCTTTCTTATGGTAATTCATTATCTATTTACAAAAATAGATGCTTTCTTACGCATCGATTCCAGTGAGGGAGGAGAAAAAAAAGAGAGAGAGAACAGAAAAGGAACTACTGTTGTTGGCGGCGAAGAAAGTCTTTCATGTTTGTTAAAATTTCTGCCTTGACTATAACACGCATGCTTTTCGAATCCATCCATAACTGACCACCATATTCTTGTGCAAAATCGCAAGCAGCCTCAAAGACTTCCTGCAAGACAAGGTAACACAATCATATCATAATATTGCAGCAGTCGATACACGCAAAGAACAACATTGAAGTGGAGATGTGCTTGGCCACCTAATTCTTACCCTAGAAGGAAATTCATCATAAAGATGTGCTGCTGTCATCTCAATCCTGTTCAGATCTGATTCCCATAATCTAATCTGTGAAAGAAAAACAGCATTTCAGGATGCTTCGGATTATCTATTTATCATCTAGGTTTCCAAATTGGAAGGGGCCATTCATACAATTATGGAATGAAGATGAGGTGAGAATGCCTTTTCAATTGTTATCATTTGTACAAAAAAAGGCTTACTTCAAGAGGTTGGTCATAAAGAAGAAAGCATAATACTAAATTGGATAGAGGTGGGAGGTACACCATATTTAAGGTAGAGAAGCAGCAGTATTTGGGTTCATACGAAATAAGAAAAGACAAAACCTGATCAGTGACATTTTCAGGTACAGATGGTACTCTTTCTGCAACTCGAGGATGTGCATTCTGCTGAAGAAAAGAAATTATCTGCAATTCCAAAAGTTCAAGACTTAAGTAGCAAAATAAGATATAAAGTAATAGAGTAATAAACAAGATAATCTTTGTAATTGAATAATTTTACAATCATATAATTAGACAACAGAAAATTAGAATCTGAGACTTGCCTGGTCTGCAGTGATGCCATTTTCAAAAGCCTTGTACAGATTTTCTTTTTTAATTGCTCCAACAATGAGGTTCGGGAGCTGATATTCTACACTGCATTTTCACCACAACCCCATTACCCTCAGAGTTGAATTAAATATAGAAGAATAGCACTTGGAACAAAAAAGTCGTTGAAGCTAAATGAGAACAATTGTGAAAACAATTTGAAAAATCTCAATAAAAGCATTCTGGTTGTTTATAAAATGTCATTTCTGAATGGTTGTGGGGGCTCTCAAGCTTCACACCACCGCCCCCCCCCCCCCCCCTTTTCAACCCAAAATAAAAAAGGAAAGGAAAAATCAAAGGATGCATCACACATTAATAAAAGCAGCTCTATAGCAATATCCACAGACGCAACAATCAAACTTTGTCGAAGAATCCAACATAGGGAGGTAATATATTGTGAAGTGGATATCCTTAATCAGTTTGGACAGGAAATGAAGAAACAAATTATGATCAGAGAAAACCATTAACCTTAATCAAAACTATAAAAATGCAAAAACAGAACCACCAATACTTTTATAAACAACCAGAATGGTGATTCCTATGCCATACTTCCTTCCAAATGGAAGAAAGCTTTCCTGAGTGACATATCTGAAACAAAATGGTGGCATACCTTGAGAAGAGGCGTAAAATCTCACAATGTAATTTGGATGTTGAGTACGCATACATTCTGAAGTTTGTCTCCACAACAACAAATCCCTGAATTAAAAAACAAAATAACCAGATCTCATCATGAAAATTAGAAAACACTTAATAAATATCTGAATATCTAATTTAAATGAGGTCACAACATTCAAAGTAAGAAAGAAAAATCATTTCTAAGTTGTCATAAATAAAATCCACCAATGTGCTAAATTTGAGGATATGTTTGAATCAGAACGAAGGTTACCTGTTTCCTAGATGATGTATCCGATAAGCTTATTGAGAGATTGGTAGCCAATTTAGTAGGAATGAACCAACTCTCTTTCCTTCCCTAGTAAAGCACAAATATAAAAGAAAACCTTGTAAGTAATAGGAAAATTATATCAGAAAAGTATTACACAATGCTATGCACCTGCTGGAGCTTGACCAATCCCAGGTCCACAAGGTCCTTGATAGTATTCCTCTGAATATCAGTCAGCGTGTTCATATTGTAGGCCTACATAGAAAATTCAACACCCAGTAGTGTATGCAGAATGACTTAGGATCTGTCTGACAACAAATATTTCAAGAAACTCAACAGAAATTCTACAAACTGAGATGCAGAATCGTGCTCATCAACTGAGTGTTCAAGTTTCAATACTGTATGTATTATAGGACAACAAACATAAAAGCACCTAACAGACAGTTACACAATTATAATAGAATACTTCAGAAAGTACTCCAGAAGAAGATTGATACAAATGACTATGTAGTACCTCACCAGCAACATGAAAGCTGAGCTCCAGCAGAAATGAGATAAGATCTGCAGTATCTAAGCCTCTCTCCTGTGCCAAAATGATCCAAATAGATGCCATAACCATGGAATTACTACTAATGTTAATAAATCTAAAGAATTTTATATAAAAATCAGGAATATAAGCACAAGCTTCATTAGTCTGAAACAAAACTTAAATGTATGGAAAATCCAGTTCACAGCTAAAGCAAAAAAGTCTTTCATCAAGTTTCCTAGTTTATAAACTGATTAGTATTTGGATCAAATTAAGAAGTTATGCAGGATTTATACAGCAAAAGACATGAGGGAAGAAATGTTAAGAGTACCCTATCCAAACAAGGCAAAAAAAAAAAAAACCCCCCAAGAGTCCCTACCTCAGAATTAGTGATATATTCCCTGATGATGTACCAAAGTTGTGCATTCGTATCCATCAGCTGTTAGATACACGAATCAATTTTTTTTTAATAGAACACTTTGCACATGATTAATATGCATAGTTCCTTACCAAGAACTGGAAACCACTCTCAGTCAACTTTGGAGCTTCTTTATCTCTGTCAAAAAGTCACATATTTACATAGTGTGAAATATGTAGTGGTACATCCCAACCTCCTCCCCCAACCAAAAAAAAAAAAACATAGCAATTAAGATATGTAGAATACATATCATTATGTTTGACAATATGGAAACATATCAGTTTTATAGAGAATGAAAAGGACCTTTGACTCAAAAGGCCTCGCTGGAAAACTTTCATCATAGAAGAACTGATATTTTTGATTGTTTCAGCTTCAGCGGAGTTTATGAGGTGCAACAAGAAACACTGATTTGCCACAATTCCAATACAAAAAAAATGAGTGGTAATAAGTATATTAAAACTGCCAAACAACCAGTTGTAAAAACCAGGTACACCATCTACAAAAAAGGGGTCTCATCACAGCTAGGAACTCATGACCCTATCTTTTAGAGACGCACACACAAATGAGATAGACAACAACAAAACTGATGAACTTTAGACCTCCCATTGCCCAACAGCGTAGGAATCCAGCTCGTCCAAGGTTGGAAGCCTCACAGTGATATTTGAAGGCATTGGTTCTCTGGGTAAAACTCCACTGCAATATCCAATTCAAAGATCATACATAGCTACTGATAACTAAAGCAATATGCAAGAGGGTAAAAACATATTCCTCCCATGGATCATACGTAGACATCAGAAATTCACATTAGTTCTTGGGAACCACGAGAATGCAAAATGTAATGTCATTCTCAACTTCATAAATGACAGGGCTTAGCAACATGTTGTGAAGTGCAAATGAAAAGGAAGGCAAAGGTTGGACGGCCTATATTGATGAGCCGCATCCCAGTAAGGTGGTCACAACACATTGCAGAAAAACTCACAAATGTGTATATGAGTAGAAGAAGGAAAAGATCTCCTACTCCTAAAGCTAATGGCAACAGTTTTTATCCAGCTACAGAACTTCAGAGAGTCCCAAACAGACTGAACTCATTTTTTGTCCTGACACTCTTACTGAGCTATAACCACCCCTACAAAAGGCAGATTTAAAAAGAAAATAACCAGGATGGGAAGACAATGGCTTCTACCCAACGGAAAGGAGAAAAGACACAATTACAAGCAACTAACACATAGATCAATCATGAGGAGATAAACTTACCCATTTAATATTCGCTTCTGCATATTAATTTGAAAAATCGTATTTAGTCTATACATCGTTTCCTTTTTCCTGCCAACATTAACAACTTCAGCAGAAAGGCAAAAATAGGGGATTGAATTACGAAGAAAAATTGATACCTCTAAAAGCTTCAAAAGCAACAGGTGTATTCTGAGGGAGAAAGAAAACAAAAACATGCAACAAAATGGCAGAAAAAAACAAGTCCTCTTTTTTAATAGATTTTGACATATTTTTCAGGTGGAACTGAAAACTACAAAACAAATGAATGAAAAAGGGGTAAAAAGTTACTTGTTTTGAAAAACAAAGAAGATTCCCATTGTAGGCTGTGCTATTAATAGAGCCACAAGACTAGAGCAAAACCAGAGTTTGAACAAATGTGGTTTTAAAATTTATATGAACCAGACAAAAGTACTGGAAAAGGAATAAATGGAGACTCAAATAGAATTAGAATGCAAGTTGAGGACCCTAGTTGAGTGTCAAGTGAACATGAAGGACTTTAAAGGGATGATGAACTGTCTTTCCATTTCAAATAACATTACCTAACTATAGATTTCTTCTGGTCATTATTTGCTAAAATTTGACACAGCATCCACACCATCACCATAAAAACAACAATAGATAAAGCCCAGGAAAGAAAAATCAGGCCACTACAAAAGAAAGGTTATAGAATACCTCTCAACAATTTCAGTCAATATTCTCAGTTGTAGTAATCTGTCAAAGGCTACTCTATGCTTTGAGAACCCATCAGCAAGCACCCACTCTTCCAATAATTTGGCTGTTACTGGTCCATCAACGTACAACAATGCCAATACATATTTCTTGGCCAATGGTGGCAAAGATCTAAGAACCAAGAACCAAAAAACATAATAATTGATATTGTCTATTTTTAATGTATCACTGTTTACTTGTTATTTTATATTTGCCACGGAATTGGCACAGAAAAAAAAAAGCAGATATCAGTGCTGTCAGTCGCAAGTATCATCNCTCACTGTTTACTTGTTATTTTCTTCATTCTACCATAGTCAAATATTTGCCATGGAATTGGCACAGAAAAAAAAAAGCAGATATCAGTGCTGTCAGTCGCAAGTATCATCAGACATTGATAAGAAATAGTGCAGCATCTGGCAGCATGTAATTGAGGTCTTGGAATTGGATTTGAGCTGGCAAAAAATATTCATAAATAGACCTTACCTTNTCAGACATTGATAAGAAATAGTGCAGCATCTGGCAGCATGTAATTGAGGTCTTGGAATTGGATTTGAGCTGGCAAAAAATATTCATAAATAGACCTTACCTTCTCCAAATTCCATTTCCACAGCCCAAACTCTTCGATGTCAAAATCAGTATAAAAGCATACTTAATCATAACATTTTAATTATTTTGAACCCTGGATGACAAAGCACTCCACTGACCTACTAAGAAGAACATCCATTTAATTTATTTTCTTCAGTTACAAATTTCATGGAAGACTAAGCTTGTCTTCGATGTCGATTTGGTTTTCATTCCTGGTTTACAATCTCCCTACATTCGGGGTGCAAGCAACCAGTTCCGTCCTAATCCAAACAGGATAGGACCCAAGTTCTGATATTGTTTATTTCCCCTTCANGGTACCTGTTTCCTAGATGATGTATCCGATAAGCTTATTGAGAGATTGGTAGCCAATTTAGTAGGAATGAACCAACTCTCTTTCCTTCCCTAGTAAAGCACAAATATAAAAGAAAACCTTGTAAGTAATAGGAAAATTATATCAGAAAAGTATTACACAATGCTATGCACCTGCTGGAGCTTGACCAATCCCAGGTCCACAAGGTCCTTGATAGTATTCCTCTGAATATCAGTCAGCGTGTTCATATTGTAGGCCTACATAGAAAATTCAACACCCAGTAGTGTATGCAGAATGACTTAGGATCTGTCTGACAACAAATATTTCAAGAAACTCAACAGAAATTCTACAAACTGAGATGCAGAATCGTGCTCATCAACTGAGTGTTCAACTTTCAATACTGTATGTATTATAGGACAACAAACATAAAAGCACCTAACAGACAGTTACACAATTATAATAGAATACTTCAGAAAGTACTCCAGAAGAAGATTGATACAAATGACTATGTAGTACCTCACCAGCAACATGAAAGCTGAGCTCCAGCAGAAATGAGATAAGATCTGCAGTATCTAAGCCTCTCTCCTGTGCCAAAATGATCCAAATAGATGCCATAACCATGGAATTACTACTAATGTTAATAAATCTAAAGAATTTTATATAAAAATCAGGAATATAAGCACAAGCTTCATTAGTCTGAAACAAAACTTAAATGTATGGAAAATCCAGTTCACAGCTAAAGCAAAAAAGTCTTTCATCAAGTTTCCTAGTTTATAAACTGATTAGTATTTGGATCAAATTAAGAAGTTATGCAGGATTTATACAGCAAAAGACATGAGGGAAGAAATGTTAAGAGTACCCTATCCAAACAAGGCAAAAAAAAAAAANAAGAAGTTATGCAGGATTTATACAGCAAAAGACATGAGGGAAGAAATGTTAAGAGTACCCTATCCAAACAAGGCAAAAAAAAAAAAGACCTCCCAAGAGTCCCTACCTCAGAATTAGTGATATATTCCCTGATGATGTACCAAAGTTGTGCATTCGTCTCCATCAGCTGTTAGATACACGAATCAATTTTTTTTTAATAGAACACTTTGCACGTGATTAATATGCATAGTTCCTTACCAAGAACTGGAAACCACTCTCAGTCAACTTTGGAGCTTCTTTATCTCTGTCAAAAAGTCACATATTTACATAGTGTGAAATATGCAGTGGTACATCCCAACCTCCTCCCCCAACCAAAAAAAAAAAAACATAGCAATTAAGATATGTAGAATACATATCATTATGTTTGACAATATGGAAACATATCAGTTTTATAGAGAATGAAAAGGACCTTTGACTCAAAAGGCCTCGCTGGAAAACTTTCATCATAGAAGAACTGATATTTTTGATTGTTTCAGCTTCAGCGGAGTTTATGAGGTGCAACAAGAAACACTGATTTGCCACAATTCCAATACAAAAAAAATGAGTGGTAATAAGTATATTAAAACTGCCAAACAACCAGTTGTAAAAACCAGGTACACCATCTACAAAAAAGGGGTCTCATCACAGCTAGGAACTCATGACCCTATCTTTTAGAGACGCACACACAAATGAGATAGACAACAACAAAACTGATGAACTTTAGACCTCCCATTGCCCAACAGCGTAGGAATCCAGCTCGTCCAAGGTTGGAAGCCTCACAGTGATATTTGAAGGCATTGGTTCTCTGGGTAAAACTCCACTGCAATATCCAATTCAAAGATCATACATAGCTACTGATAACTAAAGCAATATGCAAGAGGGTAAAAACATATTCCTCCCATGGATCATACGTAGACATCAGAAATTCACATTAGTTCTTGGGAACCACGAGAATGCAAAATGTAATGTCATTCTCAACTTNCCTTCTCCAAATTCCATTTCCACAGCCCAAACTCTTCGATGTCAAAATCAGTATAAAAGCATACTTAATCATAACATTTTAATTATTTTGAACCCTGGATGACAAAGCACTCCACTGACCTACTAAGAAGAACATCCATTTAATTTATTTTCTTCAGTTACAAATTTCATGGAAGACTAAGCTTGTCTTCGATGTCGATTTGGTTTTCATTCCTGGTTTACAATCTCCCTACATTCGGGGTGCAAGCAACCAGTTCCGTCCTAATCCAAACAGGATAGGACCCAAGTTCTGATATTGTTTATTTCCCCTTCGCTTTCTCAGAAATCAAATGGATCAAACATATTACTATGGACCTCGAATCAGAAAAATAATCAGAACAATTTACAACCATTCACAGCGTGAATTGAGAAAAGTAAAATGACATTCCAGACACATAATAATGCTGAATTCAAATCATCATATTAGAGAGAGAGAGAGAGAGAGAACCTGAAAATAGCTTCGCATATAAAGGAATTATGGTAAAGCTTATCGAGTTTAATGGCGGGCAAAGATGCCACCATGTCCATGAAATTCTTCGCTACGATCTTCACTTGCGGCATTCTGTGTTAGGGTTTTGAAGGTTAAATTATCAATCTAAAATCCTGTACGAATGAATCTGAATCATTTACAGTCCTGATAATCAATTGAATATAGATTTTTAAGGTGTGTTTCACGATGCATTTGAATGAAAAAACTTTAATCAATGTGAAATAATATATGGACTCACCTGAATTTGGAGTGTTCAAGCTTAGGGTTTTTCCACAAAACAGAGGACCTGAGGAAGCCGAGAAACGTTGTACTATGGGATAGGGTTTGTCAATGCTACTGTATCTATACCTCTGTGCACATATAGAGAGAGAGAGGATGAGAGAGAGGTGCATCCACATCTGTCTAATACTATAGTGAGTNCCACAAAACAGAGGACCTGAGGAAGCCGAGAAACGTTGTACTATGGGGTAGGGTTTGTCAATGCTACTGTATCTATACCTCTGTGCACATATAGAGAGAGAGAGAGAGGATGAGAGAGAGGTGCATCCACATCTGTCTAATACTATAGTGAGTAAGTTGAATTCTTATAAAATTAATCTAATTTTTATCGATTTTGATCAAATAATACAAAATTCATCTCAAAAACTTTTTTATTGTTCATCAAAATCTTCTCTGCACTGCCCCAAATATCACGTAATTCAATTAACACACTCTTTAATGCTAAACAATGCCATCAATCTATGCCCACTTCTCTTTTTTTCTCTCTTTATTTTAATTTTAAATTATATAATTAAAAAATAATCAAATTGTTANTTTTTATTGTTCATCAAAACCTTCTCTGCACTGCCCCAAATATCATGTAACTCAATTAACACACTCTTTAATGCTAAACAATGCCATCAATCTATGTCCACTTCTCTTTTTTTCTCTCTTTATTTTAATTTTAAATTATATAATTAAAAAATAATCAAATTGTTATTTAAAATAAAAATATTGTAAAATTAATGTTTGATTTTTTTGTATTGTATAGCATAGTTTTAAAATCCTGTCCAAACATCAACTCAGCAAAAGAATTGGGTCAATGAGTCACTAGTTTAACCGTTGAATCACTGATATGACCGGTAATATAATAAAAAATTATTATAAATACTAATAAATAAGGCCAAAAATCACAATAATTATAAACCCCAACAAATGAAAATAATAAAGCGCATGGGAGAATTTATTCAGGCAGTCCAACAATCTCACAAGGAATCTCTAAACTGTAAAATGTATGTGGCCACCCTACCACCACNAAACATCAACTCAGCAAAAGAATCGGGTCAATGAGTCACTAGTTTAACCGTTGAATCACTGATATGACCGATAATATAATAAAAAATTATTATAAATACTAATAAATAGGGCAAAAAATCACAATAATTATAAACCCCAACAAATGAAAATAATAAAGCGCATGGGAGAATTTATGCAGGCAGTCAAACAATCTCACAAGGAATCTCTAAACTGTAAAATGTATGTGGCCACCCTACCACCACTATCACCACTACTACCACTGTCGTCGCTACCATAGTCGTTGCCACCCCTCCCACCACCATTGACATTGCCACCATTCCACCACCACTGCTGTTGTCATTGCCCCATCTCCACCCTGACCTTTTCACTGCCCCAACCCCATTGTTACCTATTACCGATTGCTATCATCGTCGCCCACCGTCAACACCCACCACCACCACTTATTACCATAACCCACCACTACCCATCATCGCCTATCATCGCTACCAGCCACTATCATGTATCCTTACCCACACTAACCACCAACACCAGTCATCACCAATCGTGACTGCCACCTACTATCACTCATCCCCACTATATACCACATTACCACCACCATCACTGTCATTCGCCACCATCCATCTTACTGTCTCCTAAAAGCACTTGTTGTCGCCTCACCACCATTGTCACTGCCCACCATCGTCGTCAACCTACCACTACAACCCATCACCAACCCGTCATCAACCCACCACTACCAACACCCATCATTACCACCGCCCATCACCCATGGCTACCATTACCACAGTCGTCACCTAAAACTCATTACCACCCACAGTTTCCACTATCACTATAGTCGTCGTCACCCCACCACAACCATCACCGTCTTCCTACCACTACTGTCACTCACCACCATTACTACCACTCACCTCCACTATAACTGGCACTTAAATTCTTTTATCTCTTATTTATTTTTGTAATTTAATTTTTAGTGTGAATACAAATATACTTATTGTTGATTATTTTTTTATTACTTCGTGTCTTAATGCACAAAAAATAACTAGTGTATAAATAATATATAATAATTGAGTTATCTCATATATTTCTTTTGATAGAATTCACTAACACTTTGTTTGTTTATTAATCATGTAATGTTGGATTCATTCGTTTACGAAGTGTGTGATTTAAACAAGATTTAAATCTTTTAATTTTGTATTTTATTCGTATTGTATTAACGGGTATACACATCGTGAATTGACAGTTATACCCTCGCCCCCAAAATACGCCTCCTTAGACCGTCCTTTCTCTCTCTCTCGTCCCATTTTCATTTCCATACCTTCCGAGTATAGAAGGGGAACGAAAGCTCAGTGACATTGTCGAAGAAAACGATGATTCCACAGCAATGGACACCGCCGTGTAATAATCAGTGCACTCTCAAATACGCTGCTCTTACACAGATCCCTTGTAATGTCTCTTCATATCTTTTACGTTTACCCATTTTCTCCATATATTCATTTCATTATGTATGTAACAGATTATGTTGTCCCAGACGATCCCATCACGATCCGAAAAAAATTTATGTATTCAAAATTGGGTAATTTGTCTGCCACAAAATGCTGGGTGATATGTTGATTGTAACCCAGTTTAATTCAAGTGTGAATTCGTGGTTGGATGAATGTTTTTGCATGTTTGAATGCTTGGGTTCTTCATTTTTATTTACAGATGTGAAACAAAGGTCAACCATAAAATCCTAGCTTCATGTTTGGGTTGCAATTTGTAGGGTCCTAATTTGGGACGAATAGAAGTGGGTGTATTATGTATAAGGGAGGGTGAGTCTTGGCGCAATGGTAAGATTGCTCCATTGTCATTTGGGCATCAAGGGTTTGATCCATTGTCGGTTTGAGTCGTGGAAATAGCCTTTTCCCATGAGAGGTAATGCCGTGTACATCTGACCCTCATGTTGCTCCATTGTCATTTGGGCATCAAGGGTTTGAGCTGCGGAAATAGTCTTTTTTGCATGAGGGGTAATATTGTGTACATCTGACCCTTGCCAGACTCGGGAATAACAGGAGCCTCATGCACCTGGAGCTTCCCTTTAGAAATGGATTACTATGCATAATTTGTTGTTCAAATCCTACAAAAATAATGTAACAGAGCAGAAGATTGTTGGATATCTTATTTGTTTGTCTGATTAACAGTAAGGATAAACAAATTTTTTGATAATTTGTATAAAAAATTATTGCATTCCAAGCTGCTGCATTTCAGTTATTTACTGGTATAACTTTCAATAAACAAAACTTGGTTCTAACTGCCCATATGCAATCAATCTGATAAAGTCTCTACCTGGATTGTTGTAGGGAGAGTATTTTGCAAAAAAGGGTGCAACTCTGATGGCGAGGAATGGGAGGAATGTGAGTAATTACTTTGATATGCTCTTCACTTTTGCTTTTAAATTTCCGATGGTCTTACAGTTGTGAGAACCATTGAAATGGAAGTTTACCTCCTTAGCACTACCCAATAAGCATACAAACAATAAATCTGCTAGACTTCATTCTTTCTAAAGATTAAACCGTGAAAATGCAATTGATTATGCATTCATGTCCTAGCACTTCTATCGCCTATTTCTCAACGACTCACATCAATATGTTGGTCTAGCTGTAGGATTTCATTTGTTTCAACAAGGGAAAAAAGGTAAGGAAAGCAGCAAATGTGCTGTTTAGTCTCTTCATTATGATGATAGGGTATGTTTATTGTACTAGTGTACATCATTGGGTCATCCACTGCCTTAGTTTTCCCGGGAATACTTTCCCAAAACCAGTGTTTTCCTTCTTAGAGTAGCTGCTAGTATTATATTCGGATTGTGTAGTGATTTTGTTCCACTACTGTGGAAAGATGTGGGTCATCTGATAGGGTACCACTTCAGCTCATCTTGGTTTACAGTGATCAGAAATTGCTGTTGATATTAACCTGATTGAACTTACACCGTAATTTCTGATAATTGCTGAAATGATCAGGCCATTCATTCCTTTAGTTTTTGTTGATGCTAGAGATTCTATTTGATTTTCTGATGCTCACAAATCACAATATGTTGTTCACATGCCCCTTTTGTTTCAGTTTTGTTCTTTACTTTTTAAGCAAATGCAATATCCCATTAGCTCTCTTCATTTAATTATTTACCTTGATTTCTGTCAATGAATCCATTAGATTAATGCTAGTGTCTGATACTCAGTAGGGTTTTTATTTTGAGCAATTTGATCATGTGATATCCAGGCTTGACAGAGTGTAATGAGATCTGTTACAAGGACCCGGTTTTAAAGGACCAGCAGTGGAGTGCTTACATTGATCGTTCACCTGGGGCTGCCAGCTACTCAGAGGTTTTATTATCCTTGATTGCATACTATTTGCGCCACTAAACATCATAATATGGCTGCTTGCATCTCAAGGAAATATAATGAAAGGGGTTAACATTGAAGATAATATTGCATAGC
Organism: Ilex paraguariensis; assembly: GCA_963454935.2. Lineage (NCBI taxonomy): Eukaryota > Viridiplantae > Streptophyta > Magnoliopsida > Aquifoliales > Aquifoliaceae > Ilex > Ilex paraguariensis. The sequence continues at coordinate 383,714 of CAUOFW020002280.1, forward strand.
TGAGCAGAAAGCGTGTAGGGAATGTTAATGGCATTGCTTTAAATAAGCATGTGTCAAATTGCTATTTGGCTTATTGTGGAATTCATAGATTTCATTCATTGGCACAAGGTACTCAACTCAACAAAACCAGATCCCAACATTCATTGGCTCAAGATGTTGGGTAGAATAAGTGCTTTGGTCGTTGATTCTTGTTGGCGCTTGTAGGTTCTAAGTTAACTCCGTGGTACTCAACAAGGGTCCAAAAAAAAAAAGAGAGAGGAAAAAAGGAAAAAAACCCAGATGCCCAAATGTGGAGATATTGAAACTTGGGCGAAGAGGAGACATCATTATTGGTGAGACCTGAACCAAGGTAGATTTAGAAAGCTTGGCAAAATCTATTACATGTACCTTGGATGGGATTCTTGTAACTAGAATATTGGAATACAAGAATGTGGACACCAGGGGGACTGTGTCTGAAAGGTCATGCTGTCTTAATTGTCTTTAAACTGGTTACATCGATACCAATGCCAATATGTATATCTGTGTCACCATGCACAAAAAATTTATGTAAAAAGCAGAAGATTTTAAGTAAATCTTGGGGCTTAGTGGTTTCTGGGTAAGTGGGAATATGGGGATGGTTTCAGTCCCATTTTCATCAAAATATAGAATAAGTTGTGTAAATACATGCAAGAGGTAGTTTTGGCACCCAAAGAAGTTGTAAAACCACAGATTTTGCATCGAACGCCAACCCTGGATCCTCACCACTGTGAACTAATGAGAAATTTGTTATGCTATCAAAGGAAAAATAAATGCCAACATTGGAAGAGGAGCAGCTACATCTTGGCTTCTGAAAATTCTATGAATTGTAGGAAAGATAGTTCCCCGGCCCTATCATCATGGTCTAATATCAAAAGATAGTATGACGGGCTTATAAAATTAATAAGAAGCCCCTTTGAACTGATAAAGTGGCTGAATGCTTCAGTATACATGCTGAATTGAATGGTGTGAGACAGACAGGTTCGGAAATGGCCGGATTAGCAGGAGGAAGGGCGGCCCCACCCTGAAACAAAGGTGTACATACATAAATAAAGAGGCTGGTTATGACCTTTACTTGATAGGGCTCCTTCCCATCCAAGACTCGTAACAGACGGTTAGGAACAAGAAGAGAGTCAGTAGTCTCTGTCGTTGCTGGTCCTTCTCCTTCTGCTGAGACCGCCCTCTACATTGTTTTACCAGGAAGTAGAAGCTTACTGTACAACTTTCTTGAGTGTCAGTTTTGGCTTGATGGGATTTGAGGTACAGAATGGAATGTCTACAGTTTCTCTATGGATAAGGTTACAGTTCATTGCTTTCTCTTAAGCTTATTATTTTTTATCCATATAGAAGGAGAAACTAGTAGTGAAGAGTTGAGTGCTGAAATGTCAGTTAAAGTGGTTAAGCACAAAGAGGCATGCTTGATCTCAAAAATAAAACATTGAATTTGAATTTCAGCAGTACATTTGTTGTCTAAATTTGCGCATGATTTTTCTGTTAATGGAAATTACGACATTGAGCATTGTTTCAGTGATATAACTCATTAATATGGATGGAGCTTGATTTTTGTAGCTTCTCCATGATTGCAGAGTTTAATATTTTTTCCACCAAGTAATTATTGTTGATCGTCTATGGCATACAGGAATGCTTTCATGCTTGTGTAGCTGGCTGTGGTTACAAGGTCAGTTTTTGTTCACTCTTACCAACTTTTTCTAAGAATATGGCTGGTGTCTCTGCATGATTGTTCGTATACATGGTACTATGCCAAAGTTGTACACTCTTTAGAAATATAAGCTAACATTGAATTGAGATTCTCCCTAATTTCTTTAGCTCTCTTATATAATAGCATGTGTTCTGTTGATTGCAGTTTGATGTTCCTTCAGAGAAAGTCAACAAAGTTCATCCAAACAGGCCACCAAAGCCTCCCCCTGTACAGAAACCACCCCCACCTATGGCTGAAGCCAGTCCACTCCCTGAATCCAGGCAAAATAGTGAAGACATACCCAGCACTTCTGCATAGAGAGAGAATGTTGATCGAACCAAATCAATTTTGTTCCCAAATAGTTTGCGACAAACTTCTAACAGTAGCATTCCTCCTCGGATAGTACCATTTTAGTCCCGTTTTCGTGGCCAACAAATGCAATATAACCTCCATGACTTTTGTCCCACTCCAGGTTACTTGAAGTAAAGGTGGCAGCCTAGCATTTGGTTTTTTTATGGCATGCCTTGGACCTTTTTGTTGTTCTTTACATAGGTGATGGTTTTGCTGAAGGAAACTTTTATATTCTTCTACTTCAATACCAATCTATACAGGGAATTTGTAGATATACACTCAATGGTAGCTGAACTTAGCGAGCATGGTTTAGCCATGTATTTGCATTTAATGTTTTTATTTTTTGGGTTGGATAAAGTTCGGTTCTCGTCCACTCGGAAGGCTTGAGCTCATCATAGAGGGAATGAGTCCGTTAGGCAACATTCCACTACCAACGAGCAGCAAACTTGCACTGCATTGCCCTCTTCACTGCTCATTTTGTAAGGTTCACAGAAACGAACACTATATATGCAATGCTTTTAGGTGTTATGATTGAAAAGCAATGCTTCCCATCAATTTTCTTCTTTTTTGCATCTTACCTAAATATTTGCATGAATTATAATGACTACTTTCAGAACTCGAAGTAATAGTCGGAGTGAGACTCTGACACAGCAAAACAAAAAAACTCCTCCCGCAGTCATAGCTGGAAGGCACTAATTAGCAAGTTGCGTTCTGCATCACAATTCCATTGATTCATCAAGAATCTTCTCCACTTGTTGACCCACCTATATAATGATAGAATAGCTCCAAAAATACATTATTAAATTAAATAAATGCCCCTAAAGTTTTTTTTTTTTAACTTTAAATTATCTCAATTTGTCTTCGGAATTATGTAATTTGTTTCAATCGACTCTTTCAGTTAAAAATAATCATTAAATAAAAAATAAATTAACAATGAATTTTAATAAAATTTATCTTATTTTACAGCTAACTTTAACAATTTTTTTTATTTATCAATTAATCTCAACGAAAGAAATCGATTGAACACAAATGACCTAATTCACAAAATAAATTAGGACATTTAAAATTTTAAAAAAACAATCTAAAACAAATGTCATACTCCAGGGATATTCATTGACAGATATACATATGAGTAGAATCTTAACTAATGGACAAAGAGATTCTCCTACGCGCCCAAAGAAATAGTAAAATTCACCAACTACTAAAATCCGATTAATTGGTATAAAAGGTTGAGATAACTCGTGTTTCCAATGATGAGATTTAAGAGAGATATTAGTGATCATTAGAAAAATTTATTTGATACTATCAAATGTAATTATTGAAATTTTTTTTATTTTACATCGTGAATTTTATATAGACTGAACNGCACGATGAGATTTAAGAGAGATATTAGTGATCATTAGAAAAATTTATTTGATACTATCAAATGTAATTATTGAAATTTTTTTTATTTTACATCGTGAATTTTATATAGACTGAACTGGTTAAATTAAAAATTAAAATATTATATATTGTCTCGTGTTATACACAACCTCTTCATTNAAATGTAATTATTGAAATTTTTTTTATTTTACATCGTGAATTTTATATAGACTGAACTGGTTAAATTAAAAATTAAAATATTATATATTGTCTCGTGTTATACACAACCTCTTCATTAAAGAAAGTGACAATTTAGGCCAATTATGATACTAATTTATTAACACATTTTCTATCCATTTTGTACCAAAATATTGAGATTCAAGTTTTTTATCATTAGACTATGCCTGAATTTCATTCAAAATATATCATGTGTCGTGTATTACTGAAAAACACAATGATAAATAGTGAATTTTACTTGAATATATGATAAATTATTTATTATTTATTAAAATAGAATAAAAGCATAATATGAAAAATATTCGAACAAATGGAGTTAAGACTTATCAACTTTAGCCTTACTTGAGTTGGTAGTGAATATTTACTCAAAGAAAAAGGATAAATATCACAATTAATATGTTTTAATTTTGTTCTTTTCTAAAAATAGTCCGTTAATTATCAATTAAATTGATAATTGAGAGATTAAATAAGATAATTAAAAGTTTAGATACCATTTTAAAATTGGAGACAATATTTAAATTAGATGCTATTTATCAAAAAAAAGAAAAAGTTTGTCACTATTTGATTCGATGTGACACATTCTCCAACAACTGCGAGTGGGGATGGAAATGTCTTTTTTTCCGCCAGCCGCAGTGTCAAAACCAAAGATCTAGTCGTACGCTTACTTTTCCAAAAAAACTTTTAATGATAACGTTAACCGTTACCCCCACTTGCGTGAGAATACAATCAAATACCATCGAATAAGTTGACAACGTGGCATAATTGTGCCAAGTTTTTATTGGTTGGTGAGGTACCTATATGACCGTCAGGTAATACACATTTTTGGTTTAGAAAATTCAAATTCTGGTGTAAAGATTCTGTGGCCCGCCATCGATTTGAGTAAATAATCAGTTACAAGATGCTTGCTGGGGCTAATATTGAAGAGGGTTTACACTTTAAGTGTAATTNGGTGTAAAGATTCTGTGGCCCGCCATCGATTTGAGTAAATAATCAGTTACAAGATGCTTGCTGGGGCTAATATTGAAGAGGGTTTACACTTTAAGTGTAATTATTAATGAAATTTTATATATATATCAATTATACAAATTTGATATGACATGATTTATTAAATAAATAATTAATAATAAAATTAGATGAAAATATAATACTTTTTAAAACGAAACGGCTAGATTCCAAGGAAGATAGAGTGCCCTTTTATACGTCGCACTAGACAGATATTAGAGACCGAGAGAAGGCTAGTAGATAGTACAGAGAGAGAGAGAATCAAAACTTTGAATGCCTGTTAGATAGTAGAGAGAAGGTTAGTAGATAGTAGAGAGAGAGAGAGAGACTGCTGAAACAGAGCAGCTTAGGAGGAGAGAGTTGGCGTAATAGATATGCAGAGTNAGAGACTGCTGAAACAGAGCAGCTTAGGAGGAGAGAGTTGGCGTAATAGATATGCAGAGTAAAGGGTGGTTATTTTCTGTGCTAGTGCTACCACATCTTGCATCTGTAATACTCTTGCACATTAACAGGCATTCAAAGGTTTGATTCTCTCTCTCTCTCTCTCTATTGTTATGGAGTTTCTTTTTTTTTAAATAATATATTTTTTTCTTTTTTGAGGGAGGAGGAGTGGAAGGGGGAGGGGGAGGGAGAGGGAGAGGGCAAAGCCCTTACCATATAAGGGGTCCCATTGGACTAAAGACCCCCTTTGGTAAGGAGTTTCTTCTAGTTAGCCAGATTGGTCATGCTACAGAATACNATAAGGGGTCCCATTGGACTAAAGACCCCCTTTGGTAAGGAGTTTCTTCTAGTTAGCCAGATTGGTCATGCTACAGAATACACAGATTAGAAGATTTTCTGCCAAGTTTCTGATTCTGATTACCACTCATCAATAATAATTTCAATTAACCCACCATGCAAAACAAGATAATATAGAAAATTCACTTCTCACCTTTCTTTCTGACTCCAATATAACATGTGTGTGTGTGTGTGTGTGGTTGGGTGGGTGGTTGTGGGTGCAGGTGAATTTGTATTTGATCGCCTGTTTAAGGACAAGTGTTTCTGGAAAATGGGATTTTACCTGACATTTGTGGATCAATGGAGATACAGAGATTGGTTTCTCAGCTGATTGCTTCTGATTGTTCACTTGTAGTGCTGGTTGAAAGCATGCATAATGTTGTTGATAAAGTCATTTTGGTCAAAGAAGTAATTGCTTCTTAAATTAAGTGGTTTGGTATATGTATACAATTCAAGAGTTATTAGTAATATTCATGTATGGAGTCTAAGGGTCATTCATAAATCTACTTATCTAGGGTTGCGTACTTGGTCTAGGTACATGATAGGAGAGTCCTATAAATTCTAGAAGTGTTTTGAGTCATTGGGGTATCCCATTTAGAGCAGAAACAAAGAGAGAGAACAAGAGAGAGTGTAAGAGAGAGAGAGTGAGGGTTTTCTAGAAGTGTTTTGAGTCATTGGAAGTTACCCATGTCCTGTTATTTTAGATGAATATTCTCCGATATTTTTGGAGTGATGCTGTTCTTACTGCTTGTCACTTTATTAATCGTATGCCATCCTCTGTGTTAAATGGGCAAATTTCATATTTTGTCATTTTTCTTGGTAAGTCCTTATTTTCCCTGACTCCTTAAGTTTTTGGATGTATCTGTTATATTCATAATTTGGGTCTTGGGTTTGACAAACTTGACCCTCGAGCTACCAAACGTGTATTTCTTGGTTACTCCTGCACACAAAAGGGGTATCGTTGCTAGAGTCTTTCTCTGCACCGATATTTTACTAGTGCCGATGTCACGTTTGAGTAATCTGTTCCATATTTTCTAGTACCTTTTGGACTTTGGGTCATCTCCTGTACCACCATCTTTTTCCTCATCTTCAGATATTCCGCTGCCTACTGTGTTACCATCTACTTTACCTCTTCGTGTCTATTCTCGCCGTCTTCGTCCATCGATTGAGGTGCCCGTACTATCTTCCTTGCCGCCTTCTGATCCTGATACATCAGGTAATTTAGACTCTTTACCTATTGTTCTTCGAAAAGATACTCGTTCGTGTGTTACTAATCATCTCATTGCTTATTTTATTTCATACGATGCCTTGCATAGTTTTGGAAATCGGTCGTTACAGTGCGTAACGGTATCGGCGGCCTCCGATTTCGTCACAGGCCAATTTAATGGATTGAAAAAAATTCACACCTGTAACAGCCGTTACGACATCGTAACAGCCTGTAACGGATGTTACACTCCGTTGTGGCGCCGTAACGGCCGTTACAACATTGTAACAGTCAAAAATCTTTAATTCGGTAGCAAAAAAGGAAGATCACGGAATAACAAATATGATACTCTTTTTAGATTTAAAGGAATGGAAGAAAGATCTAAACTTCATACAATACATACCTGTTGAATTTCTTCTTCTTGTGGAATTTTGTAGCTGACGTATATAATTTATATACAAAAAGTTGCAGAGATGAACAAGTCTTGAATGTGAAGAAGATGAAGTGGGAATGATTGAGTACAATACACTCAAAAAGAAGTTTGGAGTGTGAGTGGTTGTGATTAACCCATTTTCATCGTAGGTCCTCGTGATCCGTCCTGGCTGGTCACGTGGGTGTTAGAATGGAAAAAATAACACTCCACAAACACACATAATAAGAAAAACTTTTGCCTTTGAAGACCACATGTCCAAAAGTATGTTTCAAATAGACACGTGTACTAGACTAATTTTTTTTTAAAATTAAGTCTATATTACAAAATATTATTAAAGATAATAAAAGAAAATGGAGTTTATTAAAATTAAGTCTATATTTCACTTTTATGGGAGATATGAATTATAAAAAAAATTCACGTCCCCCATTTTCGTTATTATCAATGTTTATTTAATGTTATACATATTTTTAATATCTCACTAACATATTTATGTACAATAAAATACACTAAAAATTACTAAACACTTATTTGCATTAATTTATAGTTGAAACATGTAAATATTTATGTTTTGTAAGTATTGTGAGTTGAAAAAAAAATTCACGTCTTTGGTTTCTGTTATTGTTACGTAACGTCCATTTCACCTTGCGTCCGTTACACCGTTACCGTTACAACAACCGTTACCGTTATTCAAAACAATGATGCTTTGTCTCATGTCTTCTCTTGTTTTATTTCTCAATTATCTACTATATCTATTTCTAAGCACTTAAAGGATGTATTATTTGATTTGGGTTGGAGGAAAGCTATAGAGGAGGAGATGGATGCCTTACATCATAATGGGATTTGAGATCTCATTCTTTTACCTCATGGTAAACGAACTGTTGATTGTTGTTGGGTATATACTGTTAAATTTCATCTGCATGGTTTTGTGGAGCGTCTCAAAGCTTGGTTTGTTGTAAAGGGCTTTACTCAGACATATGGTGTTGATTATGAGGAGACTTTCTCTCTTGTTGCCAAAATTTCCTCTGTTCGTATTTTGATTTTTTTGGCTGCTAATCTTGATTGGCCCTTGTTTCAATTAGATGTCAAGAATGCCTTCCTACATGGTGACTTGATTGAAGAGGTATACATGGAGCAGTCACCTAAGTTTACTACTCAGGGGAGTATGGTAAGAGTGTATGTCAGTTAAAAAAATCTTTGTATGGTTTGAAGCAATCACTGAGGGCATGGTTTGCTAAGTTTTCAGATGCAGTTTTAGAGTTTGGTCTTCTTCGATGTTAGATAGATCATTCTGTGTTTCATAGACAGACAGATGTTGGATATATTCTATTGGTGGTCTATGTAAATAATATTGTGATTACTGAAAATAATTCTAAGGGAATTGCCAAGTTAAAAATATTCTTGCAGGATCAATTTCATACTAAGGATTTGAAAAAATTCAGGTATTTTTTGGGTATTGAGGTGGCTCGATCTAAACAGGGTATTTGTTTATTCCAAAGGAAATATGTACTTGACATACTAGAGGAAGTAGGTTTGTTGGGTGTTAGACCTATTGATGTTCCTATGGATTAGAATTAGAAACTTTTGATGGATGATAGTGCACTGTTTGAGAATCTGGGTCAGTATCGCAGATTGGTTGAGAAGCTCAATTATCAAACCATTACTCGACCGGATATTTCCTATGCAGTCAGTATAGTAAGTCAGTTCATGGGGTGTCCTAGAGTACCACATTGGGAGACAGTTACTCGTATTCTGCGATATCTCAAACGTGCTCCAGGACTTGGACTATTATATCGAGCTAATGGACATCTTAGAGTGGAAGGTTTCTCAGATGCTGATTGGGCTAGCTCTCCTTCTGATCGGAGATCAACCATTGATTATTGTACTTTCTTAGAAAGTAATATTGTCTCATGAAAAAGTAAAAAACAATCCGTGGTAGCAAGATCCAGTGTTGAGGCTGAGTATAGGGCAATGACACATACGACAAGTGAGTTGACTTGACTACTACACTTCCTCCAGGAAATTAGGTTTCCAGTATAACTTCCTTTATAGTTGTTTTGTGACAACTAGACAGCTATCCATATCGTTGCCAATTCAGTGTTTTATGAGAGAACCAAACATATTGAGGTTCATTGTCATTTTATTCGGGACAAGATAGTAGTTGGGGAGATTACCACTCCTTTTGTGAGATCTGAAGATCAGCTTGCAGATATATTTACCAAAACATTGATTCGTACACATCTTACAGCGATTTGTTCCAAGTTTGGATTATATGATATATATAGTCCAGCTTGAGGGGGAGTGTTAAGAATATTAGGATAGTATATATAAATTGTTAATAGTAAGAGGGTGTATGTGTAATTCTTATTATTGTGAGTTAACTATAAATATAAGTGTTGTATGAGAGTTAGGTTAAGTTTTAACCTCTCTCATTCTCTATAATATTGTGTTATGTTAATTCACTCAACTTAAAAGTCTTCAAACAAGAACTTGAATGGTAAATAATTGTTGAAAAAGAGAACAAATGTGTTAAATCATGAGAAAATTTCTGATTGCGGTAATTGCTTATCCAGCATCAAATTAACATCGACTTAGGCCATCGTATTATGGTCCCAATCCGTTTATTTGATGCTGATGCAATTGCAGAGGAGTTGGTGCAGGAGACTTATTCGTCATATTTTTAACAGAATAGACATGAAAATAGAAAAAATCAATGATGTAAATCAGCAAAAAGTTGGTATTATGACACGATGTGATAGACTCTGTTCTAAATAGTTTTCAGTATGATACACCTTTGTGCTTTCATTTATGGTTCCTAATAGTTTTTCTTTCACTAATTTATATGTTTATATGGATACATAATTAAAAATAATGTCTAACAAGGTTGATCAGTACTGTCATCTTATTTGTGCTGATAACTATACTGATTTAGTCATGTTTACTTTTAGTTGGTCGATAGATATGTCACACAGTCATGTTTGCTCTTAGTTAGTCGGTAGATATGTCACACCAAGGTGTCAGTACTCTGTATAAACTTCCTGTTATTGTTTGACTTGCGAGTCTCATGCTGACATTATGCTAAGTAAGTTTCCATATTTATGCCACAGCCGTCTGTGAACGAGTGCAGCCTTCTTCCTCACAACCACTACTGGATAACCAGCAAGCGTATTGTCACACCAAAAGGGATTATTTCTGGTGCAGGTTTGTTTATCAACTAAGGATTTTCGGACTATGTGTTGTCAGCTTTCTAATCTTATTGACAAACATTTGAAGTAGACAGAACCCAAGTGCTTATAGTCAATCAAGTTTCTAAACAGATATTGTTTATGAATTGAATTAGTGTTATATTGATTGATAGCTGGGATGTATGTTAAACAATTTTCTATCATTAGACATTCCATTTCACCAATATCATATATCAATGATTTCCATTGAGCGAGCGAAATTCTTCCCTGATATATACGATTAATTGTTTGTGTCAATTGTTGAAATGGTCAGTTGAGATAAATGGAGGGAACATTGTTTCTGTGGTTGGAGAAGAGGATTGGCGACGGAATCCCAGCAGTGGGCAAGTCAGAGATTATGGGGAGGCTGTTATCATGCCTGGTTTGATTGATGTGTAAGATTAAACTGCTATCATTTTTTTTCTTCTGTGTTTTTTTTTTTTGCTTTGATTGCGGAGAAATTTTAAGAATGGTCTGGAAGCTGTGAAGGAACTATTCATGACATTATACTAACTGTGAAGGCTGCAATACACACACAAAAATATCAAGAGGGAAACGATGTTCAGTAAAATCATGAGGAGGCTGTTCTGTTGTGAAACACATCATTGCAGCTATCTAAAGGCCTTTCAAGACATTCTATTGCATATTCGAAGTTTTTTTCACACTCACTAAATATTTGGACCATGTTTTGTTAACAAGAAACATGGTTAGACTAGATCACGTACTCATGCCCAAGAAATGCTATGTCATATGCGGTACATTTTCAATGCTGAACTAGATAATATTCAATGTTCTTTGTTACAGCTAGTAATGCTCTTTGTTTTAGTTTGTAGAGAATCCTGAATTTAGGAGAAGGCTAAACTAGCAATGCGATGTTAATAAACAGTAGAGTAACAATATGATATTCAATGGGAAAAAAATGTCCTCTTTCGTTTTAACTTTAGGTTCACAACCAAGGACATCATGTCCCGTTTTAGTTCCTGCCTGGAAGATGGTAAGATATCATTGGATATTCCTATTGGATTTGTTACTATCCTTTATGTTGAACAGGTAATTTTCAGGCTTTTAAGTTCTCTTCTGCATTAGAAATCATCTTATCTCACATGTTAGATTCTGTTCCACATAGTTTACTTTTGTTTATTAAGGTAAAGGTTCAAGGATTGGTAGATTCAGAACTCATGTATTTCTTTTTTTGGGTGGGGGTTGGATGGGCATTTGGTTTCTTAATTTCAAAATTGCCCAATATTTTGAATTGTCGTGGCAGGCACGCACATCTTGATGATCCTGGAAGAACAGAATGGGAAGGATTTCCTTCAGGGACTAGAGCAGCAGCTGCTGGTATGTAGATGTTGATTGATCATTTTGTGCTTGTCTATTTGAAAGATTTCTGAGGAGCAAATGCTTTAAATCTTTGAAGAGCGTGTATAATTCTCACCCCATTGGCTATGATACAACAGGGTTTGGTCTAAAGACATAAATATTTTTTTGCTACATTGGTTCCTTCTGTAATGTTCAATTGCAGTAATAGACGTATCGAAATTGTAAAATAGACCTTGTTTGGTGTTTTATATGCATCAGGCATTAAAATTGTAAAATAGACCTTGTTTGCTGTTTTATATGCATCAGGCAATTAAGTACTCATTTCACTGTTTCATACAGGTGGGTTAACAACATTGATTGATATGCCTCTTAATAGTTTTCCATCCACAGTCTCCGAAGAAACTTTTAAACTTAAGGTATGGAGCACTGACTCATAGTTAATTCTATTTTCGCTTTACAGATTAGTTAAAGCCTGTTTTTAACTTTCTGGTTAGATCTCAGCTTCTTCGTTATCATAGTCATGGTAGTGAGCTAGGTATCATTACTGACAAGCTCTAATGAGCTCGCTATCATCATTATCATTATTATGAGGGTTTTATTTCCTGGGAAATATTCTTTCTATGTCCTATGTACAAAAGAGGGAAATACAGAATCAGGTTGAGGCTGATCTGTTGTACACAACTAAATTTATGGACATAACTCTTGCTTTTGTATTGGATGCTAAATTATTCACACATAAGCATATTCATGGTTACACCTTTTTTTAACCATTGTAGAAATAATTAACTACCTATTGCATTTCCTGATAATTTTTTGGACATCTGCGTGGCAGTTGGAGGCTGCAGAAGGAAGGATCTATGTTGATGTTGGTATGCTCTCGGAACTATGCCTTGGCAATTAGCATACTAATGTTTAGCGATGGTAGTTCTTAGCTTTTCTATAAACAGGTTTCTGGGGGGGTCTAGTTCCTGAAAATGCATTTAATGCAAGTGCTCTGGAAGGCCTCTTACGAGCTGGTGTTCTTGGTTTAAAGGTACCTAACTTACTCAATCATTCTTTTGGGAATGCCTGCTTAAAAATGGGGCTTTAAGCTATACTGATATTAGTTTGCACGGATCAAAGATCTGTATGGTGTGTATGTCCTCAAGTTGTCTGGAAAGAATTCTGCCCTTTTACAGAAAGGTCATGTATTGTTTATCATATTTGTGCATTATTAGCTGTTTCTCTTAAACCTTAATCCTCAACAACGCCGATATATTATACCCTATCCATGAATGCCATGTTCCTGTGGAAAGGTCAGTTGAACAGTTAGTTCTTTCTTTGTCAAAGTCCCGCTTAGCATTTTCTATTGCTGCTCTACGCATCATCTTACACTTGCATGTTTCTTTTGCAGTCCTTTATGTGTCCTTCTGGGATTAATGACTTTCCCATGACCAATGCCAGCCACATCAAGGTATTAAGATGATCAAATTGACTTTTTTTTTGTAAACAGAAAATGATTGGATTTCTAGAATCAATAAAAGTTTTGACATTTCACTGAGGTGATGTTTCTTGATTGAACTGAATTCTACTTTTTGCGAAGTTGATATCATTTAGTTATCCTGTAGGAGGGACTCTCCATACTGTCAAAGTACAGGAGGCCTCTATTGGTACATGCAGAGATTAAACAAGAACTTGAAGGCTACTTAACTTTGGAAGATAGTACTGAAAGTGCTCGCTCTTATTCAACATATGTTAAGACCAGGCCTGCTTCATGGTGAGATATTGTTTTTCCCTTGCCTTCCTCAACTTTTGACAGGACAATTGAAGCTTTTGCTTCTCCATTGACATTTTAGAAGATAATCCAGCTGTTTGGGCGTCCAGTTTGTGGAAGTAATATGAAAGTCAAAATGATTTTATAGGCTGGTTATTTCTATCATAATGCTGAGTATTTATGGTACAAAATTCATAGTTGCGCTTATCTTATTTTTCTCTAAAGTGAATGCCTCATGACATTTTAAGTTGTTTGTGAATTCTATGATAATCTTGATTTTGTCCAAGTCTTGATTGATTGTTACCATCTCCTATCCATTACTTATGTTTTAACCAGGGAAGAGGCAGCTATTAGAGAGCTCTTAACAGTAACAAAAGACACGAGGACCGGAGGTCCTGCTGAAGGAGCTCATCTTCATATTGTTCATCTGTCTGATGCAAGATGTTCCCTAGACCTTATTAAGGTGATTTATATTTTCCCTTTAATATACATGTAGGATGCAGATGTAAGCTACTCTTTGGGGACAACTGTTGTGAAGTGCTTCTATGATAGCTTAACTAATTATAGGTTCTCTGTCTGGTTCTGCGTATATGGATCGAACTTGCTCTCATTGCAAGGGTAGCATTCAACTAAATTTCAAATTGATACAGTCTCCGGGTCTAAAGATACAGGAAGGGATCTTGAAGGCTTGAATCTAAACTTCAAAATATAAATGCAAATGAATTTTTTTCCCAACTTTTTCCTACGCCTTGATGATTGGGTCGGGAGTGGTTGGGACTTGGTATCCTTACATGATGAATCTCTTAAGTAATATCGTTCACTGTAAAATTATGCTTTTCTGCATGCAATTGTACACCATGTGCTCATATTCTGCACTTGATCAGATCAGTCCCCAAGTTTACTCCTCTTTATAGCTCATCAGGAACTTATTTCATAGCTTTAGCTTTTGTGTCGATCTCTTGCTTAGCTATGGTAATTCAGTTGTGTCCCAACAGCTTAATTAGGCCTCATTGTCAGTCCTCCTGCTTTTCTCTATTTGCTAAAAACCTTAATAATTCTTATTATGAAATGTGACCATAATGTTAATTTTTCTGTCTTGTCTAGGAAGCAAAAAGTAGAGGTGATAGCGTCACAGTTGAAACTTGTCCACATTATTTGGCCTTTTCAGCTGAAGAGATTCAAGATGGAGATACTCGCTTTAAGTGTGCTCCACCCATCCGTGATGCAGCCAATAGAGAAAAACTTTGGGAAGCCTTGACGGTGTTTTGCAAATCCATAATGCATAATTTATTTGACTTTTCATCTTTCTACTAATAATCAATTTCTAACTTGATTACACTTCATTCCAGGATGGACATATTGACATGTTAAGCTCTGATCATTCACCTACTGTGCCAGAACTCAAACTCTTTGGTACTGGTGACTTTTTAAGGGCATGGGGTGGTATCTCTTCTTTGCAGGTTGGTGTCTTTACAAGTTGGTTATCACAGCTAGTTCTTTTCCCGATAACATATATTTTTCTCTAAAGGATTTTGAGCCTTTACAAATGGACTTTAACTAAATGTACAATGGATTTCCTTTTAATAGACTGATGATTGATATACCAATTCAAAGAGTTCCAGTAACATTGGAATTTGTTGAAATAAGGCCCTTTTAATTATATTTCTGCATCGGTGAATTAGAAATAAGTATTCATGATTTTGAAGATATGAGACCTCTTGAATTGTCTTTTTTGTGAGGTTAATTACAAGACGCACTGAAATTCAATTAGGGGGAAGGTTAGCAATACAAGTGTGTCAACATGTGCACATGAGGATTGACCCCTCTCAAAAACGTAGCAGTCAATAATGATGGCTGCATGGTTGTTGAGGAAGAAGGAGAATTGTTTACCATCTGAATTGCTCCTCTCATGAATCCTTATCTGTTTAGATGCCAGTGTAGTAAGGAAACAATTTTCATGCTTCAAGTTAGCGAGCTTACTTTTGATGGTAGACATATCTTTGCTCCTGAATGCAATTTTGTTCATGTATGTTTATTCTAAGTGGTGTTATTTTGAATGTGTCTGCAGTTTGTTCTTCCTGTGACATGGTCATATGGGCATAAATATGGACTTACTTTGGAACAATTAGTTTCATGGTGGAGTGAGAAACCTGCCAAACTTGCTGGCCTAAATTTGAAGGTAATGTTTGCAGTTGTTTTGTCTGTTTTGTGTCACTGTCTGCGAGAGTCAGCTATTGTGCTTCCATTCAACTTCACGTGAAGAAAACTTGTTACTGAATCGCGCTTTCAGCTATTGTAGACTATTTTGACTTCGTTCTTTGTAGCTGCCACCATGAATTATGAACTCGTCAAATGTTACATAAGAAAGTTCCTACATGTCGTTATATTTGTTCTGGTCAATTACCATTTTAATTGCTGTATCAAAAGAATTGTTGCCACACAGCTGGAAGATAACACTGCTTTGTTGTTTGATAATATGCATAAAAATATTTTTGAAGAGTGGTTTTGCTGAATTATCATCAGCAAATTTTAGAACTAGAGTAAGCAGACAACATTGATTAAGCTAGGATGACTTTGTAAAGATCACTAATCTTTCATACATGCTTCTGAGTTTTATGATCACAACTGATTGGTATCCGCATTTTAAAACATGATATGCAGGGGGCCATTGCAATCGGGTATTATGCAGATATTGTTGTCTGGGAACCAGAAGTGGAGTTTGACCTCAATGATAACCATCCTATATACCTTAAGCATCCTGTATGTGTATTCCTTATGTCTTCACTATTGATATTGACTGTTTAGTTCAACTTGATTAACTGCTCTCTGCATAGCGAAAAAGGTTAAGTTCTGTGCAGGGATGACGAAAATATGATAAACAGAAGGGTGGTGATGATGTTACAATAACTGAGAAAATAAGCTAAATTTTCCACCACACCTTTATATGTTTTGAAAGCAAATCGCCAAAAGGGAAATATGTAAAAGAAATCACTCCTCAAACAAAGCGATTTTAGTATGACAGATTGGCAAGCTTTGTTCTGTTTGAGGTTCAAACCTGCAAAAAATGTTCTTTCCAAGCATTGGCTGATTTTCTAGTTAAACTGTTACAACACGTGGGCATCTAAACAACTGAACACTCAAACTTTGGGAAACACGATTTTACTGGTTTGAGGGAATTAAATGTCGCGTAGCAAACAGATGATAATTTTTTTACCTTTTCATTTCCTTTTTCTTCACCATATATAGAACAAATGCGTGTCTAAAAAACTTAGATCTTCTGAAATTTCATGAAACAGCATGATTTTGTGGCAGAAGGAAGTTAGCTTTTCTTTTCATGTAGACAGAAATCAACCTCTCTAACAGTCTCAGTATATTTTTCTTTGCTGTACAGAGCATCTCAGCCTACTTGGGATCCAGATTATCTGGAAAAGTTTTGGCTACTTTTGTGAGAGGAAATCTTGTTTATGAAGAAGGAAAGCACGCTCCTGCTGCCTGTGGTGTTCCAATCCTTGCAAGATAAGGGATGACATTGCTGGTAATTCTTCGCATTCGCTCATCACTTATCTTCAACTAAATCAGATACCTCGTTTCTTTATTCATATTTCAATTCTTTCTCTGAAAATAAATTTCTGCTTGAATCAGGTTTCTGTTACACTGGTTTGCCAGTATTCAGTGGGCAATATCAGACAAATACAGATCACTCCTGTCGTTTTTCTCTAGATCACCGCTGTTTTGTCATCAAGGCTCTCTAGCTAGCTTTAACACCTTTGCCTGGGATGGGGGTGGGGGCATCTCTGGGCTTCAGTGTACTTGAAGACACCATACGATACCAAGAACAAGTATTTAAAACTCTTTAAATACTTGTCTTAGCTAAATTATGTATTGTTTAAAGACATGATTTCTAGCCCGTACCCGACCTATAGGCTTTGCCTGACAACTATGTTTTCATGGAACTGTTTTAAGTAAGCGATGCACAGTCATATCCCATTTGAATAGCCAGCATCCAACGAGGTTTTCCAATAGAAAACTCCGTGAAAACCAGGAATGCATCCAGAACTCAAGCCATCACCACCTCTGCCTCCACTTCCGCCACCACCAGTGCTTCCACCATGACCATAACCGTAACCGCAGGGGAAAACCAGGGACACCACGAAAGCCAGGCTTGCCTCTAGAAGCAATAGCACTGCCATCACCCCCACCCCCACCCCCACCCTTATGGTTATTCCTTTTACCAGAACTGAGAGCAAGGCCACCACCAATGCCACCCGACACACAAGTTTTGAGTTTATCTTCTTCCCCAGCCATGGCTGCCGAAGGTGCAGCCGGGCCTAGATCTGCAGAACAGATTGATAAGCCTAGGGAGAGCCATGAAGGCCAAGAAAGTCCATTTTGGTGCTGCCATTGTTAGAACACCTGAGTTTTGTCAGTGACTCTATCCCACAAGGTCTTACATACTACCTTCTGGAGGCCTGATAATTTCAGACACAACCCGTTTGTTCAACATTAAATCGATATAGAATTAATGAATTTTTCTGATAAAGGGGATAGATTTATTAAAATCTTGAAATCGATCGGATAACAAGAATTCAATTAAACTTAACACGATACGAATATGAGAGCATACAATTATTAATTATAAATGGAGTATTGGTTGAGTAAATTTTTGACGCAACACAAGCATGACATGATAGATTAACAATCTTATGCTTGTATGAGCAAAAGAATTTCATGTTATTAATGTAATAATACTAATTTAATTCTAAAAGACGATTTATAAAAAAAAGTTCAAAACATAACAAAAAAAAATCCAAAACAGAAAGTTAAAAATTCCGTTGCCGGGACATGAACCCGGGTCTCTCGGGTGAGAGCCGAGTATCCTAACCACCTAGACTACATCGTAGAACTGACGAGAAGCAGAATCAAATAGCTTAAAAACCGTTATCAAAAAATCATGGCAACGATACTGTCACATTTTCATAGACATGTGATATATGTGATAGTCATAGTATAGTAGACGTGCTAATTACGCAGGATCCCACACCCCGATGGCCGGCCCATCCTAACTTATCTAGTGTTAGGACCACGGGTCATGGGCCTTTACTCTTAGGTCCCAAATGACTTGAGAGGTGTCTAGAGTAATGCTGTACACACAAAATTTGTACACCAAATTATTTTCAGTCGTTGGATTAATGGGACTCACTATTATCCAACCGTTGATAATTATTTGGTGCACATAAAATTATTATTTCTTTTTTATTTGTTGAAAAACAGAATTTATGTATTTTTTCCACTGATATATTTAAATATTATTATTAAAATTGCCCTTTTTGAGGCCCATTAGGATGGATTCGTTATTTGGCCCGTTAAAGGCTGGACTGTCGGGGTTCAGAGTTTGCCCGATCGCTGATCGAAGCCTTACTAGTCCGGCCCACAGAGGGCTTTGCCCCAGAAAAACTGGGTGTGCGATTCCCTACCTAGAAGTGACGCACAGCTCTCTTCTGGGTGTGCGATTCCCTACCTAAAAACTGGGTGTGCGATTCTCTCTCTCTCTAATCTCCGATAAGCATCAGCCACAGCTCTCTTCCCTGTCTCGCTCTCTCTCTCCGGATTTGAGATTAGAGTGACTGAATATGGTTGGTGGGTCTGTAAAAGATGTGCAGTCCAAGGGAGAGCTTGATAACGTGATCGGTCAGGGGGTACCAGTTATCGTACACTTCTGGGCCGATTGGTGTGAAGCTTCCAAGCAGATGGATCAAGTCTTTTCTCATCTCTCCACCGATTTCCCTCATGCCCACTTCTTAAGGGTACCCTCTAACTCTCTAAGACTTAACATACATATATAAGCATCACATACATGTATGTATGGTTGTGGGTATCTATATATCTCAATTATTTCAATTGTTTTGCCATTTCTGTTGTTATTTTATTGAAAAGAAATTTTGGGCTAGAATTGAAACATTCTCTGTTTGGGTACTTGTCTGTGTATTTATGTATGTTGTTTTGGACATTTTTTATAAACTTTGCAATTTATAGGAATTGCTTCTATATTCTTACTGACAATATTTTCTATCTATTGTTGTTTTTGTTGGGAATTGGTATGGGACAAGTTTTAGCCATAAAGGTTAATGATCCAATGTTAATTGTTGTACAACCTAAATTGTGTGATGAAATAAGGCTTTTTTGTGTGGGGTTGTGTAATTTTAATGCTTTAAAATATTGTTTGCTCGGATTAGCATAACTTATGTGTCTTGATTCTGGTGAACAGATGGGAAACTAATTTGAATTTGCACGAAAAACTGGTGTAATTGTGGCACACCATGAAATTGGTAGCTCTCAATTGACTTATTGATAAGAGATTCAATATCATATGGACAACCACATACTTGATAGCTTATAAAAAAAATGGTAAACTGAAGAGAGAGAGAGAGAGAGAGAAGAATTTTTTCATTGTATTCTTTAAATCTCACTTCGTGACAGTCGAAGAAGCCTGCGATTGTCTTGCTCATTTCGGAGTGGTATTATTTTTGGCTTCATCATTTGCTACTTTAGTGTTGTGGATGGTGTAGCTAATGATATTTGCACGAATGATTTAGAAGCCCAAACTTTATCCATCATGAATGTTGAAAGGGTGCTCTGCTTTAGTTTAGAATTTTGTAGATGGTACTACTATTTATTCCCTGCAGTCATATCGAGAAAGAATACACACACACACACCCTCATATATAATAACATTATGCTCAATGTTACTTGAATCATGGGTCGCTTTGGTACGTGATACAATCATACAGGTACGGGTATATGATACGACACTTTCTTAGGTACGTGGTACGATGGGGGTAGTTTTAGCTGGTACGGTATTTTGAATCACAATTTGTTTTGGAACTCTTATGTAGATCATTTTCACTACTATACAACATTATATATTGCAAACATTCATAAACACTAAGTTAGTTACCATTTATTTTATAATTGTGCTTGATTTTCTATTATCTAAAACAATATATAATTATAAATCTATATACATGTGGTCAATTAGTATGTATTTTATATTTGTATTACATGATTTAAAGCGAATTGATTTAGGGTTAGTATTGAAATTTGTGGTCGTCAATTTTGGTGATCTGGATCGCGAATCCACCATGTTTCGGATTGATGTACCCAGATTGTGGGCCGCTAAAGGTTTTGTGAATTGTGGTAACCATGATTATGCTTGGGTAATCATGCAAAACTTTGAATTACTTGGACCAGAAATTGCAAGAAGACATTTTCTAGGTTTTTCTTCAGAAAACACTTTTTTTTGGGATGGCCATACTGATATTCCAGTCGCAAACTTGGATTTTCTTAATGCATCAAGGAGAGAGAACACTATTGCATCTTTGCTTCCATGAACCCTCCACCTTCGGTTATAATAATAATCGAATTTTTGTTTAATGTTTACTGGCCATTTAGTGTCACAAAACATTGTTCTAAGTGGTTGCTGGAATGCAAATTGTGCAATGTTAATGCATTTGTACACCTGTTGAAGATGCTTTATTATTCATTTCAAGTTCCAGGAAGAAAACAGAAGCACAAATATTCTTTGGGATGTTTAAATGATGTTCTTATGTCTCATCTTGTCATTTGCAAGTCTTTATGAATGGAATTGGTTTACCATGGTTTTTTGCCATCTTTTCTTTTACAGGCGAATTTTACACTTGAGCATTTGGTTTATCTTGTCATATAGAAGTATGTGGTAGTTTTGGTTATGCATGACGCTCATCTCCTCTCCGTGTACTAATTATTGATTACTTCGCTCATGACTTTTCAGGTTGAAGCTGAAGAACAAGCAGAGATTTCTGAGGCATACTCAATTTCTGCTGTGCCATACTTTGTCTTCTTTAAGGTGACCTTGATAGAGAAATTTTAAGCGATCTCTTCTTGTTGTTTGTCTCTTGTAGGCATGGTTTTGCCTTTTCAGCTAATGAAAAGAAATGGAATTAGAATGTTAGTTTTTTGGTTCGATTTTGCATCCATTCTTGTTTTTTCTGTTTTCTTTTCTTTTCTTTTCATTTTTGTTGGTGTGTATGTGTGTGTTTTTTTTGGGGGGCCTTGATACTTACACATATGCTGGTAGGCTAGCAGTTCGTCTATCTTATGAAGTCCATAAGTCTCGAACAAGCTTTATTTATAAGCATTTTGAATTATATATTGAAATTTATAAAGTTATTTTAATTGTCCACAAAGCAAAATCAAGGCACAAAAAGCTTCAAATATGCCCTGGTTTGACGAAGTCATGATTGTTTAACATTTCTGTATCTCATGTTATATTCCCTTCTTAAGACCAACAATTGGACATGAGGATGGATTTTGTTGTTTCACATTTAATGTTTTGCTGCATGTTTCATCGTATCTGACTTCATTTTCTGTACTTTTTAATTAGGATGGAAAGCCTGTCGATACATTGGAGGGTGCTGATCCAGCTAATTTGGCCAACAAAGTTGCTAAAGTTGTTGGGTCGATCAAACCCGGGGAACCTGCAGCTCCTGCTAGTCTAGGGATGGCTGCAGGACCCACTGTTCTTGAAACAGTCCAGGAATTTGCTAAGGAAAATGGTTCGTCTCAAGTGGAAAATCAATTGACTTCTGGACAGGGCGATGGACTCGAAAAACGACTGCAGCAGCTTGTTGGTTCTCACCCAGTCATACTTTTCATGAAGGGAAGCCCAGAAGAACCCAAATGTGGGTTTAGCCAAAAAGTTGTTGGAATTTTGAAAGAAGAAAAGGTCAAATTTGGGAGCTTCGATATTCTGACAGACAGTGAAGTTCGTGAAGGTTTGAAGAGGTTCTCCAACTGGCCCACGTTTCCTCAACTCTATTGCAAAGGTGAGCTTCTTGGCGGGTGTGATATCGCAATTGCTATGCATAAGAGTGGTGAGCTAAAAGAAGTTTTTAGGGATCATGGGATAGAAATCTCTGATTCCAGTGTGGCAAAAGGGACTGAAATTGGTGGGGGGAAGGGTGGCATCTCCGAGCCTTCTGGCTTGAGTGCAACTCTTGCCTCCCGAATTGAAGGTCTGATCAATTCAAGCCCAGTTATACTGTTTATGAAGGGAAAACCTGATGAACCCAAATGTGGGTTCAGCCGGAAGGTAGTTGATATTCTTCGAGAAGAGAAAGTGGATTTCGAGAGTTTTGACATTCTGACTGATGATGAAGTCCGACAAGGGCTCAAAGTGTACTCAAACTGGTCCAGTTATCCACAGCTATACATAAAAGGTGAACTTCTTGGTGGATCAGATATTGTGTTGGAAATGCAGAAGACTGAAGAACTTAAAAATGTCTTATCTGAGAAAGGGATCACTCAGGGAGAGTCTCTCGAAGATCGCTTGAAGAAACTGATCAATTCTTCACCTGTAATGCTATTCATGAAGGGTACCCCTGATGCTCCAAGATGTGGTTTCAGCTCCAAGGTGGTAAATGCCTTAAAGGAGGAGGGGGTAGGGTTCGGGTCCTTCGATATTTTAAGTGATGAGGAAGTGAGGCAAGGGCTGAAGACCTTCTCAAACTGGCCTACCTTCCCACAGCTCTATTACAATGGTGAGTTGATAGGAGGCTGTGACATAGTATTGGAGCTACGAAACAATGGCGAGCTCAAGTCTACCCTCTCTGATTAGAGATCGATGGAACTCATCAGATGGCGGCAGATGAACCCCGACTCCAATATTTCCCGCGTATGTCGTGTGTTAATGCTACATATGATACATTAGTTTGCAACTTTGAGTTCCCAAATTTGTCACCACTATTTCTGGGGATATATAGTGGAGTCAGTGGCCACAAACTTGAAATTTTACTGAAGTCATAGTCATGGGTGCTGTTAACGATATGATCTTTTTATGCGCCAATCTAGGATATGACATGAAAACCTTTGTTCTTGGTGTG
This sequence comes from Ilex paraguariensis, assembly GCA_963454935.2. Lineage (NCBI taxonomy): Eukaryota > Viridiplantae > Streptophyta > Magnoliopsida > Aquifoliales > Aquifoliaceae > Ilex > Ilex paraguariensis. The sequence goes on from CAUOFW020002280.1 coordinate 407,005, forward strand.
TGACAAACCTTTCATGTGACACTTCTGAGTCCTATTGTTCTGTTCTCTAAAATAGTGTAGTTTTGGGGAAAGGAGTGAAAAGAGTCTCTCTCTCTCTCTCTCTCTCTCTCTCACACACACACACACACACACACACACAACCATTCAAATGATGATTATGGCTTCCTATGCTTTACAAAATATGGTTTATGAGTTGGTTTTGTCAGAGTGGTTAAGGAGTTACTGCTCACTCTTAAGAATGATCTGAGATCAACTCTCTAAAGCCGAATAATGATTAAATGCCCGTGTAATGAAAAAGTGGAGAGATAAAAAATAGAAAGGATAGATTGCACATCATGTTTTGTTAATAAGGAAATGTGAAAGGAAATTAAACTAAAAAAATGAGTCTTCATTTCAGTTGATCAAACTCGATCTCACAAAAATTAGACGAAAAAGTAATAGGAAAGATGTACATGTCCTACAACATATGATATTTGTTTTAATATTTCTTAATATGGATATTAATTTGGTCCTATAATATGATAGAGAAGTTATATCGAATGTAAAAGAAACACATACTTCTTGCATTTCATCTCTCTTCCCATAGGCAAATAAGGTTTCTTTCCCATAAATGCATTCCTCTAACTTTCTTTCCTTCGACTTGTATATCCTTCCTATCAAACATGTTAGCATCGGTTCCTTTGTAAATGAGTAGAGAGACAAAAGTTCAAAATCCTTGCATGAAAGCATAGAGTTTGTTTCCAAAACAAGAGGGCCCTTGATCCTCTATGTATGTAAGTTGGCAAGATGGTCTCCCTAGGAAAACACATGACTGCGTGTTCAGTTTCTTTCCGGTTATTTTCTCATGGGACAAAGGACGATCCTGTGTGGGTTAAAATCCAGAGTCATTAGAACAGAGATCACTGAGGGCAACATTCAGTCATGCCATGGAAGTAAATAATAGGTTTCAGACTTTTAACTTGTGTTCTGCTTCATTCCTAGAATCATCTTTGTTTCTTCATCTTCATCTATTTGATCAGCTTTCATGCTGTTTAAAAGTCCATCAACTGCTTTACCACTTTTGATGTAACCTTTCATCAAGGCATGATACATCTGTCTGTTTATTGAGAAAACAGTCCTCAGGGAATCAATGAAAGCTTCAACATCTTCAATGCTGCCTTTCTCGCCTAGTGAACTCAATATGCTTGTAATTACCTTAAGGTTAGGCTTGTATCTTTTATTTTTCACATGTAAAGAAAGTGCTGCTTTCATGCATTCCAAAGCCTTCTCCATCTCACCTTTATACAGGTACCCTGCTGCAACCCTGCCCCAACTATCTGGTGTTGGAGCGTTTCCTTTCTCCATCACATCTAAAAGCATTGCCTCAGCTTTTTTGTATAAGTGCCTGTTAGTATACCCAACAATGATGGTGTTTGGTACTCGAAAATCATAGCAGTTTCCAGATGACTCCCACTCCTTCAGCAATTTCTCTGCTTCTTCGAGTTCGCCAAGCCTCACCAGAGATTCCAGCATATTTATATAATCCCTGTTGATGCACCTCTTACAAGCACTCTTCTCAAGATCCCATAACCTGTGGACCTTGCCCTTATTTCCCAGCTGAGCATGGAGTGAGATAAGATGGTTGTAGCCAAGACCATCTTTATTGTCTAGCCTCTCCTCTGCTTTCTTTAGGAATTGATTTGCCTTATCTTTTATGCCTGCCTTAATGTAGAAATTTGCCACAACTGTATATGTGTTCCAGTCCATGACAATGCGTGATTGGCTCTCCATTTCTTTCAAAATTGTTTCCATTCCTTCAATGTCTGATCTGACTCCATATGAATTGATGCAGATTCTGTAGCTCAGATTATCAGGGGGAACTCCATCTTCCTTCATCTCGGTTAAAATCTCAGGGACCTTCTCATGTTGACTGATATTTGTGTGAAGGCACATAATGTCATTGTAAGTAAGGGGTGACAAAGTAAAGCCCTTCTCCTTCATTTTCTGCAGATGAGACAGGGACTTGTCAGTTTGGCGTTGTCGGGCATAACAATGCAGGAGAGCACCGTATGTCTTATCAGTTTTCTCTTGGTCCATCAAGTTATTGAAATAGCCTTCCGCATGAACATACCCATGGGCCTTACCAATGAGATCCAACTGCACTGCATGTTCAATTGGCGTAAATGAAAAGATACCTTTTTTATTCATCCACTCGGAAACCTGCACAATAAAGTCTTACACCATCACAAATCGAGATATTATGAACAAAGCACCTGGTCACCAAAATCAACGACTATTTTCTGGTTGACTTATTCATTTTGTTAATGTTTTGTTTAGCTGCTAAGGACATGCGATGATGTGGGAAGCAAAATGTTATTGCACTTTTGAGTCCACTTCCCCAACTTAAAAATTCAAAACATATCGTGTTTTCAATGAGAGTAGGGTACCTTTACGTTTAAGTGAACTAGTGAAGAATTCATGAAACCGATGTAACTTTTTTCTAAATCATAAAACCTATACAACTTGCTTATTGTCTTTTTTAGTTTTGCTCTTCCTTCTTTTTGTTGCATTTCTGCCATCTACGGGTGGATTTCTTGTCCAATACATCGTGCTTTTTACTCTATTTTATAAAAGTTTCCGCTTCCTATGAAAATAATAATAGCCATCTTTGGAAACATTCTTTTGTCTTGAAACTATGGTCCTCAATTGGTAGATATTGAACATGATGTGTGAGAATTTTTTCCAAGGAAATACTAGGCAAAGGCTATCACTAGACGATTCTACTTGTTAGTCCCTGAAATATGTAAAACTTGAAGCTCTAAGATAGTGTTCACCAATGTACATTGTTGAGAAAAGGAACAACTATCCCACCAAAAAAACAGAAAAGAAAAGGAACAACTATAAAGATTCTATTGTTAATTAGTACTTCATACATGCAGACATGCCCATGTCCTAACTGAGACTTGAAGTCCTGTTCTCTCCACCTCCCTTGGATGAGACTTGAAGTCTTGTTCTCTCCACCTCCCTTGGATGGCAGGGATATCAAACCAACAGTGAGTGCAGGTTCCTCGAGGATACTGTTCCATGTAATAAATTGATTTCCCTTTTCTCTCCAACTAAATAGAGATTTAGAAACATCACAATTTTTTCCCAGTGGCCTATCTTAAATAACATGATCTATGACAACCAATTCCCACAATCCAAAGAGCAATACCATACAAAATAATCAATGGCCGTTACATTTCAAGAAAGCCACAGCCACACCAGTACTGATAGTACAAATTTTTTTCCTAAAACATTCTATATGTAAATCATTTTCCAACCTAGATAAGCCAAGAAAATACCAAATATTCGATTTTTCTTTTCACGCCATAACTTCCTCAAAGATGCTAAAGGCAATTCTTTCACACACAATTTCACTGCAAACCGAAAGTGCAGAATTTGGGGGTTGGGAATGGATGAGGACAGCCATTGGTTAAAATCATGAACTAATTTTCTTTCAATACCAGAAGCAAAATCAAGATTCCAATGCTGCCCGACACAGCCTTTTACCCTTACATTGCATAATTCTCAGCTTCTAGACTAGTTATATTCCTCTTGCCTATTATCTAACAATACATCTCAACGTCAGTCTCTCCACCCAAAATTCCAATATTTACAAAACCCATATCACAAAATCACCCCCATTGACATGTACATATGCGTGTTTATGTGTGATTACATATATATATATAAGGTAGAAGGAATACAAATTTATTCTACATTGACACTAAAACCAGACACAAATAGATATTGGGGTTTTACTGTACCTGGAGGGCTTGAGAAAAGCGTTTGCGCTTGCGGAGATCGTGAATGATGCGCTTGAGCTCACCGAATCGAACCTTTTTGCCTTTCTCGACCCATTCATCGAGCTCTGGGGTCAAATTCAGGCTAGGGTTTCCTAGAGGACTGATTCTAGAGTACAATGACTCCTTGTTCAGTCGATTTGTGTAGTACAATCGCGTCGTGCCGTTATTAATGTTGTTGATTCGGTGGATTAGGGTTCTAAAGATACGAAGATTTGACTGCATTTTTCAATTCTCGCTTAAACCCAGTCGATTTAACAAGGATATATCTATATCTCCTCCGCCATTGATATCTCTGTGAGTGAGAGAGAGAGAGAATTTTTTTTTTTTGATTTGCTCTCACTATTTTTTTAAAAAAAAATAAGAGAAATTTGAAAGCCGGCCACCCGATGTGGATTTGTTTGAAGATAAGTCCGACAAAAAAATTTATTGGAGTTTAAATCCATGTTTAAATTTATATGTAAGTACTTAATTCTACTTTTTTTTTTAAATCTCAATATTATCTCAAACGGTGTTAATTTTGACTAATTATAAAATGTTCAATATATCAGATCTTTAAAATATATATAAAAACCTTAGTTTAAGTTATATATGAAAATTATTTTTTATTAAAAATCCTAATAATTAAATAAATAATATATGGAATGTATATACTTTGCTAATTATATATAGAAACCTGATTGACGAATTAATTCAAATCATAAGTTTTTCTTATCAATTCAAATTTAAATTCGAATTCTTAATTAATTTTAGTATGTTATAATTTTGAATAATAGGCTTTTGTGTTTGGTAGGGGGTTCGAAGGTGATAGAAGCAGTCGTGAGACCCTGTGTTACTAATGATGTTACTGTCAATGTTACTATTTAATGATCATTGTATACAGTAACCAATCGTGCAACAATGTTACAAATTCACTTAATAATGAATAATTACAATGAATTTTAACATATCAATTCCACATACAACACAATTTTAGCATTCTAAAATTAAATGGTTATGTTAGTTGGAACATTTTTTAACATGTTACTGTTGCGCTTACAAATTGGACAGAATTTTCTTTGTTTTCCAAACGTTCTATTACAAACAAATTTTCAAACCTACATCAACATATCAATTTAATATCAAGATGTAACATCCAAACCACAATTCTACATGTTTGAATACTCCATTTAAACAAAGTACCAACCAGTAAACAATTACAACCAACTTCTAACCGAGCTTACAATTAGCTAAAGAATGAATAGCTTTACAACATCACAAATTTTTATTTTTTGGTATCTTTTTTTCAATCTTGATCTTGTCTTGTAGTTTTCAACAGTTCATGCATTCCTATGGTTTATGAATGTGGTTACCATATGTATCCGTAGAACGTTAAATTGTACTGGTTTCAATTTCTCTTCTATTTCCTGTAATTGTCATCAACCTATAACACGACGTTGTAATATCAATATGAATATATTAGATAGTTGTAAAATCAATATCCTACACAAACATATAGTATCATGGTACAAAATAGTAACACACAACATATGGTAACATACAAAATAGTAACATACAAAATATAGTAACATGATACCAAGCGTAATTGATATAAACTAATTATGAAAAATTTTATGCAAGAGTAACATTAACAATTCCACCAAATTACATGATATAAATATAGTAACATCAAGTTAGTAACATTAAATTCTTAACTAAATCTCAGTAACATCAGACAAACATAATTTTGTGTGCCTGTATGTTACAATTATATGGTTTGAAGATTGCACTGTACATAACATTGTCCTAAAGTAACTGAAACTATTGAGTACTCTTGTGACATCATGATTACACTAGTTCATGAACATCATTTTCAGTTGTTGAATAAAAAGGACTTATTCTCAATCAACACTTTAACGCAAGCAATAACCCCCTCAAAAGTTTGGAAACAAATTAAGGTGCATCAAAGTGTATCGGTCCACCGCAACCTCGTGTTCTTTTCACAATAACACAACGAATAAAAATAGAATTGTTTTAAGAAACCCAAATAGTTACACAAATCCAACCCCAATTTATACTTTTCACTACCAATTGCAAACATTTTTAGACGTATATTATGTAACATACATTTTTAACTTTCACAATAACAACAAAATTTTGTGCTCAGTAACACATCGACTTTCACAAACTACAAGGCTATATGGTGTTTATAGTAACATCAATTTTTGAAAAATTATAGTGAAAATACGATTCACAAATTAAATATTTACAAAATTTTTAATAGTAACATACTGTCAATAGTTAAATTAAGACACTCAAAACCAATCAAGAACATCAAGATATCGACATTATGAGATACATTTTTCAAGTCCTCACATAGTAACATGATATATTTCACAAACATACAATTAAGGAATTTCAAATGTCTTACACAACGACAAAACAATAAAATCAAAAAACATAACACTTTAATATAGTAACAAGGAAATCTCAATTTTATGGTTATGAATGAAAAAAAATAAAAATCAGTTGACAGTTTGAACGATAAATCATGTTTTTTTTAGATCAATAAGCTAGTTATTAAACTTATATAAGTCAAATCATCATCAACACAAACAATCTCTCAATTACACAGAAACACCACAAAACACAGACAATAAAGAAAACCCACAAGAACCCTCTTTTCTCGTCCATTTTCTCTCCTCATTCTCCAAAAAAAAAAAGAAAAAAAGAAGAAAAACACACAAAAACATACATTTAAGACAAAAATTGAAAAGGGTTTGTGCAAAGGGAGAGTACCAAAATGCACGGCCAATGTGATGGTTGAATTGAGGATCAGGGATGATAATCAAATGACTTTGACGACACTAGAAGTGGCATCAGAGTCATTCTCATCAGCCGAAGCTGGTGGGTTTGGATTGAGAAGGGCACGAATGGTGTCATCGTTGGGGTCATAATATGGGTTGAGGTTGCGATTTATGGTTTCACGTCCCTTTTTAAGACATGGTTTACAAGCCATTTTTATGGCTATCCAACACAGTGTCAGTCCCGCTATTGCTATGATTGTTATCGTCAGTGCCCCCATCTCTCTCTCTCTGTCTCTAGTTTCTTTGATTTTTGCTCCTGAGTTTTGGGAATTGAGAGAGAGGAAATGATAAATCATGTAAAGATTTCTTTAAAACCCTTAAAAAAACCTTTTGTACAGAGAAGGAAACTTTGCTGCATGGACGGTTATTGTTGGATTTGAAGCCTATTATTCAGGAGTGTATATCGCTGAATGAGTTTTGTACGTCTGTGTAGAAGACGGTCAAGGCAGACGTCTATTATGCCTTTTTCAAAAGGTAGGGGTAATATAGTAAACTTGAAAAAAGTGGACTTAAAATCAAATAAGTTTCTTTGTTGGACTTATCTCCAAACAAGTCCATTTAGGAGGACCCACCCCTAATTTTCACAAAAAACAAATATCGATCACTGTAGTCTAAGTGGGTTTTAAATATGTTCCTAAAAAAATAAGGATGATTGGCTCCGGTAAGTGTTAAAATATGACACGATCCGTTAACACAATACACAATTAGAAGGTTGAGTCTTCTTTAAGCCAATCATTTGATAAACGAGTAAGCTCGACATGATACAATTTTAATAAATGAATAGATATAGTGAAACTAATAAAAAGAAATATATGATACGACTCGTTTGTATATTGATTTTACATGATTCATACGTGACATGAACCCAATATAACACAATGTGAATTAGGTATGAGTGAAATATTTTTTGACACGAGCCTTTTAAGACCTGAGACAAGCCCATCTCACCTGATATAATTGATAGGCCTAACTAGTCTTTAAGAGTATGAGAAATCTTGAATTTGAAACTTTTGAATTACTAGATGTTAGATTCAATTAATGGACTACCCTAAGGATTAGAGAGAGAGAGAGTTAACAAATGTTCAGGGTTTCAATTTATCATATGATCTACGACATCAAAACTAAGATGTATTAGTCACAGATTTATTATACACAGGGAGTTACACTTGAATTGACCATAGATGTAGCAGCGAAAAATAGAGGAGATCTCACTTTGATATTAAAATGTAAATTTTTGGTTTTATAATTAAACCCACATTTATGAATGTGGCTAAAATATTGATGAGGAAAAAATTGGTGCGGTATTGAAATTAATCAACAATTATAAATTTTAATTTGATTTCATTAATTCTAAAAATAATATAAAATAATAAATAAAATATTTTACACATATCACGTTTTTATTAGACAAAAAATAGAGCATAAGTAGACCCCACATTTATATATGTCCATGTTGTTTGGAAATACCTCAGATAATAGATTTAGTGACCTAACAAATGAGAGCCGTTAGGGTTCAAGGTGGGTGGTTGAACTGACCATCTCGAATTCAGCAGAAAATTGTCATACCGTACCCATTTATTTATTTTTTCTTGTATTGCTGGTTACTATTTTTTATAGTAAAATTATAATTTTGCAAAAAAAAATTATAATTATTCAAAGAAAGACCATTATCCATCACATATACCAATGATCGATTATGAATTCTCAATATCGATCTCAACCTTTATGATAGATAATGAATTCTCAATATCGATCTCAACCTTAAAAACTTGTAATTTTTGGTACAGTACTACTTACTATCGATAGTATTGTACCTCCCCCATGTACTTTCTCCAATTAGCGACAATGCATCATATTCTTTCTAAATTATATTATATCAAAATTTAATTATCTTGTACTTACCATTTATAGCCTTGCATAGTAAAGTTCACATAAGAATCATATTTAACTAAGTCCGTTTCCCGTATAACAAAATTCATATTCATATTGACCCGATTAAAAAAACAAGTTGAATAGATCAACTCAATTATGATGGTTTATGAATTAATCCGTTTAAAAAAAAGAACCAAGTAATGGGCATTAACATAATAGAATAGTACTCTTGCCGTTTTATTTGGTCCCTTCTTTTTATCATTCTAGTATTATCCATAAGAAGTACCAATGAGTACAATTGGTATTATTACATTCTAGGGTCAAACTACAAGTCTACAGCACTGAAAAGGTATTATCCATAACAAGTACCAATGAGTTCAAGTGTATTATTTTTGGATATTATACCTCTAATTTTTTACCGTTAAAAATATGACACGTATAAAATGTTTTATGTTTTATTATTTTATTATTTTTAAGATCAATAATCATAAATAAATCAACACAAGATCGATGGTTAAGATTAATTTTTCAGTATGGTACCCGTATTTTTTTGTGGGTACCATAGTGTGGTCCTAGATTCTTATATGACAAAAGATTGCTCAGTCATTAGGTTACCAAAAACATAGAAGTTGGCAAGGCGACTCACCACCTCTTTATCTGTCTTTCCTAACACAAAGCTTCCTCGCTCCACCCCTTCTTCCGAAACTCAAACTCATGTATGCACTGTTTTGACATTTAAAAGCTTCATTGTCCTTCTCATTATCATTTCAACAAACAGTTTATGCTCATCTGATACTGTAACTCTCTCTCTCTCTCTCTCTCTCTATGACTAAGGCCAAGAGGATTCCCATCTTTGTGCTTAGGCTCATGGCCTTGGTTGCAACAACTTTAGCAGCAATTATCATGGCCACAAGCCACGACTCTGCTACGGTTTTGAACGTGACATTCGAAGCAAAGTATACAAATACACCATCATTCAAGTATGTTTTTTTTGTAGAAGCGATCATGGTCAACGAACAGAGTTTTTATTTCTTCATGATCATCAAACTGTGAGGACACTTGATGACTATGTGCTGAAACTTTTTTTGTGCAGGTACTTTGTGGGTGTCAATGCAATTGCAAGTGGGTATAGCTTCATTCTTCTCTTTCTTCCTTCCAAGAATTTGCTTTGGCGCCTCGAGTTGGTTTTCGATTTGGTATTGGAAAATTCTTTCTTTGTTCTTCAACTATATATTGTTGACATAGAACACAGCTCAAGCATATCAGATTTGGTATTGGAAAATTCTTTCTTTGTTCTTCAACTATATATTGTTGACATAGAACACAGCTCCAGCATATTAGCATGACGTACTCTACCCCTGCTCAGGATTTGAAACCAAACTTCTCCTCGGGAGGATAGATAAGGCGATTTAAGACTTTAATCTATTAATGACCCCAACTGTGAAAAAAAACATTATCTCCACTCCCGTCCTAGGCTGACAATCATTTTTCTAAATCACCATATAATTTTTTGGATCCATCTATACATATAAATGGGCTTATACAGATTTTGTTGTAAACTTTTATAGGTTATAACATTAATGCTTGATTCAAGCATATCAGCAGCTTTGGGCATAGCTCAGGTGGGTAAGAAAGGAGACAGTCATGCTGGTTGGCTACCAATCTGTGGGCAAGTCCCCAAGTTTTGTGATCATGTCAAAGGAGCTCTCATTGCTGGTTTTGTTGCGGCAATAATTTACTTTCTTCTTCTTCTTTACTCTCTTCACAATGTCCTTGATCTTCTCACTATTACAGGCCCTCCCCTGTGAGGATTTTGTTATTTCTCCATGTCACTCAGTCTCATCTCCATTTTCGTTTTGCATATAGCTAATTGGGTCCAATAATAATACTAAAAAATTACTTTTCGATTCCATACCTTATTTTGTCAATCAATGAAAATGCAACAAGCATAGGCTACAAAATACTTGTAACAAATCCCTTTTACAATATGCATTTGTATATTGATGCTAGTGTTTTTGTTCTTTAAATCAAACTACATGATACATACACTGTAAACTCTAAATGGAGCAAAACTCCACAGTAAAAGAATTAGCATAAAGATAAAATGCTTTAGAAGGACATCATCTTGCTACCAAAGAATATGTGCTACTCCCACGGTTTCACGAATAATTTCTACTCCAAAGGCTTCAAGAATTGACCGTATGAGTTATTAAATAAAAACCGACATGACCCGACAAAACCAAGCCTACAACGCATGCTAATGGATGCTGGGTTTTTGCCCGATATGATGTCCAAAATGTACATTGGCAAAACATGAATAAGAGATGCCACTTCAAGCAGCATCTGAGTCAGAACTCAATAATCATGACAATATGAGACATCAATTAGAAATAAATAGAGAAAAAAAAAGGAAGTTAACAAGTAGTACACTAGTCTATGGGAAAAATCAACTCCTAGACAGCAACTGCTACCCTTTCTACCTTCTTAACAGATGCCATTACTGTCTTTCCAGATTCTGCATTTTCGGGCTTTTCAATTCCTTGTATATCTGTTATCCTCAGCTTTGTCAATTCCTGAAAGAAACATAATGGTAAGAACAATAACCTAACCAACACTTTTCTGTTAGGTGTTGGGTAGAGTGGTGGTTGTGGCAGGGGAAAGGGGAGTGAAGTGGGGGATACAACCAAGTTTAACATTGCAAATCAATCTGACGAAAATTCGTCATACCTGTCGATGCCCTTTAGTTCGACGATAGTTTTTCCTTCTCTTTTTCTTGAAAATGAGTACTTTCGCATCCAATGCCTGAAAAAACCAACGAAATGACTCTTCAATGGCAAATTGAAGGTGCAAGCAAATTCAGTTACATTTCACTTGGGAAAAAGCCCTTGTCAACAATGTGAGGCTTGTTGGAAAAATCATATTCCACCTAAGGCACAATGTCACCAATAGAAAACAAAGATAAAATACATGCCCTGGAAGAGTAAAGCTAATCAGTTTCCCTGCTATTATGATGATATCAGTTATCAATCTGACCAAACTAGCTGATCAGAAGAGAACTAGTAAATTTCTGATAAAAAGTGCACTTGCCAAATTAAAAGGAGCAGTCGTCTATCAAATAGCCAATCTTCTTATGATCAACACAGCTTGTATATTCATGAGACTACATATTCCATTAGTTATTTGATGTTTTCTTGTTCTCCGTAAATGTTGAAGTGCCTTGTACTACAAAGGCTAACAAAAGAACCCTCAATATTTTTTAAACAAGTCATGGTTCCATTCAGCAAATAGAATTCAGTATATAGTACTGACGTCCACACTATTTAATACCATCCACTACCAAATTGAGCCAGAACCGAGGTCTTTATAGTGGTATATTACAGCACATGTCCAAACCATCAAATAAGCTCTATTAAGTTTAAATACCTGGAAGGTTAATTCCCATACATCCAAACATGCAGAATTTATTATTTTCAGTAATTGGGAAATACAACCCTATTTTGTAAACAAAGTGAAGGCAGGTAAAAGGGATATACTAGATGTCAATCTTACATGCTCTTCAACAACAGCATGAACTGTGGCATCAGACAACATAGGCCGGCCAATGATCGTCTGCATTTTCGAGCCCATCATAAGAACCCTGTTTAAAATCAGCTGCAATAGAACATGTCATAGAAGCATCAACTGATATTCATATTCATATGGAACCACCGACGGTTTGGCGAGAGTAACTGAAGGAATCACATATGCTGCATGGTATGGAATCACTGTAACATGTACAAATCAAGGTAAAAGCCTTAAAGTTCCCATTAAGTCCTATCAAAGAATGTGGAAACATTTTGTTTCACTGCTAAGAAGGTAAACCCAAGGGCTAAAGTTCATGACGTGGTTCTACAAATCTATATCTCAATAAGCAGAATAAAGCTGTGTCTTCCGAACGAGCACACTTATAAAATGAAAATTTTCAAGTTCATATTTCGACATCCCATTAGAACTGAATCTAAGCAAGATATTATATGTTATACGTCAACTTTTCACATACCCATAATGGCAAATGGAGCCAGATCAAAAAGAAGAGTGCTCATTTTTTCATAAACTACTAAACTAATGAATCAACATGGAACCCATGTTGCATTACAACATTTTTTACCTTCATATCTTGCATCAAAATTGTCAAGGCCATCCAAAGTCCAAACACAGCCTAAATCTTGTATCACACACAACACAAGTGAGAGAAAAAGGTCATCACTCTGCTTAATTCCTGTTAAACAAGAGTGTTGCAAGGAGTGGATTGAGTATGGATATAACTTCTGGCATAAAGTGCACAAAGTGGTTGCTCTCCCATTCCATTCCACAACCATGAGGCTATTAATTTGGGAATTTTACTACACCCAAAACGGTGGTAATCACTAATACAACAAGACTCACCAAAGAACACAAACTAGCCCAAAAAATAAGCATATCGTAAGCAAATATAAACTCAACTGACCTTATCATTCACTTCACAGTATTTCAGCCTCTCTGTAAAAATGCTATCCCCATTGCTCACCTTAAACTGGTGTGATCCAATCTACAAAAACCACATAACAATCAGATGCAATCACTCACCACCTCAATGAATTCTTCAACAATATGCACATACGCTAATCCCCGTTACTGAATTTCAATACAAAATAAATCAAAATCTGAAAAACTGAACCTGAACAACAGCGAAAACGGGCTCGTAAGGTTTGAAAACCTGGTCCGACTTCTCTAGCCTCCCAATCACTTTATACCCAATACCAGCCGCCTCAATTTCTCTCTCCTCCAGTGACTTAGACGTCGAAACATTCTCATCATCATCAACTTCATCACCACTCTCTGCATCTTCACTTTCGTCATCATCGCTCTCGTTATTCTTACCAGAACAAAAGCTTTTCGACAAATTTGGGAATTGGGTATTGAAATTGGATCTGGGATTGGTGAAAATGTGGTGGAATTTGGTAGCTAGGATTTGTGGGTAATTCGTTGAATTCAGGTTTAGAGGTTGTGGGTGATGAGGGTTTAGGGTTTTGAGGGAATGGAGACATGGGTTTGAGGAGAGAAGGAATGGAGGGTGACGGCTTAAAGTTTGGAGACAACGACGATGAGCCATAGTGAGCAAGTGTAGGGTTTAGTGAATTTGAATTGGTGAGTGGGGGTTACGGCCTCTGGGAATTGAAATATTTTAATTTTATTCATTTTTTTTTGTATAATAACTGAATTTTTGGATCAAGTAGTACTAATTGGATTGACAATCGTGATGGTATGTCAAAAATAAATTATTTTATTGTATTTTAGACCTTAAAATTTTGAGTATCAAAAATAATTTATTCACGTGTAAGAATAAGATTGTGTATATTTGATATTTTTTTGTCTATTATTTTAATATTAATCTAATTATCAAATATTGTCACCCATGTGCAATGTGCTCTATATATCCAAATCTCAGTTGATTCTACCCGTTTTTGAGTGTGTTAAATTCGTCTCAGTTCTAAATCAAGTCAAATTTTCAAGTTCTTCACTAACTAGCACCGATTGAAAATTAATGATGACTAAAAGTAGATTTATGCACAAAAAGACGACAACGATAGCTAAAGAACTTTATTAATAAAAGAATACAACGTGATAATAATAGAGAGAGTAAGAGGACACTCAAAATAAAGTGTGCGAGATCTCATGTAAGGACCTTATAATTTATAGACACAGAATTTTCGCTGAGGCGGTGGCATGAATGTCAAAATACTAATTTATCGGAGAGGATAGTTACAATTGAGGATATACACTATCTTAGAGTAATGACTATCTTGATGATTGCTCTCTCAAGTGCGCCGACTCTTTTTGGACTCTTGAGTTTTGGATTAAACTGATATCATGAGTTAAGTCTGACCTGCTTTCTGATGGTTTGGGCTCAATCCGTGAACTAGGCTTAGGTTTAGTCTAAATTTGGGCTCGTAAAAAACGATTAGAATACAACTCAACTTGAATTAACAGTTTAATTTGACTCTTTTTTTTTTAATAAACCAATATTTTTTCAATCACACGACCGCTAAACTTGTGGCTACAATGTAAATTTTGGCTATAATATGAATTTAAAATACGTGCAAGGAATGGACTATTATCGGATTTGACACACTACAGCTAAAGAAATGTACAACGAGCTGTAACGGGCGGGAGGCCAATGTCCTTTTAGATACCATGACTCACGGTCAAGTTAGGACCTTCACCTCCAACAGGTCACATAGGCCTTTCGCCGGAGTTTACGATGGTCTATTCTTTTTTAGATTGAGTTGATTGAGATCTTTAATTAACGTTTATTGAAGGAACTGTCAGTCACCTTTCTCATCTAACGAGAGTTTGAGTACCACGAGTCTGTCGACTATTATGTGGAAACTCTCACAAACCAAACGAATTAGAACAATCAAAATTTTTCTCATAAGACTTATTCCCTCAAAAAAAAATATTATTTTCTTATAAGATTGAGTACTTAGTGGTGGAGCTACCTTTTAAGTCTTGACAAAGCAACACAATCTGTTTTAGTGGGCAAAGGTGGTTTAAGACTTTAAGTGGCTGCTCCAGGAACTTCAGTACAGCTCCTCATAGGAACAGTAGTTCCCCTCAATCTTCTCTGGGCAGGCTGAGAGCAATAAATAGTTATTTTTGGAACTTTCCCGTGTCGAGTTCGTGTCAAAAAATAATTGATTCATACTCAATTTGTTTATTAATTCATGTCCAATAAATCATGTCATATCAAGTTCAGTTCATATATAAATCGTGTCGTGTCGTGTTCACTTGTTTACAAAATAGACGACTTAAAGAAAATCTAAACTCTCTAATTTCAAATCGTGTTAACAAGTCAGTATCATATTTTGCCACCTTCTAATTCTTCCACACTTTCACCTCATAACTTGCACATATTCCAGTACACAAGTAATCAACATTACAAAATTAAATTGACTAATCAAAATAAGAACATAGCATAATCAAAATTTTCCTACAAAAATGCAAAAGAGAAGATTAAAGTTTTCACAAGCCTAATAGGGAAAATGAAGACATTGGTAACTTCTGTAAAATCAAAAATTTTCATCAGTAGCTGTTCGTGAACATAGCAACTGAGTATTGGTTTCTGATACAGTACAGCTCTTATACTGGTAAGACAGAGATATGGGTTACCACCTGAGAAAAGGCAACGACCCCATACCATAATTATTGGGGACTCAAACACATATATGTACAGCCAAAAATGGACAAATTTGATGATTTGAAAAAAAAAAAAAAAGAGTAAATGATGATGTGTGAGGAATATGAATTTGGATTCCCTTGAGGCCACTTTCTCTCAGTTTTCCCCAATACTGTATCACTTGAATCCATTAGGATCGTCTGTTGTTGAGGGAAAGCATTGTATTGGAGGATGCCTGGATCCGTTGAACACTCCTAAGCCACTGATCTTGCAAAATTCCCAGCACAGAAACTAGTTATTTTCCAGACGGAAGGGAAGAAAGAATATGCCTTAACAATTTTATCTTCAACTGATATCCGTACTACCAACAGCAACTTTGCGGTGACGCCTTGACCTGGATTTCCTGTCTTTACCACGCTTTGTAGGGATCTTTTTTATTGGAGTACTTCCAATACTTTCTATTGGAATGCTTGGTGATGTTTTATTTGGTGTTTCAACAATAAAAGGTGGTGGTGGTGGTGGTGGTGGCGGATGGAGAATGGCTATAGCACCACCAGGCAGAGGAGGAGGAGGAGCCCAATGTTCTAGCAGATCTCTATGGTACCCCTGCATGCAATTCACAAAATAGGAAAATATTATTACACACAACAACACACTGAGGGAGAGAGAGAGAGACTCATACGTGATAAAACATTGAACTGACATTCTCTTACAAGTCCAGAAATGTGAAAAATATAATCATGAACTAGTCAAATTCAGAGCATCAATCAAATCACCAAAAAAAGCAGGAAAAGGAAATGAGACAGCCAATGACATCAAAAAATGTGCTCAAGTAGCACAAGCCACCAGAGAGATGGTTTTCGCACAACAGCCAGCAAAGCAACTATTAGAAACATTGTTATGGATACCATGCCAATTCAATGGTATTTGAAGTTCGACATTCAATATGTGCCTCAAAATAAAAAAGCGAACTTGACCATGAAATTTTCATGATCTCCAATGACTGTTATGTACAATGACGAAACTATCCACAATGATCATCAAATTTGCAAGGACCCTGTTGGGGTGTGTGTCTGTGTATGTCAGTTCAAGGTGAATGTGTGTAGGTGATAGAGATTGAAAAGGGATTGGATAAGCTTAAATTGAAGAATTAAATTTTATTATTTGTTTTAGTATTATTTTATTAGTTAGGAAATATTTGTTTGACTAGAAATATTAATTATAATTTAACTAGAAAATTATTATAGAATTTTAGTAGGATAGGGATTTGAGAGTTTGATTATGAAACTCTTTTAGTATTTTAGTAAAGGACTTGACCTATAAATAATAGTGTAATCCCAACTATTTTAATTAGAGAGAGAGTGATATAATAAAAAGTGATTCTCCGTGGAGAATTTATGTTTCTTCACCGATTCCTTGCGAGAATGAGATAAACCCCTTTCACCTCCTCTGCTTTCTTCTTCTCTTTCTATTCTGTAATTTCTAGTCCTTCCCATTCTACATCAATTTGATATCAGAGCCCAACTTCAATCATTCTCGATTGTAGTTATGCTTCTTGACATCTGTTTGTCATCCTTAAGTTTTAGTCCCCTTCTAAAAAAACTTTGCAGAATCAAGTCTAACAAAAAAAATAGTAATCGCCCACTACACAAAACCCATAACACAAAATAGTACCCAAATTCACGAAATTACACAAAAGAGTCTTTTAAAATTATATATCTTTAGAGTTTTTGAAATTACATTTTTGCAACCAATAGTTTTTGAAATTATATTTTTGCCCCCAAAAGTTTTTGAAATTATATTTTGGCCCCCAAATTTTTTGAAATTACATTTTGGCCCCTATGTTTTAGAAATTATAGTTTAGCCCCAAAATTTTCTAAAATTATAGATTGACCTCAAAATTTTCAAAAAAAAAAAAAAGTTGTTAAAATTATCTTCCAATCAATATGGTTTCCAATATCAAATTAAATGCTAAAATGGAGGTTTTATTCCAAGCACAAGTTGATTCACAAAAGGCTAAGAATGCTAGACTAGATACAATTCAAGCATCCATCGATTCATTGAGAGAACTTGTGCTCGCTACAATTTGTGAAACCAAAACAAGTAAAGGTTTTAACTTTGTCTCTTCAACTGTCAATCAAAAAGTGGTTGAACACAGCCCTCAAGTTCCACCATCACAAGTTCCACCACTCCAAGTTCCAATCCGATTGAATGACGATAAACCAAAGATATTCAATGTTGATGAGCCCAAAAGTTCTACTTCTACTCATCCTACAACAATTGATTTTGACAAGCCAATTGCAAAGGGTATTCCTACAGATGAAAAACAAGTTTCAAGCGCAATTTTTTTAGATAGGATTGCTACTTTTTCATTAACATCCTCACCGTCCTTTTGTTTGGAACAAAATGTGAAGGTTATGAAGATTTGAAATATAGATTCCTCCCATTGTGATATCCTATATTATGCTATTGAAGGGAAATCTTACTTTTATGCGATCAGGTTTGAACATGTGTTTCACCGTCTGATGTCAATTCTTTTGGAGTATTCTTGCTACAACAACTCTTCGGAGAAAATTTTTTTTCAGTCAGGGAGAATTGATAGAGATCGAAAAAGAATTGAATGAGCTTAAATTGAAGAATTGAATTTTATTATTTGTTTTAATATTATTTTATTAGTTAGAAAATATTTGTTTGACTAGGAGTATTAATTAAAGTTTAACTAATAAATTATTATAGAATTTTAGTAGGATAGAGATTTGAGAGTTTGATTATGAAACTCTTTTAGTATTTTAGTAGGAAAATAGTTTTTATTTTAGTACGGGACTTGACCTATAAATAATGGTGTAATCCCAACTATTTTTAATTAGAGAGAGAGTGATATAATAAAAAGTGATTCTCCGTGGAGAATTTATGTGTTACTTCACGATTCTTTCCAAGGATGAGGTAAACCCCTTTCACCCCCTCTTCTTTCTTCTTCTCTTTCTATGTTGTGATTTCTAGTCCTTCATGTTCTACATCAATAGCCTAAGTTACATGGACTCTCCAAAATGCATCAAACACCAATGTCGGACACTCGATACATGGGTTACAGTTCCATCAGATATGCACCTAGTAAGCATATGTCCAATGATCAACTTCTTGATACACTACCATTATGTGTTCTTTTTGATTCGTAGCCATTTTAAATGACAAAAATCCCCTTTAAACACTATTGCACAGAACACCATTCAGCCCCAGGAACATAGTTATCAATATCGTATGATACGTGATATGTATCGTACGATACAGGCAAAACGATACAAATAGTAATTTTCAAATTTTGTATCGTTTTTGTATTGTATCGTCCAATATACAATACGTTTTTACGATACGATATGTATTGGTACGATACGAATGATACATGTAAAAACTATTTTATTTTTGTTTTTAAGGAACGATGTCGTTTTGTGGTTAGAGACTAATCCCTATAATCACTGAAACGACGTCGTTTCAATGGCTTGGATTTACAAAAAAAATTAAAATACCTTTTTTCCTCTCCATTCTTCGTTGTTTGCTGTCTTCGACTCCTAGGTGTTCTTCAGACTTCACGACAACGATCACAACAGCCTTCGACAACGATCACAGCAGTAGCAGTCTTCGATGACGATCATAGCAGCAGCAACCTTCGACGACGATCACAACAGCCCAAGTCTCCATCGTTGTGAAGAACCCTAGCCCCTCTCTCTTTTCTCTCTGTTCTTGACGATGACGAAGCCATCAAAGATTGTTTCTCTGTTCTTGAGGACGGCGATCTTTCCCTCTCTCTCTTCTCTCTGTTTTGTTTTTTTGTATCGTCCTTTTTTTTTTTCAGGCACTCTCTACTCTTCACTATGTTTTAAAATAGGAAGAATTATACTTAGACCCCTTAAGGTTTATTACTTAATTACTTAGACCCCTAACATTTAAAATATTACATACAGACCCCCTAAAATTTATACACACATAACACTTAAACCCTGCTGTAAATATATCCGTTAATAAATTACATCTAAACACCCTAAAGTTTATAAACATATATTTTATTTTTAATTATTTAAAATTACACCGTATCTTCCAATACACGATACGATACTCTATTTTTAAAAAATGATACACTTTCCGATACACGAATTGACAAGTATGCCCAGGAATAATATAGAAATATTGAACAATAAAAATAATTGGCCATGCTTAGATCCAACGCTTACGCCCGTATGTACACCGATTCCTAACTTAGGTGCAGACATATATATATAAAGAATTTGATTATTGGATATTGGTATTACAAAATGGATCAACTAAGAAAATGCTACTTCTAAGAGTTAATTAGAAGACCCACACAACACTTGAAACCTCTAACATAGATCTGTTGCTTTATCAGATGCAAATGGGGACAAAAAAAAGAGAGTGTTACCATTTAGTTTCTTAAATTTCAGCGGTCTAAATGACGCCATTAATGAAAATAACAAAATTACCTGAACCACAAAGTTGCGCCTTTCGCAGTCCAGGAACATATTGATAGTCCAATTTGTTCTTGACCTGATCTTATCCCTCACAGTGGAAAAACTAATCTGGTCTCTGGAAGTAAAGCGATCAACTTCATTGAACCATAGACAAGTAAAAAGATTGGAGATAGGAGTGTGCTCCCTTATAATTACACATCCTTCCGGAACATCTGCATTCCACATCATTTACCAAAGCCCGGTCAAACAAGAAAGACAAAGTCAACACAACAACTACAATCACCAAGAAAAAAAAGAACGAACAAAAGCACACCCATACCACTTGTAATGGGAAGCTTAGCCTCAGAATATGGGGTTAGACCCTCCTTTTTATAAAATTCAATCTGGAAGTCAATGGATGCATTATCATACTTGGCAGCAGCCTTGTTAGCCTCTGCTTCGACAAAGACATCAAAGCGCCTATAGTGCCTAGATATTGCAAAACTGGCATTTTTCCTCCACAAGAACCTGACAGTGGGCAGATAACTTCAGCTCAACATAACCATTGGGAGAAACATAACCCTTAGGGGGAAAACAGCAGATTTAAATTTGACGAAAGAGGCCCATCCGACCAAGGTGCTGACATGCAGAAGTACAGATATTCATGTTGTCCAAATGATCAAATCCCCACATTTGTAATTACGTATGCCAGACAAACATAGCACAAACATAAACAAAACTAAACTCTCATGACCTTTTCTTTTTTCTTTTTTTTTTTGGCCTGTGTGAAGCCAAAAGGAAAATCATCTTTGCTTAAGACGCAATTCAATAGCTCTTTTGTTTGGAATGGCAGGTTGAAATATACATAGCTACCTATATCACAAAATAGCTTCACCAGATGGCTAAAGTCAGAATAGTTTTTCTACTTGTCATGCTGAAGTCTAAAATTTGCCTAGTACAGGAGGGAAGACTTCCATTAATGGAGCCAGAAAAAGATGTATGAATGACAAGCCATGAGTAATGCTACAACACCTTCTTTATATAAGAAAAAGTCTCAAATTTGATAATGCATTGCTACCAGAAGAAAAAGTATATGATGAACTAGTTAGAATAAACTACACCTTGTTTATACGGTCCCAGAATTAGTTGTAAACAACTTCTCTTAAGCCAAAATATATACTAACAGTAACACTAAATATGCGGCTTGGTCTATATCAACCTAATTCTGCAACTTTTCCATTACAAAAACTTGAAGGTAGCATTTTTATCTAAGAAGCCTGTCCTCCACAAGTATGACAAAAGGACAGAGCAAGGCTAGTCACACCATAAAATCCTCAAATTCCCAAACAATGCACCAATTATTATGGCATGTATGCTTGCAATTATCAGTAGCTTAGTGAATTCATATTAGTCACGTATGGGTGAATAACTAGTAAATACAAGAGGTATAGCCATGGGATGACAAATGATTTTGGACAAACAATAGCATAAATTAAACAATGAAGCTCCACAAGTAAAATATGCTTACATACATAAATATGTTCTATGTACAGAAACTATGGCTACTTCCCCATTATGAATATTTATCTGACATATATTAAATGGGTCTACTGTGCAATAAGTGAAAATTTACTCATGCTAGAATTGAGCAGGGGCAAGTTCATTTATTTAACCCTAAAAGATCAATGGCCATCAAAGAGGTGATCGCAGTGTTTTCCTGTAGACTTTCATTCAACTAAAATTTCAATACCTTCTAAGAGTAAACTTAATGTAAAAGAAAGAACAAAGAAAGAAAGAAAATGAACGGAATAAAATGTAGACGTGCCTTTCAAGTATTTGATATGGATCCACAACAAGTTCAAGTTTTCCGTCGATCCATAAAGAGTAGCGAGCGTTTGGGAAAAGACGATGCAATAAAAGCTTTGGAACCTGCCATGGCCAAGGGGCAACCTAGATCAGAAGATTTAAAAGCAACACCTTATGTAAATTATGCATTATGAGACACGCCAGATTGACATTTAAAATGCAAAGGAAAGGATCGCCAAATTATGGTTTGTTGTTCACCAACTCATAAGGAAGCTTATATTGCTATAAAAATAACAAATCTAGGTTCTCTGGTTGAAGTAACACCAGCTGGTGATACTCCAAAGGAGTGCCAAATTATGGGTTGTTGTTCAACAACTCATAAGGAAGCTTATATTACTATAAAAATAACAAACCTAGGTTCTCTGGTTGAAGTATCACCGGCTTATATCATCAGCTGGTGAAACTCCAAAGGAGTGGCAAATTATGGGTTGTCCAACAACCCATAAGGAAGCTTATATTGCTATAAAAATAACAAACCTAGGATCTCTGGTTGAAGTATCACCAGCTGAAACCAGCAGGCAGATATAAAAAAACAAAGTGCAACAAAGGCTAACAACAGAGCTAGAAAGAATGCAGCAATAGGCCTATGTTCAACTTCAATCACTTCATCCAAATGATGTGTGACCGCTACTTTGTCTGTTCCCCCAAAGCAACACGCATGAGTGGGACCTATAGGAGACCATGGTCTTTAGCTTGTGACCTCTGGTCTTAAGATTTACTGATAGCATCAAGAAATAGGTCTTCCACCCCTATACTACAAAAAAAAAAAGAATGCAGCAAAACGCTTTGTCAGCTTGCATGTTTCAACTTCATGCAAAAACTTAAAAAAAAAAACTCAACAATGTCTTGTCCCAACATTTTTGGGGTCAATTGAATCCAATTTCACCATGTCGCTATCTCGCTGGGGTAGTACTTCATTTTTAAATCATTAGTTATCATATCTTTTTTTTACCATACATATAAAGATAATTTTGGTCTTAATTTACTGCTTTCCTTACCGTCAATAACTATCACATCTAGAGACTCAAAGAGAGATCAGAAGCCATGACAAAGAGAAGGCTGAAACCAGGTGCTACACTACAATAGGCGTCACCTAGGGCCACACGACTTAGGCAGACTCTCTACCCGTGCGTGTACCTATTTCACTTCAGAAGGTATCAGAGCAGAATTTTGGGAAAATACCTTTCAGGAAAGACTGTTTAAATAGTTCCAAGTCCGCGGGTCAAGCAAGGGTCACTCTTTCTCATTAGTGTTGTGATAGATCGTCTATAAATATGTCTAAACCTACTTAAGTCGATTCTCCCTTAATTTATCTCCTATATGTGTTATCTTTACTTATTCATGAATATTTTCATGTCAAATTCTATCATTCCTATTTTTACAAAACATCTATCTTAACATTCTCATTTCTACCAAATGCAATCATAGAACGTGGTATTTAGTTGCCTAACACTAAGTACCATAAAATATAGCTGGTCTTATAGCCGTTCTATAGAATTTTCTTTTAAGCTCAAGGGGTATGAATGCGTCAATCACATAATACACCAGATGTATTCCTCCATTTAGTATATCCTGCTTTAATTTCATGAGTAACATCATCACCAATCTCACTCTCCTATGGATAAGTAACCCTAAATATCGAATGTATTTATTTTTTAGTATCTCTCAATATTCAATATTTACTACTTCTTAGTTTAGATTTCTTCTTTACTAAAGTTAGATTCCAAATATCTAATTTTTATCTTATATTAAATCCTTTTGATTCTAGAGCCTCTTACTAGATTTGTAGTTTATTATTAATTCCTTCTTTATTTTCATCAATTGATACTATATCATCTGCACTAACATATATTTATTTGTGGATTCATCTTTCTCAAAAGTACTTGATGGAAGTTTATAGATGTTAGGAAATTGATTGTAATTTGCAAATTCCATGAGATCACTTTATACTTGACTAAATCTATGGTCAAGATGCTTGTGAAAATTGAAGACCAAAACAAGATGTAGTGAAAAAACTCAATCTACATTACAACATAAAGTGAAGACTTCTTGGATCTCATCAAGCTTAGGTAAGATAAGAAGACCTAGATACCTATTTGACTTAGATGGGTTTAACTTAAGTAATTAAAATGGATTTTGAGTGTGTATGAAAATCCATTGCAAGTTTCATGTTTTTAAGAAAAAAGTTTTTGAACGTGTATGTAGTGCTCTCCAAGAGCTCTCGAGGTTGAAAAAAATGGGTAGGGCACGAAAATTCAAAAACAATGATCAATGCTCTCTAACCACTCAGGCAGTGCTCTGTTTATAACGGCAAAGAATCCTATTCAAGCGGGCACCGCTTTCTAAGTACTGGTTCGTGACCAGGTTTCCCAGCTCGTTCAAATACTTCTATTTTCCTACACCTATAAATAGGGAACATTTTTTCTAACTTTTAGAGAGACACTAGGGTTTAAAAAAAGCTAGGGATACCAACAAGAGGCTTATCCTAAGATCCCAAACAAATCTCAATCTTTGATTGATCAATCTAGAGTTATTGAGAGAAATTATTGTAGAGAATTGAGAGATCTTGTAGAACACCAAAACCCACAAACCAAGGATCCAAGGAGGCGTCCAAGGATCAAGGAAAGATTCCAAAGGAGAACAAGGAGAATACTAAGAAAGGACCGTGGAGCTTAATTCGTCACCTATTGAAACTATAACTCAAGAGCTTGCAGTGGACTCCAGAGTAAAGATTCAAGGAAGAACGCGTCTAACCATAGTATTGATTGAGATATAAGCCTTTGATCTTGTAATATAACTTTGAGGATAGTTGATTAGGTTAGGTTGACTACAGTCCTGTGATTTTTCCCTTAAGGGTTTTCACGTAAAAATCGTTTATGTTATGCGTTTTGTTTGTCTCTTGCTTGCTTTACATAACTGCAATATTTACTTCCTCCACGTGCTCGATAAATTGCTTGAGTGAATACGGTTTGTGGAATTGGCTCTTGCAAAATGAGTTGAATTGGTGATTGGGACTGGAATGATATGGTGTCTTATGCACAATTAAAATTGATTAAATTTGGGTATTTTGCATAAATTCACTCATTGAAGAATTGGATCAAAGTGATTGAGGGATTTCTACATTAATTTGATAGTTTATCATTAAGTGTGGGCAGTAGGTTTTAATTGGGCACCAATTCCGTGTTCGGATGCATTGGGCCTGTTCAACATCCCTCTAGATCAATTACGTCTACTTCAGTGTGTGGGCTACGATCTCATATTCACAGTCTCAATAGACATATGTATGAGATTAGAGATGAGGGCAAAGATGAGTATGAGATTAGAAATAAGGATTTGAGATTTCCCCTACACCAATCAAAAGAGAACTTTCCATAGTCTCTTCAGAAGCGTATCCGACTTCCAGAAGCCTAAGTAAGTTGAAAAGCAGAGAATCAGGTCTCTCTATTTCAGCTCCAATCACTGTTACATTACTTTGAGCGGACGGAGGATGAATACTGGATCCGTCAAACTTTCCAATGCCACTATATTCTTTTCAGCCTACAACTATGCAAATCATGAAAAGATTACTCTGCATTGCATCTATAATTGTATACCTGATGGTTCTTTTCGTAGAGAGTTCTCATTTTTTGAAGTGTCCCCACAAAGCTGACAAGAGAATTTGCTACCCATTGTTTTAACAGAGTTTTCAATTTTTGAAAGCATAATAATAATAAAGAGCTAACAGTATTTAACTAAATGCATCATTTCATGCATTCGTCTTACAGGATAAAGTGACGAAATTAGAAATTCTTACAAACTTGATAGTCTACCATGGTCACCTTAGACTGTCCTTAAGCGAACTCAATCTACATATTAAGAATGAAACTGTCTAAAATTTAAATAATATACCTTCCCGGTGCGTCTTGGATCAGTGTAAGGTAGGTTGTGGACCACAACAATTCTCCACAACCCAAATCTCTTGCTATCATCCAGATCAGTAGAATTTCTTATAAACATTTCTGTCTCTTCATCCACAAGCATATAGAAGCAAACATTTTTCTTGGCATGTTCACTAATGTTCTTTGGTTGTCGTATCAAATCAAAGGATCCTGATCGAAAATGCATTTGTTATACTTGCAATCCACAACCTTGAGCAAGAGAACAAAATATTAAGTGGCAGTAAAGAACAGTACCAAATACTGCTGATGCAACAACCACCCCCGGGCATGTTTCCATCTCAAGAAGGTCAGAGTCATCAATATCAAATCCTGTCTGATGGCCAGGCTTAACTCCTCTGACAAATCTATTTATGTAGACATGGACCAGTCAAAACAAATAACAAAAGTAAGAAGCATCATTACCAGTGGATGATTTTAAAAGAAAATAATGAATTAAGCAAGTTTTTCAAGGAAAACAACCGTTGGTTGGTAAACAAGTATTCAGGTGAACTTGTCCTAGGAAAAATAACCATACCCACAATGCACGCTCATTGACTCTCTTATATCATAAGAATCGCTCCTCTGCTTCAGCGAAGGATATCCACCAAATTCCGAGCCTCCAAACTCACTTCTAGTTAGATTTACTTCGTGAATATAGGTTAACTTTTTTAGCACAGGAGAAAATGAAGGAGCCTTTGGCATTAAGGTGATAGCATCTTCAACAGGAAGGTAACATACTGGACATGCTGAAACACCAAAAACAAAGAAAATCCAGCAAAATTAACTCTGCACTCATTTAAATCCAATTTTTTAGGATTAAAATGAGTGCAACATTGTTGCTACAGAGTCTACAGCAGTATAATCTGTTGACTATTGGCCAATATGCGAGTGTGAATGTTAAGCAGCAGCAAACGAGTATAACATTTAGTGAAATTAATTGACGGAAATCGGAAAATAGTATGATTGCTAAAACTTACGACGTGGTCCAGTCCTTTTCTTATCCGCTGGTGGGGGAGGCAATGTGAAACCTTCACACGGATTCCCAGGAGGCAGGTTGTATGCCGAAAAATATGCAAGCGGAGGAGGAGGAGGAGGGGGCTGGGCTATACTTGCACTTCCCCCTATGTTTTTCAGTTTAGAAGAAACAACATCTTGATTGTTTCTTTGTTTTCCATATGTTGGCGAAGATCCAATTTGATGAATGCTTCCGATAACTTCCCGTGCTTCGTCACCTGCAAACAAGCCAAAACGCATGGAATATTTACTCAACCAATTGAAAATCAGTTATCAGCTTCCAAAACTAACATGTGTCATGTACAACCTCAATCAACACAGGCATGCACGTGAATGCTTACGCACAGAGGATCGAAATTGATCTCGATTGTAACCAACATGAGTAGAAGATTAGAAGTTATGCCTGCTCATTTCAAAATCTTCTAACGTAAACCGAAACCTAATATGGAAGTTCCCATCAGCAAATCAACTTGAACCTACATAGGACAGAGTAGGAAAGCATAGTATTTCCCACAAAGTACATTATTAATACAACCAAAATCTACATTTCAAAACTTAATTACCATATTATTATCCAATGCCACACCAGAGGGTAGATTTGAGTGCACAATGATACGAGTGTGGAAACACGACTAACAGCAACATTCAAACTCCAAACTAGAATAAAACTCTGGTTTTTCCCTTAATTCCTTTTCAAAATTGATCATGCTGCAGATTTGCCTTTGCGCAGGTGTGTGTGCGTGCGGGGTGGGATCAAGGATCAAACCGAAACATTTACATTTTTAAGTAGACCAAACCCACACAGCCATTGAACCGAAATCTTGATCCTTGGGTGGGATTAGTAAAGCTAGAATCTAAAAATGCAACAAATAAGGAAAAGAGATAAAAAAGACTCGAAAGCAAACCTTTAACAACATTCGACAACACGACCCAAAACGCAATAGAAACAATAAACAAGAGCAGCATGCCAATCTTCCTGCGAGGAGCAAACTTCCGGACGCAGTGAAACAGCCTCTCCTTCTCTTTGAACATTTTAGAAGGCTTACGGTTAGCAACAGGAGGCGTAGTCTGGATTGGCAACACACCATTCTGAAATTGCTGTAGGGGTAATGACCCAGAACTTCCAGGAGCACGCAGCCCCAATGATAATGTAGTCATTGTTGTCCCTCCAACCCCCTAACTTCCCATCTCATCTCCCTCCAACTCTCATTCACCTCCCCCTGATTATTGCTCCAAATTCACCTCAAAAAATCAAACTCAGGTCATCAATTAAGCGCCAGAGCTATAAAAAGAACTCAATCAAAATCAACTAAATACAAGTCTAAAATTCAGATCGTCACCAAATTAGCCCCAATGTTAAAAGCACTCTTCACTTTCCAATATATCAATCCAATAACACCCTCCAACACCAAATAACCCTCCATTCACCACCCAATCCAGAACCAGATCACCAAATTAGCCCCAAAATAAGAAACAATCCTCTGTTTCCACTATATCAATGCAATGACACCAACCCACGACATAAATAGCACAAAGACCAAGACCTAAACTATGAAAAACTAATAGAACTTTCTTTTTCATAGAAATCCAACGAAAAGTTCTCTCTTTTTGTAGCCCATAGATATTAATAAGATATAAATACAAGTATTACAAGTAAAGACAAATCAACCCACCATCTAGAAACAATATACATCAACTACATACCTACGACAAGAAGATTCAATGAAACCCCACCATTTATTCAATCTGCCAATCAAAACCCAGTATCCAATTCGATCAAAGTTTCCAAAATAAACTCACAATGCACTAACAGATAAAAATCGACAGTGAAATAAATAGCCCTGATATTGAGATGGGCTTGCTCTTACATTCTTGGGTTTTGTGAAATCTCTCAAAATTTTTTGGAACAAATCTGAGTTTATTACTTCGGAATTATTTTTTTGTCGTAATCTGAAAAATCGTAGACAGTAATACATAGACTTTTTCGTTACAGAAATGTAGATCTGGCGAATTGCATTTTATACCCTAAAAATTTTAAAAAATTCAATCAAAGACTACATTTTTTATATTGTATCTTCAATGTATTAAAAATATTATAATGTGGTCTTTTCATTAGCTTCTGTTGACAAAATTACCCTTACATCAGCTTCCGTTGTATAACGTTACTCCATTAGTAACAACTCAATATGACCCTAAATTATGTCTTAATACCAATAACATTGTCTCCCTTAGTTTTTAAATTATAAATTATACATCTAAATTATTTTTTAATTTTTTTCATGCCTCCCAAATTTTGGCAATTATGTTTTATACCACATTATTTTATCTTCGATTATCAGTTGCCCCATTAATCATCTAATTGTTAATTTTTTGATTTTGCACAAATCGATAAACTTTGAATTATTTTGGAGTGCAACGTAATCAAATCAATAATCAATATGTAAAGTGAAATCAGTGTTGTTGTTTAAGAGTAGAAAATATTATTCGATAAAGTTTAATTAATTTTAAAAAAAAAATGGATTCATTATAATGTATGGTGTGAAATTAATTTTAATAAATTCTATATATCTAAAAATTTGATGCTAATAATAATTCAATAATAACACACATTGAATAAAAATTACTAGTTATGCAATTATTTGGCCCCCTTATGATAAAAATTCTCACTCCACCCTGACTTGCATCCTCTTGAATTATATCATTTTATAGCATAGTCAATTTGTCCCTTCTATCTCAATAAAATTCACTACTCTTATATCCTTAGTAAATTACAAATCTATTGACAAAATCACAAAAAAATCATGTAATTCTATGGTAATTTTTATAATCCAGTAAAAAATATAAAATATAAAACATGCATTTCTTTTATACAATACGAAAGAAAAGTGTTTGATGTGTCTTTTACTGATCCGATTTGTTTATTATTTGTCCAAGCATGTCAAATTACTTTTAAATTAATGTCATGTTGAGTTTGAACGTAATACATAGAGTCAAAAATTGTTTCATTCCCCCCGCCCCCCCCCCCCTTCTTTCTCTTTTTTTTCCCTATAGATAACACATGCTAGATAATCCTAGTTGAACAAAGTCCATACTATTAGTCCTAGGTGAGGGATACCCGATATGGATGGTTGATAGTGTAATTGATGAAGAACAGATAAAAAGATCTATTGGGGTGATCTCTGAACGCTCTCTTTTACCTCCATCCCTTTTTCAATAGCCTAAAAAATAAAAAAAGTCTTGTAGAAAATGAGTTTAATATTGCACTTTTAAAGACTAATAGATCAGATTCAAGGAAAACGAAAATTTGATGTAATTTTGACCAACTTCGAAGAAAAAAAAACAAGTGCAAGAACTTGAATATTATGAATGGGCTCACTAATTGCAAGGCTAAACTGTAGGGAGTAGGTTTAGAGTTAGACTTTTCGGTAGCGGTCATTGGTTATAAGTTAGTACTCACATTCATAAACGAAAGGAGATTTGTGATCGAGTGAAATTAAGAACAATACATATTGTATGTCCAGGTCAAAATTCTTTTAAGTTGGGTGATTAAAATGTAGCCAAATACACGTAGCTTGAATAATAGACAAATTAGCGCGAATCCAATGAGACAGAGACTTGTGTGAAGGTGAAGCATAGACTTTTAGGTAGCAGTCATTGTTTATGAGTTAGTACCCACATTCATACACGAAGGAGATTTGTGATTGAGTAAAATTAAGAACAATACATATTTTACGTCTAAGTCAAAATTCTTTTAAGTCGGGTAATTAAAATGCAACCAAGTTCACGTAACCTGAATAATAGGTAAATTAGTGCGAATCCAATGGGACAGAGACACGTGTGAAGGTGAAACAAGGATCTAAAATTCGTTCCACTTTATATTTTGATTTAGAGGAGCAAAATTACTACAAAATTAAGGCCACTACACAATTTGGGTCATGAATTGGATCCCCATTTAAATATTTTTATCATTATTTTTAATGATAAGTTTCCTTTGTATTTATGAAGGATTTTCTTTTATATAGAACCCAATAATATACTATTAATTTTTTTAATAAAAAAAGTATACTAAACAAAATCCACATCCATGAACATCACCAAGATATAAATGGTATGGTCATGTTTAGGCAAAGCTTCTTGATTTCATGGAAAATCCAAACAGTCCTAAGTATGATGAGAATACTAATGAAAGAGATAGCCTGTGAAATTTTTAAGGTTTTTATCCCTCTATTTTTCCTCATCCTTAATGATCATACCATTTGTTGTAGATGATCTATCATAAATTTAATTAAAACCTATTATACAAGTAGATGCACCACCAACTATATAATTTATCATTGAGTAAAATTATAATAATAGTTTCCTATGCGACTTTAGTAGACATTTTTTTAATAATGTTAATTTAGTCCTTAAGTTTTAAATTTGTGTCACTTTAGTCCAATTAAAAAAAAGTAATTTAAAACGAATAACAAATATATTCACACACGTCTCATGTGATCACACTCGAAGGATATTCTTTTGAAATTTAAGGGTCTAAGGTGAGTGAAATTATAAACTTGAAAGGCAAAAGTAACACAAATTGTAAACTTTAAGGATTAAAAGTGACATAAACTCTAAACTTAAGGAGAAGACTACAAAAAAAAAAAAAAGTTTCGGCATCATACTTTCAAATTTTACAACTTTAATGAGTGTTTTTATAATTTTTGTGGTTTATATTATAATAAAAAATTACAACTTTTGTGGCTGATTTATAATTTTGTAGATATTTTTATAACTTTTGTGGATATTTTTGAGCGAATTGCATTTTGCACCTTGAAAATTTTCAAGTTTTTCACTTTGTACTTTTAAAGATTAAATTTTTTACATTATATCTTAAATATATCAAAAGTGTTGCAATGTGACCTTTTTTAATTTTTCGTTAGTTTTTCTATTAACTTTGTGGGTCAATGGTTGATATTGGCGAAAAAATTAATGAAAAGCTAATAGGGCACATTGCAATACTTTTAATATATTAAGGGCATGTTTGTTTTGAGTATAAAATTTAGGTGGTATAAGGTTTTATATTCATTCAATTCCAATCCAATAGTATATTATATCTGGTGTTAAAATATAATCTCATCTTTCTCCTTGTTTGTTTATTACAAATATTATCTGTGTAATACCTACTTAAAAAAATCAACAATTGCAGTTAACCAATGTAAAAGATAAATTTAATCTTTAAAAAGTCAAAAATTACGGCTAGACTTTTATATGAGAATTGTGTCGGAGGGCATTTCGATCTTTTTAGTTTATAATACCTATACCAAAATATAATATCACCTCCTAGGTGGTATTCATTAAAACTTTCTAAAAGGCATTATAGCTACTGTTCATAGCGGGTCGGTATTACAATCCGAAAAATAGTATTGACTATAAAATGTCAAACAAACAGCGTATAAGATGGGTCTCACGTATTATTTTTTTAATACCACCTCCTTATACCACTTTAATACTCAAAACAAACGGTTCCTAAGAGTGTAATATGAAAAATTTAATACTTAAGGGTAAAACTTAAAAATTTTAAAATCTTTCAGGGTACAAAATACTAAAAAAGGGGATATTTTTACCACTTATATGATACCTTATGATTAATCCTAACATTTTACCATTTTTTTGGGTACTGTAGACTTTTCCTATGCTTAAAAGTGATACACATTGCAAACTTAAGGAACCAAGGGTGAAATGACCCCTCAAGTATGGCCACATTAAACTCGCACGAACACTTTCATTATTTAATTTTGTAGATTAAAAATTTAGAGAAATAGATTAACATAATGAAAAGAATAAGCATCAAAGTCACACAAAATTAATACTTAAATATTTTTCGAAATTATTGAAGGTGGTGTACTGTCCCTTTCGTTGAGTAAGATATTGACGTGTTAATCTAACTATCATAGTACATTATAATAAGGGTTAATTTTAAATTACACCCTAAAAGATGATTCAAATTTTAATTTATATTATTAAAGTTTAAAAATATTAATTTATTTCTTGAAAGACATAAATTTATATCAATGTGCATTAAGGGTTAACTGTCGTCCATTTTGCTGTTAAAAAAGTTTAGACTAATTGAAAATTGCACTTTAAAATTTAAATATTTTGTATTTATAATCCAAAAAGAATTTCATCAATTAATACTAGTTAAATACCTCTCAATTAATGGATGTAATTTTTTTTGGATTATCATTCTTTAAGGGTGTAATTTATAATTAGCCTAAACTTTTTTAAAGGCAAAATAGAGGGTATAAATTAATATTTTTAAATTTTAAGGGTATAAATTAAAAGTTGAGTGATTTTTCGACATACAAATTGAGATTAATCTTTATAATAATAGTTTTAAAAAATTAAAATAGGCCCTACTGTTTGGAAAAACCATGGGCAAGGCGCCGAATATGTTTTGTCCCTCACTGAACCTTTCTCTCGTTGTAGGTCCCACTCCCACACCTACAATTCCGCTCATATAAAACGAGTAGGTCCCACAAATTGGATTACACCAATCAATCAAAATCCATGATTCTGCCACGTTGCTCCTGTTTCTGTCACCACATTAATGGTGGTCCCACCATCGTTATGATTAGGATTTAGATGGCAATGAAAGTATTGAAATAAAAAAACACTACTATATAATATCCGAGTATTCAAGTATATCCATATTTTCAGTTTTGATAAAATTATCGGCATTGACTGACGTGGATCCTTGCTGTCTGGTCCACCACATTAGACCTATCCAAACAACCTTCTGTTTTTTTTTTTTGGGTTCCTTTTTTATCGGTCCGGTGCTTAGGCCAATTTATGTATAATTCAATTATTTTTTTTTGATCCAATTAAAGATAAATTATTTATATCGAAATTAGGATATTCACGAAACATAAATCTCACGTGACTAACCCCCAAGGATTCGCAATGTAATCTCTCATACCCCGAACTAGGATATTTTGAGTATATAATTCGCTGTTGTTATCACACTTAAACTATCATTGGAATTTGTCCAAACCACCTTATGTGGGTGGAGTAAATATTCAATGTATCGGTTATCACAGAGTCATTTTTACGTATTTATTCACTTATTAGTGAATAAATGATTAAATCACATGACATTGTTATTGGGATATAACCGTTATATTCAATATTTTTTATATATGAATGAAAGTCTCTTAGTTCAGACAGGACAAGTGGGTCTCATTTTATCTATAATATAAAATATGATAGATTTTAATAAGTTCATCTGACGATTTCAAATAGAGTCATTCTTCGGCTACCAACATATATCACTTAAAAATTATTTATATTACACGGTGCCTTCATGATTTATCCCTAGGATTATATAAACCAATTTTAAACTAAATACTTTCGTAACAAAAGTGGTGTAAAAAAATGGCGTGTGTAGCATTATTATTTTTTTATGAATAATTTTATGAACACCACTTTTATGTATTATATTTCTTACACCACTTGATGTGCCACCATATTTAATAAAATATGTAGGAGCTACTAATCTAAGTGTGTGTGCTGAGATGGTGCACAAAGTTTAAATTTCGGTAACCTCGCAAGACTAGACAATAAGGGATTTATTTTTTATGAATTCCTTAATTTTGGCGGAATGACCTGTTTTTAATTAGATTGGAAAGAAAATTAATCGAACTACACATAAATTGATTGAACACAAAATAAAAAAAAAAATGGTGTGTATAGCATTATTATTTTTCTTTGCGGATGAGTGCCTCTTCGTAGAACAAGTAGGTCCCACGGACCAACCTTTACCCTTGGCAATGGTATATAAACCGGTTCTAGATATTCTTGTCAATGCAACATTTTTTAAAGAGCCAAGTGACCCCAATTGTGAATCTTGTGTGCTGTTAAGGCCATGGCCGGAGCAACGGCGAGAATTCCGACGAGGCACCGGATTTTGACGTGGGGTAATGTTGAAATCGGGAATTCTAGAGACCCTGTGATGAACTTGTCCAGCACAGTTTTTGGGTTTCTTGAGGAAGAGGGCCAAGGGTCTCTAGAGAGTATTAGTAGTGATGACTATGGTGACAATGATGTTATGGAGTATAACGAAGAGAGAGAAAACTCAGCAAGTGTTGGGGACAAGAAGAGCTTCTGGGAGACACAGCACCAACTTTTACAGGTCTCTCTCTCTCTCTCTCAACAGAGTTATCAATATTGTTTAGGAATCTCACAACCCATTATAGACCGGAATTTTCTGCACTAGAAACGACTTTATTTATTTATTTATAAATATCTGACATTAATGAACTTTCTGTTTTGTGATCACTGTTTTAAAGGCTACATTACGTAGGACTAGTTCTTTAGAAACTAGGATCCGAAATGCCACTAAAGAAGCTATTAAGGAGTTTCAACTGGCTGAGAACGTGTGTATTTGCCTGAGACCGGTGGCGACTGGTTGCCGGAACTGTCTGATGAGAGAGGTATGCAGTCGTCTTCAAAATGCTGGTATCAACAGTGCAATTTGCAAGTCTAAGTGGAGCAGCTCACCGGACATTCCATCAGGTATTTGAGAGAACTGGTCACTTTAAACTAAATTCGAGAAATTAGCGATTGGTTTAATGGTCATAATTTCGCCGTATGACTTGAAGTCGGTGAGTTCAAACCTTTTAAAAAAATACTACATTAGAGCACAGTTCTTTAACACTTTTCAATTTTATACTTGTCAGGCAATGCTTATTAGTACCTATATCACTTTAATCAACAACTATGTGAATATCTGGTATGTTTAGTAACCACTACCTATGTACAAACATAAAAAACTAAAAAATAAAACTTTAACTTGTCAGGTAACTCAAAATATGACAATATTTCAATGGTTAATATCTCGAGATATAAAGTTCAAGTCTCACAAAAGACTCTCTGGTTGGTCCAACCGATGTGATTTATAGATAAATATGTGCGTCTCAAGATTATCGTTTAAAAATGAGTCAGATAATCCAAAATATGTCAACATTCCAATGATTAAAACTTTGAGATTTAATGTTCGAGTCTCATAATAGACACGGTGGTTGACCTGACGGACATTGTTTTAAAATAATTATTTGTATTTCGAGTTTAAGTTTAACTTCGAGGGATAGACTCAAAAAGCAAGTCAATATCGGAATCTTAATCGTATACACCGATTATTTCTAATAAACAGGCTGATAAGGTAAGAAGGTAATAATTATTTCTTAAATTTAAGATAAAACATCGCTAAAGCAAAAAACTGTTTAGGATAAGAACGCGACGTGACCTGCCTGTTGTTCTTTGAGTTGTTCTTTGAGCGAAGAACAACTATCAATAAAAAAACAAATCCTCATCTCTCACCACCTAACCCACCCAACCAATTTGATATGCAAAGATGGTGGCGGTCTGGTGGCCCATATTTTCTTTCTTTCTTTTTATTTGGTCTGGTTGATGGGAGGTGAACCTTCTTGCCTTTTTTTTCTTGCCTACCTCTATTGGAAGTATACTGCATTATACAAGGCAGGACAGACCAGACCTTTATTTTGTAATTTAACCATGATTAGCAGTCATGCAAGTTGCAACCCTTGTTAACATGATGATGCATGCGAGTCTTTGAATGTCCGTAATTTACAAATGATTATGTGTATTTAAAATTTTAATTTATAGTCAAAAGTCAAAAGAACGGACATATGAGACGATATTATGAATTATTGATATTATAATCGGAACTTTAACTTTCAACCTTCAACTTAATAATCTTGTTTTCGTCCTCGTCGCTCCATTTATTTTTGGCTACAAACACTATCTGGTCAGCAAACTCTTGTTCCAACTATATATGTGCAGGTAAACACACCTTCTTGGACGTTGTGGATAGTTCAAATTCTAAGAAAACAGAACCGATCAGAGTAATAATCGAGTTGAATTTTCGAGCTGAGTTTGAGATGGCGAGAGCAAACGAAGAATACAACCAACTAATAAACATGCTTCCTGAAATTTTGTTGGAAAAGTCGAAAGATTATCATCCTTAATCAAGATCTTATGCTCTAGTGCTAAGAAGTGCATGAAGGAGAAGAGGATGCACATGGCACCATGGAGGAAACATAGGTACATGCAAGCCAAATGGCTTCGGACATGCGAAAGGACAACGACGAAGACAACATTGTCGCCAATCGAAAACTCGATCCGGCCGGTTAGACCTAGGGCATCCATGCTTACAGTCGACTTGCTAGAGAACTTGTCCAATTTGCATTGTACAGTAGTTAAAGTTGTGTGATTGAGGAACAAATTTTTGTTCATGTCCATACATAGTTGTGAGAGTGATAAATATGAAATTCTGAATTTTATGTCAATCTAGGTCCATGGATGGTTGCGGGTAATTTGTTCGCAACTTTGTATGTATCTAAAAAATTTTGTGGCAGATCTCCGAATCTTATATATTTAAAAGAATTCAATACAATGGTTAATGATTGTGGCATCACTCATTGCTGTTATGAGGGCAGCATACTTGCTCGCATAACCAAGAGTGAGTGAAGGTTTTATTTGGGCAAGATTTGAGAGAGTTTTCAATAATCGGAATCATTCTATTTGTCTCAAAATCAACCTTGAGTTTTCCGAGTCATGATAAGTAAATCAGTTAATACTATTATATGACGAGGCGATATAATTAAATCTTTTGTCATATTCAATTTTTTTTGTCTAATATAAAGTACGTACTGTCCAACTTTATTTTTTTATTTTTTATTATTATAAGATGTCTAGATTTGTATCGATTACTCTTTTTAATTTAACGACTGATTACAGTGACTTGAAATTGAATTAAAATATGTTCGTAAAAAGATAAGAGTAGTTATTAAACTTGAAATCTCTAAGTAACTGAAAATCATGCTCAACTAATGTAATGAATCTTCGAGAGTTATTTCAACATTATTTTGTAATACAATGAGCATCTTTCGTTTTAATGATCGGTGCCGCAACTTCCAACCATCACCTGCACCCAACACACCCACAGGATGGCAATAATTGCACCTTGTTTTTTAATAAAGATGTTATGATTGTAAGGTGGGCAATCTTATCCCTGGCTCAACCAAACAAATCCATGGGCAAGACGCCGCGTATGTCTGACAATTGACATCCCCAAATTCTATCTAATATTTAAACTTTTGTTGTTATTATATTGAAAAATTTCAATCAAACCCTTCTTAATTTATTATATATTTAAGAATACTTATTCTATTATCAAAATATCATTCACACTCTTTTTTACTTTATATTTAAACATCACTAACACTCTTTATCATTAAACTAATATTTTTAACAAAAAAAATTCATTTAAATACCAAAAATATCCCTACATAAACCTCAAGTAATTTTTCTACATAAAATTTTATTAAAATTCTAGTCGATTAATATTTATTTTGTTACATATTAAAATTTAAACCAATTAAATTCTATTGAAGCTGATTAAGTTTTATTTTTTTAACGTATTAAAATTCGAGCCTATTAAATTTT
Source organism: Ilex paraguariensis (assembly GCA_963454935.2). Classification (NCBI taxonomy): domain Eukaryota; kingdom Viridiplantae; phylum Streptophyta; class Magnoliopsida; order Aquifoliales; family Aquifoliaceae; genus Ilex; species Ilex paraguariensis. Next base: position 445,501 of record CAUOFW020002280.1, read on the forward strand.
TTTTTACGTATTCAAATTTGAGCCGATTTAAACTTACCTGAGTTGTTAGCGCTGATTAAATTTACTTTCGAGTTGATTAAAATTTATATTTTTTTACTTATTAAAATTCGTGTCAATTAAAATTTGAGTCAATTAAAATTTATATTTTTTATGTATTAAAATTTGAACTAATTAAAATTCAATGTGAGTTGATTAAAATTTGATTTGAATTGATTAAAAATAATTTTTAATTGGCTCAAATAGAATTTTAATTAGCCCAAATTTTAATAAAAATATAATTTTTAATCGACTCAAATTTTAATATGTAAAAAAAATAAATGTTAATTAGCTTGAATCGAATTTTAATCGGATCGAATTTAATACGTAAAAAAAATTAGAAAACAAAGGGGTCACATTGAAATGTTTATCTAAAGGAGGTGTAGATGAAGTTTATCCTCAAATTTATCATGAGCAATTTAGTAAAATTGTATTTTAGTCAATATTTTTAATCTGATAGGAGTGTCAATAAATATTTAAAAATAGAGGGGATATTTTTGAAGATATGATAAATTAGAGAGAGTGTGATTAAATTTTTTCCTATTATATTTTGTTTTGAAAATACTAGAAAAACAATAATCTAAATGGCCCACCTCACTTGGAAGTACATTAACTTCAACATCCTAAATGCTGCCAGGTTATATGTGACTGTCATCACATTGCTTGGGGTCCCAACACTCGTACAAAATATTTTGATAAACACCCCAACATGTTAGAAAATCTCAAAATATTTTGAAAATTTTGTCATAGCATTAAAATTTTGACTTCATTAGTGATTGATTTTAGATCGAAATTTTAATTTTTTTTTTGTTTCAACGACCAATCGTGTCTGAACTAATTTACACGTATCTCGACCTTTTGACCACCCACAACTTTGGCTTTTTAGAGAATTTCGCTCCTGTGTTGTATATTTATTTTTCCTTCTTGCTTCAAGTGTCTTCTTAGATAGTTTATGGCTGCCTTAATCCTTTATTTAGTTCGATTAAAGACAGACTATTTATGTTGAGACTAAAATATTTATAAAAGACAAATTTTTTGTGAACTCACCAAAAGAAAATTCTAACTTTTTTCTAAAAGGTGTTGGGGAACCAAGTTTAGGACTATAAGTGCCTGTTCGATATGTGGGTTTTGAGTGGTGGCGGGGGGGGGGGGGGGGGGGGGGGGGGAAGGGGGGTTTGGAACATGGGTTGGGGAATAAACTCCCTCAAATTCATGTTTGACAAATACACATGTAATTTAGGGTTTGAAACCCAACCCAATTTAGACCCAATCATGAAACCCAAGGGGAGATTTCATACGTGGATTAATGGGTTTATCATTCAAATGATATTTATACTCTTATATATCCTATAAACCCCATATATACAACTTGGTTAAGGAATATAATAGTTATTTATATATAAATATATTATCATAATAGTCATATACCTTTACGCATACCAAACATAAATATAAACAACATTAAATATTGGGTCTTATCTTTGAATCTAAAAAATTTTAGACAACTTAATTCAAACCCTTCTAAAAAAATATACCAAACAGCCCAAAGGGTTTGAATTCATGACTTCTCACCGAAAAGAGCAGAGTACTGGCAAACTCTACTAGACTCAATTGATTATCTATTAACAATGTGGAAAATGGTCAATGGAGGATTGTGCAGTAGGATTTTGCTGCCTTTTTTTTTTTCGTGTGTGTATTTTTTGGGTATTTTTCTAAAAAGAATAATACTAATATAGAAATTAATAATACGAACTTATGCCATAACCTAATAATGCGTCAACTGACACAGTTCAATACTATAATTATAATCAAGATTATTGGAATCTTTATTTGGAACAAATTAACTGACACGTCATAAAATCGGGAAATTAAATCAAATTTTTTAGTCCAATAATTCTATTATTCCTAAAATTATCCTTTCCATATTCAAGCTTTCAAAATTACCATCTTGTTTTTAGGATTAATTACAAAATGCTCCCTTTAACTTTGGATTATTTTGTTAAAAAAAACTTTAGATAATTTACAATTCACTCTTTTATGTTTTAATTTCAACAAATAGTTCTTTTTAAGTTTGAATTATTTTGTTATTAACTCCGATAGTTATTTTTAGACATATTTTGTTGAAAATAGATAATTACCCTTACACTTATTTTTTCCTTGTACAAAATATCCTTATTTCCCTTTTTAGCCTTACACCTTTCTATCCTCTCTTAACTCAGATGGTTAACTCTCATTCCTTTCTCCTGGTACAAATTTTCCTTCCCTATGATAAGGTGGAGACAAAGGTTTTCCTCTTTTTTAGTCTTGACTTTTTCGTTTTTCTTATTTTTTAGGGATAAAATTGGTATGTCAAGAAATAATATGGGAAATAATGTATAAGATGAAGAGTATAATGGTTCCTTCACATATTTAGCCACTATTTTTAGTCAATTTAATTCTCTTGAAACTTGGAGGGGGCAAATTACAATATTTGAAACCACATAGAGCTAATTCTAAGGGACATAGTTGGAGGGGACATACTATAATTAACCCTTATTTTTTTTTAATCTTGCACCTCAACAATTAGTTTTGCACTTTATACTATTAACCAAGAAGCAATTGTTTGCCAAAAATGCAAAACCAAAATGTAATGAGTTGCACAAAATGTCAAGGCTGCAAATGGTCAATGACACAATTAGGGCATGTTTGTTTTGAGTATAAAATTTAGGTGGTATAAGGTTTTATATTCATTCTACTTCAATTCAATAGTATATTATACCCGGTGTTAAACTATAATCCCATCATTCTCCTTGTTTGTTTATCATAAATATTATCTATGTAATACCTACTTAAAAAAGTCAACAATTGCGGCTAACTAATGTAAAAGACAATTTTAACTTTTAAAAAGTCAAAAATTGCGGCTAGCTTTTATATGAAAATTGTACCGGAGGGTATTTCGGTCTTTTTAGTTTATAATACCTATACCAAGAATATAATACCACCCCCTATGTGGTATTCATGAAGACCTTCTATAATGCATTATAACTACTGTTTATAGCGGGTCGGTATTACGATCCGAAAAATAGTACTGACTATAAAATGCCAAACAAACAACGTATAAGATGGATCTCACGTACTATTTTTTTAATATCACCTCCTTATATCACCCTAATACTCAAAACAATCGGTTTCTTACAGTACTATTTGGCCTCTCTAAGTAAGAAACCCTGACAATTATATTAATACATTAACACACATCCCAAAAAAAAAAAAGAGAGAAAAAGAAACCAAGGGGTTTTTGATTCATTCCAAATGCAAATGATTGGACTAATGTGGCTCCCACCTACATCCGGATAGACAGTTATTGTTTGGCTTAAATGTTCTCTGGATAAACTTTGTTTCTCGGTCATTGTCTTGGAGTATATCCCACCAAGTTCTTATCCTCCAAATTTTGGCTTCTAGTTCTCGAGTTGAGGTGTTTATAAGTTACTTTGAATACTCTGTCCGTTAAATACGCTCATAATTCATCAAGAGTGCTCTTCAATTTTCACAGATTCATCAACAAATTTTATCAAAAAACTCATACATTCACCATCAATTATTAGCCAAATTTCACCATGAGAGAGAGAGATACAAACACGAGAAGAAAGTAATTCTTCCGAGGTGGGAGTGACAAAAGAGTGTGATATGTCTTCTTAATCTAAGACTCAGAAATCAGAACCAAAGGCACAGAAATTAGAGAGAGAGAGATTGGCAGAGACCACCATTGACCAGCAAAAGACCCTACTAACACAAAAAAAAAAAAAAAATTAAGGACTTAATTGACACAAGGGTCATAGTTTGACAGATTCATGTTTTAACCAATTCATGTTTTAACCACTGTTGTCAGTCAATTTACTCCGTTTGAAATTTGGAGGGGGCAAATTGTAAGATTTGAAACAATGAGAAGTTGATTGTAATAAAAGATATAGTTGGAGAGTACAAATTATAATTAACCCAATTGTAAATTGTAACAGCTGGGTGGTTCAACATGCAACTTCCTAGGAAATATCGAAGCTATAAATGGGATAGGAACCTTGATTTTTAGTCTGCAATTGGCTGGCAATATGGGCTTTGAAAATGGCTGTGATGGGTGATGAGCATTTGGTGGATGGACAGTGGGTGTGCTCTTGACAGCACAGAGAGAGAGAGAGAGAGAGAGAGAGAAAAATCATCAATTGGGTTTACTTTAGTTGGTTATTATTAACTTTGTAAGTTAAAAGTAAGTGGGTCAACCTCTAAGAAATGATTGATATCAAATCTTCTTGTATCATTCTTGCACTACATATTCTTCATGTTTTCCTTTTTCTACATCAAATGTGTCTAGTATCACCACACATGACAACATTCAATAGAGGAATCATTATAATGATTTTATCACTCAATAGGTAAGGAATTAAATTGACAAGATTAAAGTATGAGTGACCCAAATGTGTTCTGATGGGCATGGACCAAGACCCAACTCAAGTTTGGGCCCAACTTGAATAAAAGATTCATCTTTACGAAATTCAATGGGTCCAACCCAAAAAAGATTCACTTCTAATCAGACTCATCAAGACTCCAAAAACCATGTCATTAAGGAGTAGGTATCGCCATCTCAAAAACCTCATCTACACCACCTTGGAGTAAAGAGCAAGAAAGTCAAATACATCATCGTAAGACCTGGTCTTGAGGAGAGTTATGCAACAGCTTTATCCATTGCGAAGATGACTTCACTTTCACCAAATTAGTTTTTTAGTTACTTATAAGTTACCTTAATTTGTAAAAAGGCGACTATAAACCCCACCTACACACGAGGGACATCTCACACAATGGATCACATATGACATCACTCTCATGTCTCTCACATCTTGTACTTCACCCGAGCTCTCATTACTCTCACCTGATCTCCTTACACTGCTACAACAATAAAACACCCAGACCATCCTAATTCTTTATAGTGGAGTAACTCATCTTGACCGAACCACTTAAATTGTGTCTTGCTTGTGTTGAGTTTTCTTTCTTTATTTTATTATTTATATTAATTACTTGACAAGCGGTGTGCAAAACTAATTTGTGCATTATTATGTTCAATTGCATAAATCAACTTTATCACTCATAAGTAACATATTTTTTTAACAATAATATTGTTTGAGCATAATTTACTGACATAATTTATAGATTTAATTTATTACCATAATCATTAGATTGGTTACAGGTCCTAACAAATACTAGAATTTACTAGCAATCCAATGATTATAAATAATTAAATCAACAAATTAAGTCAAAAAATTAAATCTAACTACCATTACTCCTTACTTAATTTACAATGGTTTAGAGGAGAAAGACATTCCATTGTTGTAAACACCACCCTGACATTCCATTGTTGTAAACACCACCCTTTGTTAGAAAACAAAAAGGAGAAGGCATGCTTTGGATTTTATTTGTTGTCTAAAGTGAAATCTTACACTCAAAGAAAAAGACATGTTTTGGATTTCCTCTTTGTTTGAAGTGAAATCTTATATTCTTCTTCTTCTATGATAATAATATTATTATTGGTTTTTTTTTTGAGTAAAAATTATTATTATTATTATTTCTTTAACAACCAAGAGTTGGCTAATCAAAACTTAAATTAAAGGTAAGTGCAACATTCCTTCCAAGAAATGCACTTGAAATTTTGAGGTCATTATTTAATAGGGTAAACATATTTAGTTTTTAATAATTTGACTTGATATCTTAACATAATGATTTTTGTAATATGATCTAATAATATTGTTGTAATTAAAATTTTAGAATATTTTTAATATAGTTGTATCATTTATCAAATTTACACTCTCTGTACTAAAGTAAGGCAATTACCAAAAACATATACATATTTAAGTAAGGCGCCTTTTTTTTTTCACTGCATTATTTTTTCACCCCTCAGCATTGTTACTTGTGAGTGTGATAAATTTTTCTTCAAAATAAGACCATATTTCCATATCGACCTTGAGCAGGATAAAGGATAAAGACTAGGGTTTGTTTGGTAATTGTCTTTGTCTTGTGTTTTGTGTTTTTGTTTTTAATTTTTATCAAAAATAAAAACAAAAACATGTTTGGGTATTGTTTTTTGTTTTTGTTTTATATTAGTTGTCTTGGAAAAAATGAAAATAAAGACAAAAAAATTGTGTTTCAGAAAACAACCGAAACACAAAACACGCGCGCAACTTAGTTGAAGATTTTAATGAGGTATCGGAATCAACAAAAATGTGTTATTTTTCATGGAAGTATAAAAGGAGGCTTCAACCTCTTTTCAACCAGTCTCTCTCTCTCTCTCTCTCTCTCTCTCTCTCTCTCTCTCTCTCTCTCTATATATATATATACACGAACGAAGAGAACTGATGACGTGGAAGAAGATGATATGTGTGGTTGGATGGCGAGGAAGAAGAAGATCTCTTTATTTTGTGGAAGAAGATGATGCTCCATTCTCTCTCTCTCTTTCTCGCTCGTTACATGTGAAACCCAAAAATGAAACACAGATCTGTGCATATTTGTGCATCTGTATGTGTTTTGTGTGTGTGTGTGTGTGTGTGCATATTTGTACATTTGTACAGATCTGTAAGAGTGATTATTGCGTGTGTGTATGTGTTGTGTGTGTGTGTGATGCACAAATTTGTGCAAATCTATACAGATCTGTGCATGTGTGTGTGTTTGAATTCCCATTTAAGATTGATTGAACTACCATTTGGAAATAAATTATCTTTTGGAAATTAATTGTCAATTGGGATTGATTGAATTGCAATTTAAGATTGATTGACTTGCTATTTGGGATTAAATTTTCATTTGAAATTTATTGAATTACCATTTGAGATTGTACAAAAACATTTGAGATTGAATTGCCATTTAATCCCAATTTTTTTTTAAAGGAATTTTTAGATTTGTATTTTATTGTATAATATATTATAAAACATATTTAGAATAAAACGTGAAGTAGTTACCAAATATGTTTTATTTTTTATTCTCATAATTTGATAGACAAAAATGACACCAAAACATGTTTTTTATTTTAGTGTTTATCACAAAACAGAGACAAAAATTATCTCTGTTTTTAATTATTTTGAAGACGCAAAAACGAAAACATTACCAAACGATCCCTAAATTTCCATGCGAAAAAGACCCTATTCAGCACACTCCGTTTGTCGCGCCCAACTTGTTGGATCGACATTTTACTAGATTTAGTCTTTTTTCCTAGGAACAACTAACATATTAATAGATTAAGGGCTTTTTACACTTTATATCCTAAAAGATTTTAAATTTTTTATTTTGCATCTTTAAAAATTAAATTTCTCACACTGTACTCTAAATATATCAAAAGTATTATAATGTGATTATTTTGTTAGCTTCCGTTATTTTTTCGTCAAAAGCCAACCTATTGGCACTAATGAAAAAACTAACAGAAGAGTTATATTGTAATAATTTTGATTTATTAAAGGTGTAATATGAAAAATTTAATCTTTAAGATTAAAAAATAAAAATCTTGAAATCTTTCACAACATAAAGTGAAATTTACCCTTGGATCTAATATTCTTTTATTCTCGTTTAACAAGTGGGATCCACCTGTGTAGAATAAACCTTAGAAACTCATAATAACCCGTTAATCATAAAATTCTTTAAAATTTGAGAACTACCAACAAGATCGTACTCAAAATGTTTAAATTTATGATTTTTGTTAGATCCAAATTGTACAAGATTGGAATATACACGTGAGTAAACTAAATCAGATTAGGCCTGTCAATCGATCGAATTTTGATCTACATTCGATTTGAATCCAATTAGTTGAACATGATATGATATGATATTTTTTTTTATCGATAATCTGAATCTGAATATGTTATCTTAAATTTTTCAAATTTGAATTTGGATATACTTATATTCGATCCAATTATAATTTGATCAAAAATATGCATATATTCCCATATAAGTATTAAAAAATAAGTAATTACTTCAAAAAATTTAGTTAAAATTTAGATGTTATTTGTTAAATTTTAGTTAAATGAAGTTATTCGGATCATATTAAGTTTCTGGACCGAATATCCAACTGTTAATGAATTCAGATATAGACAACAAAAATAAAATTTGTCGAATAATCAGATGGAATTCGAACCAGTCTTTTAAATTCGGATTTGGATTAGTCAAAATCTGACCCGTTGACGGGCTTAAATCGGGTAATAGGCCGGGCACCAAATAAGGATTTCTCTTGGGCTTGAACATACGGCCCACATACGATAATTGTCCTCTCTCCCAACCAATAGCAAAAAAGTGTATCCGTGCGAACCGTACAAGTTCCACCGTATACAAGCCAAAGCAGAGTTTCGTTTGTGTTCGTACCTCGTTTTCTGATAGTGACCCTTACGTTGCACTATATATATATTCTTCATTATTTTATTCGTCTCCTCTCCGTCTTCTCTGACTTTCTTTGGGTGGGGTGGGATCCCACCCTCCACCTCCGCCGCCACCTCCTCCTCCGTGGACCTCTGCAACAAATACGGGTCCACGGTTAGATACACCTCCTCAAAGTCTTACCTATTCGCATACCAAATGGTAATTTGATTTTGATACATACCATATTGTGATGTCATAATATACGACTCTCCTCTTAAAAAAATCAACTCGCGCTTTGAATTTTCTCTCTCTCGAATATATATGTGCCAGAGATGGTTATTTTAGAATATTATGTAGATAATAACCTCTTGGTAAGTCTAATGTACCAAAGATTCGTTTCTCTTTACATGGGTATATATTACATATTTGTTAGTGCTATATGTGACAAAATGGCTAGTTGGTATGTGTTCGTGTTGAGGCAATTATTAGTTTTCTTTGTGGTTAATGGGGTTTAACTTAGATGGGTGTTTCTTCATTTTCAGTCTAATTGAGTATTTACTTTTGTTCGTGGGATTATATGATTGGTTTATTTAGTTATTCGATTGGCTTTTAATAAGGGTATGTGTGTGATTTTGCAGACTTGGAAGGAATTTTATATTTGACTTTGAAGCTGAAAAGGGTTTGTTGTTTGAGGTGAGGGTGGGTTGTGGTCTGGTTTCTGTTGGTTTTGATGGGTGGGTATGATCTGGGGTTCGGTTGGTCTGCATGTTGAGTGGTTTTGATGGGTTTCAAGAAGTTTTGATTCATGTGAGTTGAGATAAAACTTTGATAAGCATGGCCTGATTTTTTAGTAAGTAGATTAAGTTCTGTATGAAGGCTAGTTTAATCTGTAATTCAGGGTTTGTGTATTTCACTGGATGTGGAATTTGTTTGTTCATTGTTTTTCTTTTAATGGGTTAGAAGAAATGGTGTATATGGAGCTTTGTAAACTGTGATATAAGGATTTTGGAGGAAAATCTTGATTTCAAGCCTCCTTCTCAGCAAGAGGAAGTGAGAAAGAAGAATTGGTTGATTTGTGGTTATCAGGTCTTCTAGGGGTTGAGATGGGGGACGAGGCTAATTCTTGGTTACGAAGAACAAAATTTTCTCACACCGTCTATTATCGGTTGGATGCAACAAGATTGGCCTCTGTTCCTTTCACGATTCAGCCAAACAGAATTTCGGGTATGAAATTGAGACCTGGAACAGCTTTTGTTAATGTAAAACCAGGCCCCACTAGTGTGCAGATTCAGCAAAATCCTACCACAAGCAAGCAGAGGGCGGTATCACCTCTACCAGCAACCAAGCTTTCTGATACATTTAAGGAGGCTAGGTCAGATCGGAAGAGATTTTCAACTCCACATCCTAGAAGAAAAGAACCAGAGAAGGGAATTGGAGGCAAGTTGTTTCACAAAGATTCAGAAGAAACCAAAGCAACTGACTCACAGTCACCCTTGAATACGCACCCGCTTAGGCACTTCTCTTCGATGAAATTTACCGATAAATCAAGGAGCTGGAAGGAGTCTGCATGGACAAAGTATTTTGACCATAATGGGGGAAGGGTTACCTCGGTGGAAACAGAAGATGAGTATAGGGTCGATTTGTCAAAGCTGTTTCTTGGCCTTAGATTTGCTCATGGAGCACATAGTCAGCTTTACCATGGGATATATAAGGATGAACCTGTTGCCGTGAAAATTATCAGGGTGCCGGATGATGACGAAAATGAAGCCCTAGCAGCAAGGTTGGAGAAGCAATTCAATAGGGAAGTCACTCTCTTGTCTCGTCTCCACCATCAAAATGTCATAAAGGTGATCAATTTCTTTCTTCCTTCTTCCATATATCATTTGCTTTGGGTGGAAAATGTATAAATCTTTTCTATTAATTAGTTGAGGAATTCCGTTTGGTGGGAGTTAACTCTGTTCCATTTCCATATTGCTTGATACTATTTACTCATTGTTCTTCACATTTCTAGGAAGAATTGTTTGCCATTTTTTGCAGCGTGCAAGTAGCTGAATGGACCAAATTAACTGTTTTTTAACATTATGGATGTGACTTTTGTATCATTGCAAAACAATTTAAATGGTGAAGAAGTTCGATTTCTGTTGTCTTTGTTGAACTTCTTCTGACTCATTACGTTCTTATCCAACAAAGCAGTTTGTAGCAGCGTGCAGGAAGCCACCAGTTTTTTGCATCATCACAGAATATCTCTCCGAGGGTTCTTTGAGGGCATATCTTCACAAGCTTGAGGACAAATCTCTTCCCTTACAGAAGCTGATCACAATGGCTCTGGATATTGCTCGAGGAATGGAATACATTCACTCACAAGGCATTATTCATAGGGACCTCAAACCTGAGAATATACTGATTAATCAAGATTTTCAACTGAAAATTGCTGATTTTGGAATAGCTTGTGAGCAGGCATATTGTGATGTTCTGGCAGATGACCCAGGAACTTACCGTTGGATGGCACCCGAGATGATCAAACGCAAGTCCTATGGTCGGAAGGTTGATGTATATGGCTTTGGACTCATTTTATGGGAAATGATGGCTGGAACTATCCCTTATGAGGATATGACACCCGTACAAGCTGCTTTTGCTGTAGTCAACAAGGTACTTTCCTGTGTTTCATATTTTTGCTTCTGTTGCTTATATATTTTTGTGAATCTCCACAGTGCATATCGTAATCCATCCATTTATTCATCATCTCTGTTTTTGTACACCCTATTTATGTTTCAATTATTATGATTATTGGTCATGCTTAAATTGTGGTGAAATGCTGCTTGTGTATCAATCGAATATTCACTCACAAGAATTTCTCTCACCTCAATCTCCCTCCCTCTTGGCAGTATTGTGGCAGAGGGTGCTAGTTAAACCACTATGAATGGACGATATAAGGTCAAGGCACAAATTTAGGGTGGTTAGCTCATAGTAGTTGAGAATTGATTTATGCATGCAGCCGTGGAACCTCTAGAAATGAAAAGTGCATTAGTTTTTTGAGATGAGTTTGCGTTGCACCTTAGAATTTTCGGTGACTGCATTTTTTTTCCCCTTAAACCACGTCTTCTTGTGTAAGTTTAATTAGACTTGTAGGCTGTATTGATGGCCTGTGCTACCCAAATGATACGTCGCCGGTTTGAGTCCAGAAAGCTGTTTTTGAACTGGGGTAAGACTGCGTGTCACTAACCTCTCTCATTCTCCACCATAGGCATGAGCCTTATACATTGGGTACAACATTTGCTTTCCTTTCTTGTTACCGTAAATCATTTGTTCTCCTGAAAGCTATGTTATAGTTTTGCTATCAGTGCTTGGGTGTCTAACATGGATGAAGTTATTATTGAATCTTCCACATTTTATTTAATTGCCAGACTTAACAGAAGGTTTTTTCTGTTTATTTTTTTAATTTTCCTTTTACTTTTGCAAATGGAAAAAGATTAAGACTTCTTATGCACTGTAATTCTAAGATCAACACTCTTTGGGATCTTTCAGAACCTGAGACCAGCTGTCCCTGGGAACTGCCCTGCTGCCATGAGAACTCTAATTGAGCAATGTTGGTCTTTGCAACTAGAGAAGAGGCCTGAGTTTTGGCAGGTGGTAAAGGTATTAGAGCAGCTCAAGTCTTCACTTGCCCACGATGGAACCCTAAATCTGGTACAAAACCAAACATGTCAAGATCATAAGAAGGGGCTCGTTCATTGGATTCAAAAGCTTGGTCAAACGCGTCCAAATAAACCTAAATTCTCATGACTTTTTCCAATGATTCTGCTTTTGCAGCATCACCAGGTCACAATGTAATTAAAAACCTTCTCAACAAGCCTCTTTTATTGTATTTCTCTGTTCCTCTTTGATGCAAATGTGAATGATCTAGATTGTAGACCTTCATTGAGGCAGCAATGATTTTCTCTTGCAATACTTGTGCAAAACGCCTGATTTGAGGATGGCACAAATATTTTTGGGCCAAAAACAACTTGATTTTGTTTATTGTTTCGCGTTTAATGTTGTGCTTGTCTATGTTTTTGTTTTTTTTTTTTTGGTATGACATTATTCAAAACCCTTTATGAGTCCTAAACCACTTGTTGCTGATACTGAACTTCAAAAGTATGATCTGCATTGTATATTTTTTGGGATGTAATTTTAATTGCTTATGTTAGATATTCATGGTTACATCTATAAACACTTTTATATTATCTTTCTCCCCCTAATATTTCCATCCCTTCATATCGATTGGCTTGCGAGTTACACTTTTTTCAGAAACTTCTCACTCTTTCCTTATTCATAAAGCACAAACATGTACATGAACACAAACGCCATTTTTCACTTAAAACCGTTCTTCGTGATTAGAAATTATGGTTTAGGGTTTAGGGTATGACACACTTGGAAACGTTGAGGGACTTTTGAAGGATGTGTACCATATGTGTATATTAAGATGCATATTTTGAAGGTATCTCCATACAGATCAACAAGATTTTTGGCTGTTACTTACAAGCATATTCATATAGTCTAAAGAAACAAGATTTGAGAGAGAGAGAGAGAGAGAGAGAGAGGATTTTCAATGCAATGGATCCTGGTCTAATGGTACTCCATATCTTGTGAAGGGAGATAAAGAGTTCAAGTTCTCCTCCTCATCCCAAAAAACAAAAACCAAAAAAAATGCAATGAACCTGTAATGAACATAACTAAAGACATCAACTTGATGATGATCATTTACTTTTCCACAATTTGCTGACACTTTTGTTTGGGTGAATGACACTTTATACCCTGAAAGATATTCAGATTTTCAATTGACACCTTGAAAGTTAAAATTCTTGAATCCCACCCTCAATTGTAAAGGTTATAATGTAGTTCAAAACAACAAATCTATTGTTTTATCTGACAATATGTTAGTGTTGTAGTGTTTATATTTTTCAATTTATAAGCTCAACTCTTTTGTAAATTGCTCAGTTTTAAGTGTTTTACCTGAAAATGTTTATTTTCAATATTTGTAAAACATACCACATTGTTATTTTTTTATGTGATTGAGATTGTAATTTTGAGAATTTTATACTTTCAGAGTGTCAATTAAGAATCTAAATATCTTTCAAAAGTGCAAAGTGTCGTTCGCCCTTTTTTTTGATGATTTTTTGGTCTGAACCAGAACCTATGCAAATGCAATATACTGACCAACTAATCTGTTATGTTTTGTCCATATGTTGGAAACTTCCTACATCAACCCCATTAAATTCAATACTTCACTCTTTCATGGTCTTCAAAACTTCCGAAAAAAAAAAACTTTCTCTGTTGGAGTATCACATGAAGCATAATGCAGTTTGGGGTGGGGCGCCGGCGGGCACGGGGAGGGGTGTTGAACAGACCGATATAATTCTTATTGGACTAAGATCGTTTTGGCTCATGACTTGTCGTCTAACTTATAAGCAGATGTATTGTTACTCAAAAATCGTTTAACAGATAAAATGATATGAATTTATGTGAGTAAAATGATACTGTTTTGAGGAACATTAACTCTTATGTATTGCGAGTAATTCTCACCCCATGACGTATTCTTAAAAACGGATGTGTTTAAAATGAGTTAGTATATATTGGACCTGGTGACTTTGTCCCCATAGTCAAATGAAAAAAAGGAAAGATTGCATGTTGACCAAATTGAATTGAAAAGCAATTCCTTCCCCCTCCCCCCCTCCTTTTTTGGCAATCACATTGAAAAGCAATTTCACAAGACTAAAAACTCTTATCCTTGAAGAGGACAACAATGCAACTTTCATCTTTTTCTCTCCCTCTGCTCTTAAAGTAGATGATGACCAGCAACCATTGACCGATAAAAATGATAAAGTAATAAAAAAATTGTAGATGTGACGTGTTGAAATATAAATACTTGAATTATACCTTTTTCAACAGTTTAAACTTTTGAAGTAAATGATGTCATATGTTCAAATCTCGTCGCCACCCTAATTATTAAAAAGATTTTCACATGCTAGGCCCAACATATAACTTACACATGAGGGACTAAGCTTTTGGAGTAGATGATTGCTTAAACTTTTGGAGCAGATGATTGTTTAAAATGACATGTTTAAAGTTAATTTAGAGTGTTAATCAACGTTGGATTGAAAATAAGTTTCATATAACATTAAAATTCAAAATTAATCTAACGACTATATTGAATGAAATCCCTATATCATTGGTATTTTTCAATACTAAGAGGCAAGTGTCCCTAACTCAAAACCACATACATATATTATAATATTTCCCGAAAAAAAAAAAAGACTACTTGGAATTTACAAATAAAGAAAAATCAAAAAAGATATCGACTTTATCAAATAGATTCTCTTCAATATATGTGCTCTTCAGATCACCTATCATGGATTGAAATAGGACCTATTGTATATGAGCGGATACACCTCACTCATTAAGAGTGAATTATTTGCTAAGGAGACAATTAGAAGAAAAAAAAAAGTATTAGAGAGAATCTAAATCCGAGTTTTTCATCTTCATTATACATGCTTGCCAAACAATATTAAACTCTTTTAAGATATGAGCTAGCCCAATAACAAAACAATGTTAAACCAACTTAAGATCTAAGCTAGCCCAATAACAACCTCCCGTAATCCCAAATTCCATTGAGGTCCATCTCCTAATTTTTGTCTCTCCTTCCCATGGGCCAGCCCATCCCTAAGGCCCAAATCCTTGCGGCAAGAATCTCAATTATGGTATTAAAATATAACACTGATATGTTAACACATCACGAAATTATAAAGTTTTGAGTTTTTTTTAAGTCACTTTTTTCGTAAATGAGTGGACACAATACGACACGATTAATAAACGAATTGAATATGGATAAAACTAGTCGACTCGTTTATATATTGTTTATACACGATTCATATACGATACGAATTCGATATGACACGATTCTTTAGACACGAATTAATAGACAAATTGGGTATAACTGAAATATTTTTTCGACCCAAACCCACTAATATCCTACACTCATCCACCTCACCCGATACGATTGACAAACTTAATTTACAATAGTAGTCTAACTATAACTTATAATAAGAGAGAGAATTAAGCCCCTTACTCTCTTTCTCCTCTCCGTCTCCGTCACAAATAAATATTGGGTGTAATGGTGACAATCGAATTAGTGGTATGAGATCACAAATAATTCACCCCACATTCAGACGGTGCATAAAGATGATAAAAAAAAATTGGTAAATGTAACGTTGTTGAGTTATAAGAGTTGAGTACTGAAAAGTAATTCTTTAGAATCACTTTCCCAAAAAAAAAAAAATTTAGAATCAAGTATAATTTTTTAATAAAATCATGACAAGGAGTAAAGATGATTAAGATAATAAATCAAAAGAAGCACTTCCCCAAGCAATTACCCAAAAAAGAACACTCTAAAGAAGCTCTATGACCAAAAATTATTTGAATGTTTAATACGAAAAAAAAAAAAGGGTCTCGTACCTTCGTCTTAATAACAAAGACGGTGGCATTTTACTAGATGGGGCAATGGACAACACAAATCATCAAAAAAGCAGCAGAATCCACCAGCACCCGTGGTAGCCAACTGCTTTGGTTGGCCCCCTTGGTTTCTTCATTTAAGTTGATACATCGCATGAGTCAAAAAGGTTGTTGGAGATAACCAAGAGGCTTGTCTTTTAATACACAACCACCTTGGTTTGCCCATTAAATATGGTCTATTGTGCACAAACTTTTCATCATCGGTCTAATCTAAGCAACATCATAGGTTCATAGTTCTCTGACGCAATTCATCAAACAAGAAAAAGGCAACCCAACTTCAATGGCGTCTCTTTTTCTTCTCTTGTCTGAACTTCTGCGACATCAAAGCACAGACCCAGTATACACGTATTCACAGCCTTGTGTTTCTTCTGCTGCTGTGACAACCACAACTACTAGAGCTGGTGCTCCGTGCTTTACGAACAAAAAAAGGGTTAATGGAGATTTGCCAGGAAGAAGGATTGAGAACTGCAACAAGTTCGAGGACTTTGTGGAAGATCTACCCAGGTTTTGCGTGGACCTTGTTTGGGCTTGGATCATCTGATTACTTGTAGTTGGCCTCCTGTATGTGTGTTATGAATTTAGTGCATTTTTTTTTTATCTAAGGCATGCACATATGAACACACTTAAGTCCTCACATCAACAAACTCAGACACACTTAGCAAAAGAGAAACCCGGAAGTGACCGACTCGCCAGTTCCCCGTAAAGTAAAGACCGGGAGTAGTCCACTTATACTCAAGTCTCACTGTATTGAGCAAACGATGTGGGATGTGCAATTCAATACTTAAAAAAGGGGACATATTTGGTATGAACATTTTAAAATTAATTACGGTTTTTATAGTTGTAAGTTACGCCTTAAAAAATTCAAACTTTACTTTGAAATTCTGTAAATTCCAGTTTCTTTGGGTAAACATGAGGTTGTTAACCCCGCCTCCCAACCACCCTGAACAACTCTAGCAGGAGAAAACAACAGTAAGAGCTCAACAGCTTAGGCTCGATTTGGTTTTGAGTGGTTTAGTCTTTAGATTCGATTAACTTATAAAGTAAATCAAATTTAACATAACTCGTTTGAAAAAATGAGTTGAAATCGAGCAACATATGATTTAGTTCAAGTAGCTCGATTCGGCTTAAATATGTATTTATCTATACATAATTCTAATTTTATTTCTCTATAACCTCAATCCAAAAGATTAAAAAATTTTAAACTTATCTCCAAATAGTTACACATTAAACACATTTCTCAAGGTTATCCCCAACTTTAAAAGAAGAATTAGGATAATTTTTACTGAGAAATTAATCAATTTTTTTTTCTAGGAAAAAAGGTTTGCAGGAGGTGATAGACATGAAAACCATGCGTAGACGTAACCATAATAGTTTGAATTTGCTAGGGTATTCTTTCAGAGGGGCCTAGATGGTGGACTCCTTAGGCTCTCCCAGAAAACAACTAGAGTTATAGTTTGAGAAATTTGAAGGTCGGTTCTCTTAGAAATAAGTTTGTTAAAAAAATTTATTTGATTTTAAGTCCGTTTTTTGTTAATTTTACTATTGTAATGTTTTCCTGCAGAAATGTTATAAACGACGTTTATGGACACAATAACAAACCATATACATCTTCTTCATAATTGCTTTCAAATCCGGTTACAATCTTTAAAGCCACAATATTTTCTTATCCGAAAAATAAAAAATTGGCATTTACCAAAAATTGTTCATATTCAAATTTTAAACCTATTACATTCAATAAAATACAATTTCAATTTACTATTCTAGTTTACTTTAGACTCCATCAACAAAATATTAATATTGAATATTAATATTTAAAAAATAACAATAATAACATATTCAATAAAAAAAGTAACATAGTCACTAAAAAAATAGTAACATGCTCACAAAAAATAGTAACATAGTAAAAAAGTAATAACAATTATGGATTTAATTCTGTCAAAGTGGGCATTAACTTTGAAACCAAGATTCAAGATAGCTCATACATTAGTACTAAATTAAAGAGTTATAGATTTCGATTTTGTTAATTTTTTTGTTGCGCAAGACAGTCGAGTATTCCTTGGTTATATTACGATGGAAAAAGTTTATGTTACTGTACGTGAACTGAAAAATGGAATTCAGAATTTCGATGTCTTGATATTCACAATTGGTGTTAAGTGTCGTAAGTCAACTGTCAATTGAGTGTTACTATTCGTCATTTTGTAAATTTTTAATTTGTGGATCGTATTTTCACTAAAATCATTTAAAAATTGATGTTGCTGGAAAAAACTATTGTCTTGTATTTTGTAAAATTAGATGTGTTATTAAGCACAAAACTTTGATGTTACTGTCAATATTAAAGTGTATGTTAATAATATACATCTCAAGGTTTGCAATTGTATATTAAAATTCACTATAGTAACATTAATGTCAGTATAATAACACGACTGCCCGAATAACTTGACCATAATTGTAATTTCAATCATAAAATAACATAAATGTTATTATATATTAATATTAGTGTTAATGAGCTCTGTCGACATTGTTCAGCCTCCTTATATTATGCATTACTATTGTTAAGGAAATTTTGTGATCTAATTTTAACTTAATAGATTAACAATTTATTCATACATTAAGATTTTCATATATAACTATCAAAATATATAACTTCCATATAAATTTTTTTTAATTATCATAATATTTAATAAACGGTTTTCATATATAACTCAATCAAATGTTTCTATATATACTTCAATGGTTTAATCTATATGACTTTCTATAATTTGACAAAACTAACACCATTAAGGATAATTTTGAGATTTAAAAAATAAGTGGACTTAAGTACTGACATATAAGTTTAAACATGAACTTATTTCAAATGAGTTTTCTTCCAAGACTCAAGTTATTATAAACCCATGTAGAAAGACTCACTGTCAATTTTCATTATAATTAATTTGACTTGAGTCCCACGAAGCCACTAAAAACAATTCAACAATCTATCATTTGTAAAATCGAACATTTGTCATCAATACTAGAACGACTCTTATGGGGGCACTATCTTGTCACTAGACCACCAAACTCGATTGTGGAAAATTGATCAATTTAAGATTGATTATTAAGTTTTGATTGTTTAAGATTTTGAATTTATTATTGAGAAATTGAGTTTATATTCAATTTGAAATAAATTGTAAATCTAACAGAATCTATTTATTGTAACGACAGCTATTACACACCCTAATTAAGCGTGGCTGTTATGAAATAAATAATTTTCTTTCCTAAATTAAAAACTTACCAATTTTACGCTTCATCCAAATTTCCAGCCCCTCTCTTTCTTAAGTCCCTTCACCGGTGCAACTTCCCTCTCCCAACTCTCCTCATGCCGATACAACTCACCCACCTAACCACCCACAGCCGCTGTGACTCCCCCCACCCCCACCCCCAGAAAAAAAAAAAACCCACGCCATTGTTGCTGCATCAATTATACGCCAGTCCAATACCTCTCTCTCTCTCTCGTCCGTTGTTTTTGCTATTCGGGTTGGAGGGGTTTGATTGCTTGTTCAGTGGTGGAGGGAGTTTAATTGGGTGTTTAGTGGTGCTGGTGGTGAAGGTTTGTTCACTTTGTTGAGTATTCAATGGTGGTGGTCACCTAATGACGTCTTGAAGATAGAATTCGGCAACAATTTGGTTATGGATCCCTATTTTTTGAGTTAAGAGGGTGTTGGCCGATTTGGTTATAGGTCTACATTTTTTGGATTAATGGGTTTTTGGGAAACGATCTTTAAGGGAATTAGTTGATGCACAAGTGCGTTGCACGTGAACTATTTTAAATACAAAATATTATATATTAAAATCAAATAATCTAGACCCATATGTTCATTCTATTCCATGATCCAAGTTCAACATTTGCCCAAGAAAAAGTAAAATTTAAAAATCTATTCCATGATCCAAGTTCAACATTTGCCCAAGAAAAAGTAAAATTTAAAAATTTTAATACGATATTTTTTGTCAATTTGATGATATAGAACTGAAAAATAAGTTGATGCCTCTTGAAAATTAATAAAATACACAACAATAGTTGAAACTCTTCTTTCAGTCTTTTGACTATCATGGTACTTTCTCTTGAAAAAAAATTGAATTTACCAAATTTTGAGTATGAATAGATTATGTCCGTTGATATACCCATTGTCTCTCATGGTCTTTCTCAACTTATGTAGCATAAAATAATCAAATTTAATTAGCTAGATTAAATTAGTGGGATATGAGAATCCAAACAATAATTAAACTTAAAAATATTGGAATCTAATTATTGCAAAATGCAAATTCAAAATTTGGTCAATTATTAGTAACAAATTTTAATACATGATTAAAAAATCAACTCAACAAAGTATTATCTCAATATTTTTTGGGTTTGCTATATAAATCCTAGATGCACCTTGTAAACATCTTTTGATTTTATATATATATAATAGTTTGCACATGAACTGTTTTAAATAAAATTTGTGTATAATATTTATCTAATAACTATTAGTAAATTTTGTATTCTTCTATTTCTTCATAAAACAAGTGGTCCCTCTTATACCTACTTGAAACATAGTGAATGTTGTGCCACAACTTTTATGCAGAAGTTTATTGACTTTTTGTCATGCTTAGGATAGTAATAAAAAGCTTATTATGATGTTAACTTCGCAGTTATGCATTTTATATTATTCATTACTCACTCAAAAAATAATTGAAAGAAAATGACCAAACATAAAAATTAATAGTACACCAAAAAACTTGAAAACCAACATCTGCTTGAATGCTCAAATCAACCGTCACTTGAAATATATTAATTCTCGTCCTCTCTTTTCGTTATCACAATTTTTTTTCTGATTATGGTGAATCACTGTCACGCTTACAAACAAAAAGCAAATGAATGATTCAAAATTTAAAGTCAATAATAAAAAAGAATATTACTTTCCCACTTAAAATTGAGTGTCTCTTTAAAAATTTACATATTACTACTCCGTCACTTTATTGACTTCCAAATTAAAACCAAAAGCTGATAAAGACGGAAAAAAAACATAGTATGTTGCCATCTCCATTTTTAAGAAGAACATCATTGCTCAAGTTTGATATCCAACAAAAAATTATGAGCTCCTTTTTAATTCCTTTTGATGGGTTGGCCAAAACGAACAAGAAAAACAACTTCTAAAAATCCTATGGCGAGGTGAAAGAAATTGGTTCTTCATCATATATACTTGCTTTTGAGGAGCATTTGTTTTTTAGATTTGATTTAAAGTTGTTGCTTCTCAAATGTCAAGCTAGTGAATGTGCTCTCCTTTATTTTGCTCTTGATCACTCTTGATATATAAGAAAATGGCTGCACTCCCCCACATGTAATAGGCCCAAAGTCCAAGTCCAACTAATGCAAAAATAGCCCTCATAACCAACAATAGTTTGGAACATTTCTCGCTGAAACAATTCAAACAAATTAATTGATTGGTGACTAAGTTTCAAGAAATTCTAAAGTTGTTTCCCAATTTCATATCGTTTCTTAAGGCAAGAAAAACCTGGCTTCTTCACCACCATCAATCTGAAACACACAATGGATAGAAATTATAAAAATTGCCAAAATCAAGAGTTGTAAACGATGAAAAAAAATTAACAGGGTAAGGAAAAGAAAATGAGGAAAATAGGAAAGGGAAAGAAAAGAATAGTGCTAAAAAACTGTAGTCTATTTGTTGTATTTTGTTAATTGAAAGTTGTAATCATGTAACGAACAAATTATTCATATCTTCGTTCTTGATGGATTTTTCCAACTTCTCCTTTCGGTTGAATCATGACCTTGTATATACAGTTATAATCTTGAATAAGAAAATTTTTAAACCAACATTAGAAGGTAGGATGATTTAGCAGAGGGGTGTTCTATGTCTTTTAAGTTCTACTTGTATAATAAATGCTTATATTCAATGCATGATAAAATTGGTATTATAGAGCGTATTAAGGATATAATAGAAAAATAAAAAATTTTCATCCTAAGCCACTTTTATAAGTAGTATAGATTATTGGGGGTGAGGGTAAAAAGGGAGTTTAAGGGTGGGTGTGGTGGTAGTGAGGGAATTTATGGTAACAAATGGTGGTTGGTTGTAGTGGTGGTGGTGGAGAAGGAATTTACGAGGTGTAATGATAACGGAGTTGGAGGTGGGTTGTGATTATGGGGCGCGTAAAAGTGTGCTAGTTGCAAGTTTTGTTTTTAAAAGATAAGGGTTCTACAATAATGGCATCACAAAAAAATATTGGATTATAATAAGGGATAATTTAGTTTTTTTTTTTGTATAATCTATTACATCCGTTAATATTGACAATTTATTCACAAGTTGGACGAGATTTAGTGAAATTCGTAATTATTGAGAGGGGTGATAGACCCCAAGTTCAAGTAAATTTTATGTAATTTGCCCTAAAAAACTAAGCATTTAAGCTGGGCTTGAACTCGACCGGTCAGCAAAGACCACATAGATAAATTACATGAAAGTGCCCACACCGGACATAAACACTTATACAAAACCGTAGCTATCCCTCTCCCCATTTCCACCGTCTAGACAAGGGAACAAACTTGGGGGTGCAACTTGGACAGATCAACCCAAATTTAACCGAATCTAACCCAAAAAAAATAAGGTTTTGGTTGAAATTTTTAATATTTAGATTGAGCATGAGTTAAAAAACATTAACTTGAATTGAATTTATATAATAACTTGATTGAGGTCTCACATTACTGGGTTCGACTTGAATATTATGGTTTAACATTAAGTCCAGTATATTTTTTTATATTAGTTTGGCTATTGTGGCTATTATCTTTTTATGTTAAGAAAAATGTAATTTAGTTTTTATTAAGTATGTTTTTTTATACTTAATATTATGGTTTTTATATTAAACATCTGATTGAAATTGTTGGTTGTTATTTCAGGTGTATATTATGTAATATGTACCAGATTTAAAGCAACAGGCTAATTTCGGGCATGAACAATCCCAACCCGAAATAAGCCCAAATAACTCGAATTTAACTTGAGCCCGTTTGAGTTTAACTTGTGCAATACTCGAATTGAATATCTCGAATTGAGTTTAAATTAGAGTTAGGGTTAAAAATTTTATACTTAGAGTTGGATTAGGTTTGATATCTCAACCCGCCCAAGTTTATACCCTAAAAGAGACTGAAATCAAAAAGGTTTTCCTTCTATGAAGATGGATTTTTGAATCAAAAAGAAAAAGTAAAAATTGTTTTATTTTTATTTTTTTATCTCTTGTAGTCTAATCTAACTTAATTTTTTTTAATGACCAGCGTACCTTCTTACTAACTCATGTTGATTTGGTGGCAACTTCTTCTTCTTCTTCTACATTTCTCTCGCTCTCTTATACTTTTTTCACTAGAGCATATCTTGAACTCACTCTACTTCAAGCCGCATTAGCGATTTGAGTTAATCTGAGATGGAAACATGGACAATACTCATGTTGAAGCTTGGAGTTTCACAACATAGATATTTGACTGTGTGACCACCGAATAATAAATAAAATATAAATAAATGGAGCTAATCTCCGCTGTCACAAGTCCGTCCTGACTAGGTAGCCGCCAACATGGAAGCGGCGTAGTCGTCGTTGAGTTCACCGCATGAAGAAGGCGACATAATTGTCTGTGATACTATTTGATTTTGTATTTTTTTCAAATGATTGCAAGTTTGTGTGTTTCTCGGTTGTTTCTTCATAGTCAGCACAGCATCTTTGCCTCGGGTGCCCATGGCTTTTCCTGCCGAGGGTCCCTCCTTTTTAAAAACCCCTTTGCGTCTACAATGGCATTTGGTGACCCTCTGCTTTGGTCCCACGCACGCCATCAATCAATGGTCTTTTGTTTTTTCATAATACATCAAAAAAATAAATACATTTTATCCTTACAATATCAATTAAATAATTTATTTGTAGTTTTTTGATTGCGTAATTTTTCAATTCATATCATATCAAATGAGAATAATAAACTTTAGTGTATTAATAAGGTTGTATTATTAAATGTGTGTATATAATTAGATTACATTAAACTGTATTAAATATAAATCATGCAAAAACAAAATTCATCTTATATCTATATACTGTTGTATATGCAACCTGTTTATAGAAACTCGAATTAATAAGCAACCTAAAACAGTTTGTATACTGTGTTAGATATAAACTAATCTAAACATAATGTATAACCAATAAAATAAGTGCATTCACGATGGCACAAATCTGCATGAACAATTAAATTAGAAAACTAAAATATACAATCCGAGCTTTTTGTAACTATAATTTTTTTAAGACAGATTGTTCTCTCTTGGTGTTCAAGGTACCTTTCAAGAAAAAACAGATTTTGTCTTTGTAAAAGTAACACTTAAATGTCTAAAGATCAACAAACACAACTTATGTTTATACTTGAATCGAACGATGAACAGAACACACAAGGAAAAAGATTATTATTTTTCCTTAGTATATTATTTTTTGAGTTGGGTTCACTTCCTAACTATTGGGTGCACTCATTTTTTTAATTTATTTATTTTCTTTTAAATTCACTTACCATTCTCATTTTTTTAAGGTAAAATTTACCATCTTTTAAGGTTTTATTTTTTTTACTTTTTGATATCATAATATTTTTCATGAAAATGAGTCACAAATAGATTACCAATATTTCATATTCAGTCCATAATATCATATTATATAAATCTTAAATTGCATAAAGTATAACTTTTAAAGTTTTAATCCTTATTGATTATTAGTTTCACAGGCGTAACTTATCTTTTATTAAAAATTGTTGATATATTATACATTCTCTAATAGTTTAAAATTTTAAAATAAATAATTGTTTAACATAATATCAGAACAAGAGATCTTTACGTTCCAATCTCATTATCATCTAAATTATTATAAAAAATTTACGTATTAAGTCCAAAATTAGTCTGCATATTAGGAAAGGTGTAAAAATTTAAATATTTTAATTATATTCTCTTTAATAATTTAAAATTTTAAAATAAACGATTATTGAACAAAAATTAAAAATTTTAAAAAACTATTTCCCATAATTGCAATCTGGGAAAAATGAAAAAGTAGAGTAGTTACTTTTACAAGCCTTAAAAGATGTGCAAACTTTCAAATTTTTCTTACCCCTCTGCATGTACAGCACCTGTCCACCCCTAAAAGATGTGAGCAACCTAAATCTAGTTGTTAAACGAAGAAAGGTCGTTGAAACAGTAGATGCTATTTAAAAAAACTAATAGATCTATTCATCCAACGGCTCTTTTCATTTAGACCGCAAATCTGAGTTGTAAATTTGACATACACAATATTTTCCAAATTTTGTCCATCCATCTTATCCCGGAGCCTCGTTTAGCATCCCTCTCTCTCTCTCTCTGCCAATAAATACACTCTTCTACATAACCTTATGCCCAACTCTCTCTCTCTCTCTCTCTCAAATATGGCTTTTGTTATTGTAAATGCTTTTGTGCTTGTGCAGCTTTCAATGCTGCTACTGGGCTGCTTCACTGTACTTGGTGATGAGGTTTATTCAGTGAGTTGGACTCAGTCCCCTCATCTTCCACCAATCTACTCTCCTGTTGAAGCTCCTAAACCCGGCAAGCATCACCACCCCGGTCACCATCGTACCAGAAATCAGCCACCGAGCCACCCACCTCTTCAGCCCCCGAGCCACACACCTCTTCAGCCACCGAGCAAACCGCCGCTTCAGCCTCCCACTCAGCCACCCAGTTATCCTGTCTCAACCAGGGAGCTTGTAGCTGTGCAAGGTGTTGTTTATTGCAAGTCCTGCAAGTACACTGGGATTGATACCCTCTGGAAAGCTTCACCACTTGCTGGTTAGTTGGAAGTTCATAGTTGATACTCTCTTTAATATATGGATATAGTTAGTTTTTGTCATTTGAACTTTTTAAGTATTGGCTAGGTTTCTCTCAATCTCCATGTGTGCGCGCGCGTGTGTGAGAGAGAGAGAGATAGAGAGCATTTATCTTTGGTTGTAGCCTTGTGCTAGCTTGAATGATGCATCTTCGCTGCTGAGATGAATGCACATGACCTTGCAGGCATGATGTGTTTCTACTAGAGAGGTAGAGATTAGAGTGGTAGAGGAGAGAGGGGGAAGCATTTATATTTTTTTGTCACCTTGTGCTTGAATGATGCATCTTTGCTGCTGATATGCATCCACCATTTGTTTCTGTTATGGAGGGAGGGAGAGAGAGAGAGTTTTATCATTTGTTAATTGCTACTGTGAGAATGGTTTCTACTTTTCCCCAGTTTCCATCCCTAATCCCTTTAACATTAATTACTCTGTAGGTGCCATTGTGAGACTACAATGCAATAACACCAAGTACCCACTAGTGGTTGAATCCAAAACAGACAAGAATGGCTACTTCTTCATCATGCCACACGGAGACAAGAAGAAACTCACAACATATGGGTCCCACAAGTGCAAAGTCACCATAGTCTCATCACCCATAGCTACCTGCAACAAGCCAACAGATCTCCATGCTGGTTACAAGGGTGCCATCTTGATTCCAAGCCCTAAACCACCAGTCTCACCATCACCACACCCACCACCTCCATTCCAGCTCTTCACTGTTGGGCCTTTTGCTTTTGAACCTCTGAAGCGCTGCTAGAGACCACCATTGATATATATACAGTATTTGAAATACTGTAGTCTGTGATTTCTGTTATAATTTCTTTGGTTTTAATGGGCATAATTTGGGTATTTTAATCTTGTTGTGGGTTTGTTTGTAGCTAAAAATTATGTATGGTGTTGCCTTTGTGATAATGAACTGTTACTCTTAGATTTGCATTGAAATGTGAGCGACCACCAATGAATGTTATCAATTACTCTTTACTTTTTAAACTTTTCTTCAAAAGAAGAAAAGGAAAAAGTAGCTTTAAACAAAAGAATATTTGGATCATCATAATTTCAAATTGTGTTCTTCAATTTAAAGTTTTTTTTTTTTTTTATAGTTTTTGATCTTGTTTTAGTTATTTTATTAGATTAAATATTATGGCACAACTAGCCAACAGACAAGAAGGTAACGAATTAACCCGAAAAGATAGATCAAGCGGTAATAAAGACGAGTTGTAAATTCAAACACTTAAACGATCTAAGTTTGAATATTGATAATTTTTAAGAGTGAGGTCATGAGAGATTTATTTTTTATAAATATTCTAATTTTAACGTAAATAATTTATCAAAAAAAAAAAAAATTGAAGTGTGTATAAATTAAATCAATCACATCTGACAGTTGACAAAAAAAAAAAAAAAACTTCAGACGAATTTAAATTTAAACGTCTTGATTGGTTGTGTCACCATAGTTAAGTGTGTTTTGAGTTTAACTGATATTATCTTCACTTTAATTGTTACCTTTAGTTGGAGATGACGGAATAATTTTTGTGAATGTTTTTATGATTATTTTTATTATTATTGTGATATCGAAAAAAATAATTATCATAATAGTAATAAAAATATTTATAAAAAAAATAATTATAATAATAATAAAAATACATATAAAAATAATAAATTTATCTATAAAAATGATAAAAAAAAATTGTAAAAAGATTCATAAAAGTTATAAAAATATTTTTTTTAAAATAATAAATTTTAGAGAAATGAAATGAATTGTAAAATAATAATATTTCTGTCCTTAAAGATAGACCAGTAATCTTGCGCATGCATATGATAATTCCTAGGTTGAGGTTTTTGACAGTCTATACCGTTGGACACAGACCTACCGGAGATTCTGTTCCCCACTTTGGTATCCAATGAACTTTTTAGTACAAAAAGATGAGAAAAATTACTGTGTTTTGGGTGTTTGAATAAGGTTTTATGAGTGGAGATGTAATTTTACCAACGGCCTGTTGACTCGGTCGGGAACAATTCAAATTTCCTTAGTTCAAATTTTAAAATTATGATAATTTATTTTAAAATTTATTTTTTAGTGCTTAGAATATGTTATGAGATATTAATTTTGGTTTCGACGTAAGTGCGATAAAATTCATTGTAGATAGCGGTGTGGTGCGAACAATATTCTTTAGTAGATATGTGAAGCGATCAATCTCCATATTTATTTTAATGTACCAAAAAAAGAAGAGTAAAAATATAATTTTTGGGGTTTTATGAAGAGATTTTGTTCCCCACTTTGGTATCAGACGAATTTTTTAGTACAAAAAGATGAGAAAAATATTTGCTCTAATTTGTTGTGTTTTAAAAAATAATATTTTAAAATTATTTTTAGGAAGAGATTTGAAAATTTATTTTTAAAGTTTTTTGTGTTGTAAAATTTGTTTTGTTATATGAATTTAAAAACACTTTTACGGAATAAAAAACAGTAAAACTTGTTTGGATAATAACCCAAAAAATTATGAAAACAAAAATGTGGTGGTAGTGGTTTGGTGGACATAGTGGTGGTGGTGGTGGAAGGATAAGGGTGATGGTGACGGTATTTTTTAAATTTTAGAAAGATTGTTTTTAAATACATAAAAAATAATTCTAATTTATTCTCTAAATATATCCAACTTTTGTTCTCAGTTTCAAAAAAAAAAAAAAAAAAAAAACTAACCAAACAACTTTCCTTCTAAAACTGTTTTCAAAAAATAAAAAAACAATTACTGAGGTACAAACTAGGCCACTGTTTTCTAGAGTTTGACTGTGTGTTATGAAAGTAGGTATGACATCAAAATTTATAATTTTTATGAGTGAAGATGTAATTTTTGGGGTTTAGTTATGACAAAAATTTAATTTTTTGGGATCACGTTATAATATTTTGGGATGAAGTTAAAATTTTAAAGGTCAACTTATAATTTTTTTGGATCAACAGGTATTTGGTCTACTGATACTTTTTATCCGTAAAGGCTTTACTTTCTTGAGGTTAAAAGTTCAAATCCCTCTCTCTCCCTTCCCCTCCCTCAAAAAAAAGAAAATAATTTTTTTGGGTGTTTAAGATTGTTCCTAACATTCAATATTGATCCTAAATACTCTAAAAAGTTATAACTTAATCCTAAAAATTTACAAATTAACTCCAAAAATTAGTAATTAATGGTACCAAATCGAATTTATTTTTTTGATACCACAAACTTGTCAGGGTTTTTTTTTTGTAGTAGATCATATTCATTTATGAGACTCACAATGGTATTTCTTCACAATTGTTAAAAAAGGGTATTTCACAATTACTTGCTTTAATTTTTTTTTTCTTCTTTTTTTAGAGTAAATTACTAAAATAGCCCCTAAACTATAGCACTGATTTCAAATAAGCCCTTTAACTTTGTAATTTGTGTCAATTTAACCCTTCCATACAATTTTGTAACAAAATGAACACATACGTCCCTCGCATGATTAATCAAGAAAGAGTATTTGAGTAAAATAATAAACAATTAGAAATAGGCAACCCCAAAAACACACCACTGACGTTGCCAACCACCCCCTAACTTGCCCTGCCCCTCTAACCTAGCCACCGCCCCCACCCCTAACCTTCTCCCCCGAAACCATTCTACCGCCCTTCCCCATAAGAGCAAGAGCAAGAGCAATTCCAAGGGAGGGGGGTGGCATATATTATAAAGAGTATGTTCTTTTGAAAGGAAAGAAGAGAAACAAAGCCCTAACATGTTTTTGGGCATGTGGAGTACACTCTCTGTTAACTTAGATGATAAAAATAACCATTTCATATTGATACATAACTAAAATGGTATAACATTCATAATTTTAAATGTCAAGTAATTAAGATATTTTTAGCCAAAACCACAAACAAGTAAAAAAATAATTAACCCTTCTATTTTTGAACTCAGTTTAGAATCCCGTCTACTGGGCTAAGTTTTGGAAAAGATTGACTAAAAACATAGAGTCCCATTACAGGACTGCTGTCCAAATCGAAATTTAGTATGATGCTTCGGTTTTTTCATATGTAGTCTTATCCAAAAACATAAGACAAAAGTGAAAGGCTGGCCTTAATGTGGCGGTGGCAAGTAAATAATAATAGAAATTTGAAAAATAAAATAAAATAAATCATAGTTAAAAAAGTTTTGGAAATTGTTTGGAGTATTTTCGAAAAAATCGACTTTTCTTTACAAGTTTTTGTATGAGCCTTATTTTCTAGTTTTTTTTCTTGGTGCTAATAAAATTTATTTTTGCCCAAAAAAAATGATGGAAAAGTCGCCCAATAAGCTTGGGTCCAAACAAATCAGATTTTTTTTCCTCTAAAACAAAAAAAAAATGAGGTTTTAAGACAACCGAAAACAGACCCAAAGTTTAGATTTTGAGTTTCATTTGGGAGCAAATTTTGGTCAATCTTGAAACTCAACCTGACCCTTTCACCTACAAAATTCCTAGAATAACCATTGGTCTGCTGACAATTGGGACTCTCAACTACTCCACCACTCTCTTTCTTTAAACAGTTACGTCATATCAGCAACGTTGTCACGTGATATAATTATTTAATAATAACTCAACTATTAGACAACTTGACTCAACTATTCGTGTTGATTTGTTACTAAGCAAGTCGACTCAACTATTATCTAAACTCATTACAGATTTAAGTAGCATTAAATTGCATTTCATTTTTAATTCAATTTTTGTCATTCCAACTGCCCTTGTCTGGACTTACATTAACCACAACAGCCTTTGGACTACATTAGAGTGTGCACTAAAAGGAAGAGGATGTATAAGGGAGAAAATATTCCCAACAAAGGAACTTGGTTAACATGCAAATTCATAAATTGAAGACCATTTTCTTGTTGCTTCTTTTTTTATGCATGAGACGAAGAATTCTGCTCTCTCTGAGAATCACCACGGCCCAGAGAAAATATTCAGCGCTCACCAGGTACCACATGACCGTGCAATGTAGTAGTACATCATCTACAAACTATTATACATTCTGAATTATTTGTTATTACTTGTGAAGTTATCGGAATTTTTTTTTGTTGAAAAAATCAACTTGTGGGATCGCTTGTGATAATTTGTCATCGAGTGTAGACACCACCACATGACACTACCACTTGATGTAACAAACAAAATATCCACCATATAATGATGCAAAATATACTGATCATCATTCAGCCATCTTGCTTATTGAAGACAATAATAGTATAAGACTATCAGAACAACTGATCTTTCCACAACCCATAGTTCTTTAATATCAAAGTAAGAAATGAAATAGGATATAGGAGTGAACAACACAAAACAAGACCCCCACAATTTCAATAACAATTACCCTTCTCTTCTATGCCATTATATATACCTAACATTTCCCTCATATAGCCAAAAAGTAAAAAAAAAAAAAAATTAAAGAGTTGCTGAGCATGAGAAATATTTTACACCACGTCAGCATTGTCACATAATGTAATTGTCCAATAATAATTCAATAAGTGGACAAAGTGAACCTTTGTACTCCTTCAAATAACTACCCTTCGTTCAAGATAGTAACCACCCCTTATAAAAAAGAGGGGTTCACCTTCTCCATATGCCTACTTATTATTGTGCAGTTACATCACATGACAATACGTCGGTGTATTCGTTACAACTAATATTTACTCCTTCATCAAGTGTTCTTCTATGAAGACCTCAAAATGTACTTTCAATAAACCCCCACCCCCACCAAATGAGAAGTGAAATAGATTAGAAAGAAATGCAATGTTACACTTACCTAAATCTCGAAATTAGGTAGGACTCACCTAACCAGGAAATAAAATGCACCCAAGTTCTCTAAGCTAGGCAGCTCTTGATCAACTGTTCAACGTTCTTGTATTGATGATGAAACTTGGGCCGGTGAGAAAAGAGGATCCGAGGTTCCTCTCAGAGCAAAGTGGTTTTTCATCAACCTTGATAACAAAACTTAAAAGGCTGATTTTTTTTTTTTTTTTTGCAGCTGACATGATCCTCCGATCCAAACTCCTACCACCAATCCTTCAACATTGATTTTTTGCTGTTCTTTTGATAATTCCATTCCTACAAAGAGAAGTAAAGCAACCGAAAACTAGTCCGCATGACTATTATACTAGTTTAGGATGACGAACTATTAACTCAGACGTTCTGAATTCAACTCTTAGTATTGCCTTCCCAATTTAACCAATATTTTGCTTAACGGATGATAACAGATGTCCGATTTGACTCAATAGAAGTAAAGCCAATGGAAAGTAAACTAAGCTAGAAAGACCAGGTGAAATAAAAAAAGAAGATCAAAGATAGTATGGTTTTGCTAGATCTGAGAAGGGACAGAAGAGCCAAGGTTTGTAGGATCAAGCCAAGCACCTACACTCATGTTCCAAGAAAGAGAAGGATCAGAGCTGATCTGTTCGATCTGATTCTGGCTATGAATGTTCCAATCCAACCTGTTTCTGTCTTCCTCTATTTTCACTTCCCTCATAACCTTTCTTCCTTCACTGTTCCCTGGCATATTCAGATCTTCATAAGGTTGTAATCCCTGAAAATTACCAGAGATAAGTTTTCGGCTAGAAGCCATTGTTGAAGTAGAGGTAGAAATTGAAGATCCAAAGACAGGAAGGCTTGAAAGAAGTGAATTAGGGTTGAACCCATTTCGATAATCATAATTGTCAACCTCGCAACCCATTACTCCTGATGGAAACCCTAATCCAATAGCATTTAACTGAGGTTGAAGATCGTACCCCGAGACTGTATCAGCGTTGGAAACCCTAGAATTGAACCTAGAATATGGAAGATTTAGCTCAGAAAGACTAGAGGGTAAGCTATAAAACAAAGGATTTATATGGTTTGAAGTTGAAGAAGATAGATCCATCTGGGTTTGAAGAACACTAGGGTTTGAAGTTGCAGTACAAGCTGATGTTGAACTTGAAGGTGCATCAATGGCGGCTCTCCTGACCTTCTTGTTCTTTCTACAACCACCACCAACTGGAACGTTTCTTAGGGTTCCACCTCTAGTCCAGTAACGTTTACAAGCCTTGCAAAAGTGTCTTGGCTGAGACAAACTGTAGTTGTTGAAGTAACAGAACTTGGTGTTTGATGAATCGCAGCGAGGACATTTGAGGGGTGGTTGTTGTTGCTCTTGGGTTTGTTTTTCCATAGCCATACCTGGTGAAGCCATCATGGTTTTCTCATCAATCTGACTCTGCAGGAAAGAGAAAAGAAAGAGTTGAGGTGATGGTCTTAGGGTAAAAATAACAACACAGCAGAAATATTCTCTTCCAAAAGCTAAGAAACAAAAATGGGGTCATGTTTTGTCTAATAATGGAGAGAGAGAGAGAGACAGACAGAGAGTGAGAGAGGAGAATGAGCCTGTAGCCATTCGTTAGTGGCTGAGGAGATGACTGTCATCTTCTTCTCACAGTTACTTGGCATTTCTTCTCTAAAGGAATCGTTGAAACCAAGTGTAAACAGACAAAGAGCAGTTGGCGAGGTCTTTGTTGACGGGGCTTGCTTGATAATTGAGAGAGAGAGAAGCAAGATTGTCATTCTTCAATTTTAATTTCAAGTGAAGTGTCTCCTTTAAATTATTAGAGCAACCAAATGAGCCCTCTATGTGATTAGATTATATCAACTAGATTGAGGGAAAATATTAAAAGAGGGAGAAAGTTTTAGGGATTTGATTTTTATAAGGTGAACTTTAAAAAGCAAATAGAAATGAGGAGTCTTTTTACAGTAATAAAAAATATTTTTTGCTATTGTCTATTCACTTTTTATTCAATAAAAACGTGTCAAGTGTATACTTTTTTATTTTATTACTTCTTAATTAATGATTATAGATCATTTAAAATCAATGGCTAAAATTAGTAGAGGTACGATCAGTAAACTTTTATCAAAAAATAATAGGCATAATTTAAAAGTGTAAAATGTAATTATTGCTAAAATGAAATTGAGTTTATTAATGGCGGAATATGTTCTTAAAGTATCCTTCTTTTCAATTATCCATGGCATTTAGGGAAACAAAAGATTTTCCGAAAATTGTTAT
This sequence comes from Ilex paraguariensis, assembly GCA_963454935.2. Lineage (NCBI taxonomy): Eukaryota > Viridiplantae > Streptophyta > Magnoliopsida > Aquifoliales > Aquifoliaceae > Ilex > Ilex paraguariensis. The sequence continues at coordinate 479,376 of CAUOFW020002280.1, forward strand.
TCTAAGAAGTATAGCGAGAAGACACTATAAAAGAGGCTCGAACAAAAAAATTTAAGTCATAGTTGTCTTTTTGTTGTTTGTAGATTGCTCATCTTTTGCTTATTTTTGCTTCTCTATGCGAGAGAGGGGATCGGGGATAAAAGACAGATAGTTTGGACAAGAAGGTTTGTAATTGTTTGAGGAAGAAGGGAAAAACAAGAATGGTTGCTCATTGTTCAACCGTCCAATCCAAAACTCTTCTTTACGAACCAATTCGAGAATTTTTGAAATTCTAAGTCGGTTCAAGAAAAAGGAATGTTTGTATAAGTATAGAGAGATAAATTAAGGACCATATTAAAGATGAATCTTTAGAAGTCCAAGAAAGAAAGCAACTAAAGGACACTGCAGCATGCAAACCATAACATCACTGCATAAAGAGTAATGCTTTTGAGATTTACAAAATTAGTTTAATTTTTTAATTTAATAATGTGTTAAATAATAGTATTTTAACGAAAAAATTCAATAAATAATTCTACTAGACCATGTCATAACCACATTATTATGTCGATAAATTATATCAATTAAGTTTCAATATCATTACTCCGGTATAAATTATATTGAACGTTTTTTTTGGGTACTATACCTACAAATGATTTTGGGTCTTTGATTTTTTTATTTATTTATCTTTGACCATTAATTGTAAAAATAATAAATTAATATAAAATAATAAAATAAATAATCTTTACACATATCAATATATAATTAGAGAGAAAATAAGGTATGATACTGAAAAATTTAAAACCGACAGATAAATGTTATAGTTGAGATATACCTAGAGCTCAATACTCGAGGCAGTAAGACAGCAAATCCCACTTCCACTTTCTTTAAATTATCATTAAAATATATAAATATAGTATTATTTTCCGAATATTATATACTAATCTACCAACTAAAAATAGTATATATAATGCATTACAAATTCTCCTACATGTCTGGATCATGATCCAACCTTGTCAATGACAACTGTCACCAAGTGAAACGATAATGTGATTGATTATACTGTAAAGTAATACAACTATAATTTTATGTATATTCAATTATTTACATGTAAAGGACAATTAATAGTTAATTTGCCACTGTTTAGTATGAGAAGGGTGAGATGTACGAATTGTTTCAATTGTTTGAATCCATCATGCTCATCTGATAATAAAATAATATTATTATTGTAGCAAAGCTCGTCCTCTTTGGCCTAACTTTATTTTATACACTAGATTAGTGATGAAACACGAAATAACTCTCGTATTAGAGCATGACACGTGAACTTGAGCAATGAAAAACTGTGGAAGATGGTCGGTCCCGAAAATGAAATCTGAGGGAATATGTTCTATTAAGCTAAAGGAAAAAGGTGTATCTCAAGCCCGAGCATTTATCGCTAAACAGGTATGTGAGCCCACGATTACGTAATGAGTGACACAAAATGATTGCTTCTGCCTACAAGTTACATTAGAATGCACCTCTAATCTTAAGAAATTCGAATCAAAGTATGGCCCTTAGTAACGTAAATTTCTCGGGGACACGTGAACTTAATATTTGGTATTAACGCAATAAGTGTTTGGCACAACTGAATAAACGTCTTATAGATATCATTAAATGTTAAGGAGACTTGCATTCAGAGTTCGGCGTCCCGAATAAGATAATTATTACAAAACTAAAACCCAAGGAAACACCAACTTACTCCAGACCTAGTAATTGTGTGGCTTGAAAAAAAGTATAGCTAATTGATGATTACCCCTATGAAATCTCTCTCTATCAGCTTGATGGAACTCTTATAGTGTCATATCATCCTGTCAAAAGATATAAATAGTCCAATGAATTAGGTATCAGGTATGTATTCACGAGCAACCTAGCATAGTAAAAATCTTATCCTTCTTTTAAAACCATTGCTGGAATTTGCTTGTGCGTATTGTATATTATGGGACCAAAGTGGTACTGTACTGAAATTTCTTATTAACTTTAGAAATTTCATTTTATCTCGGTTTGTTTATAGTCATTAATCACGAAAATAACAAAATACAAAAAAAAAAAATCATGTGTTTTGTTTTAATACATGAAAAATAAGATATTTGTTACAAAGAACTATTTTTCGGTATCATTTGGATTCCCGCGGACATATATAATAATTTTTCGAATCCTATGTGCTAAAAGTCCAGGCATATTCCAAGTTGATATCTATTTCTGCACCTTTTAATGGTCCATGATATCATCTGCAAACAATTTCTGAGGTCATCAGATGAAGGGTACACTTGCATTACAAAAAACTATCTACATTAGAAAAAAGAAAGAATTGATTCATATATGTTGATTCTAGGTAAACACTGCAACCCCCCCCCCCCCCCCCCCCCCCCCCCACTCTCTCTCTCTCTCTGTGCTAGGGAAAAATGATTGAGAGGACAGCCAATGTGAAAATTTTGTCTGAACGTGACCATAACAACTTAAACCTGTTAGGGTAGTCCCAAGAGGGGTCTAGACGACACCCTCTACACTCTCTTTATTAATAACAGAGATAAAAAGGAAAGGACAAAGCAGGGAGCATGTGAGAATCTACATCTCAGAATCAAACCTGGTCAAGACCAGGCTTTATTCGCGAGGGGTTCTTTGATGTGCTTCATTACTCTTCCCCTCCTCCCTTTGGTTTGGAAGAGAAGAGAGAGAAAAAAAAAAAAAACCATTAATGGAGTGAGATTGTCAGTCATATTAAAAATAAGATTGGTTTTAATTCTACATATGATATAAAGGACTCGGCATAAAACTAGTAGATTGGTATCAACGATTTTTATGACAGAAAATTAAAAAATAACACAATCTACCAATACGAATAAAAAAACAGATTGAATAACGTCAAATCTCCACAACACAATATAAATCGATTTGATTAACAATCATAATATGAAGCTAGACGTCGTGCACATGCGCGATTGCTCATATAAAGAGGGAAATAGATAGTCGAACGAAGTTAAAAAGATAATGACTAATAAAAAATATTATAGACATTTTACGACTAGACACTGAAACTTCTCATTTCTCTTTAATAATTGTACAGATAGACACACAAACAAACCTATATTATAGAGAGAGAGAGAGAGAGATCATCCCCTAACATTCCATCACCCTGCCCTCTGCATGCAGTCTCCTTATTAAACTCGAATACTTTTGCTAATTAATTCTAACTATTTCACTTGGATCTTATGGCAATTGTACTATTACAGCCAATTATGGTAAAGGAAATGTTTAGGGTATCCAAAAGAAAATTCAATACGGTGCCGTTGTTATAAATTTTATGATTTTTTTAAAATAATTTTTTAGGATTATTTTTTATAATTTTTTTTTAAATTTAGGATCGATCATAAGTTATTACTCATTTTTTTTATAAACAAACCCAAAAATTTATATTAAAATTCACAAAAACCCCTAAAACTTGAAGGTACGATACTGAAATTATTTGATCTTTCCCCATCCCCAAATAGCAGACGCTAAAGGATAAGGACAAAAATCAAATCAATATAGATTGACAAAATTGTCGAACGACAAATTTGGTACGTTCTGAGTTGGAAATTTTTTTGTACATAAAAATTTTAAGTTATTACATATATGCTAAAAAAATTTACTTATAAAATGACAAAATTGAAATTGGACTCGCGTAACCTTTATTAGTTAGCTCAAATGATAACGGAGACACGTTATAAATTTAAATGTTCTGAATTCGAATTTTGACAATCTAGTGGGACCAGGTTATGATGAATACCATAATTCTTGTATGAATGAAGATGTCTTTAACCAAATCGAGAAAATGATTAATTGAGATATGCACAAATTGACCAAAACACACTATCAATTAAAAAAAAAATGAGTAATGTTATGTTTACTAAAATTTGTATCAAAAATATTTTTACTAAATGAGTTAACAGGTCCATATCCAATCAAAAACATTTTGATCAATATTTGGTAGGTGTGATATAAATCCGTCAATTCATTTAATAAAAATATTTTTTAATAAAATTTTTGTTAAGCATAACATTAATCTAAAAAAAAATACAGTGAAAATATCGTGAGATTAGGTTGACAAAGTCAAGCTTGGAATGTATGGCTTGTCTTGGCAAGGAGACATATCTGGAAGACAGAGATGCTAATGGTCAAATCACAGACTGAGTGGGTCCCACCTACCCCACAATTCTCTCTCTCTCTCGAAAATTTTCATTTTCAATTCCCACTCCCGCAGGACAAGAGATTCCAATTTGGTAAAGCATGAAAGAAACCCAACACACGCGTTAAAGAGAAAGTCTGCTGTTCAGAACAGTGATAAATGCAGAAGAAGATTACTATCAGGCTATTAGCCGAGAGAGAGCAAATTTAGTGCTGGCAGTGGGTCGTGTAACCTCCATTTTTAAAGTTTGTTTAATTTATACCCAGTACATTTATAGAAAATACTTATAATCGGATTTGTAATGTATATAATCATATTTATTTCGATTATAGTGAAATTTATATGGTATATTTGTGTTGACCCGTGTGATAAACTGTTGTACATGATTAACTTATCATAAATCAAGTTCATTTAGACTAAATCTCTATTAAGTGATTTCTTCTCAATTCTGTGTTAATTTGACAGGTCATGCTAACCTTATCTAAACTGGCTCTAATTACCACAACACCATACACATGGTATCAGTTATAATCGATTGAGATTTCCTCCGATACTCTTTTCCTTTCTATTTTCTACTTGCAGGATCACTCTCCATGCATTAGTGAAGGATTCAATTACACAATAAGTCTCATTAAAATTTAGTGTAAGTAGTCTCCTAAAAAAGGTAATAAAGTTAAAGCAAGTGCATTAGAGAAAATTTTATTCATTTGCGCTAAATACTCATTTGAACTCAAATGTTGGTTATCATAATTTGAACGGGTTTAAAACATTTACCTTGAGAAATAAAGGTAAGTTGATCATTAGAGGATATGAAAGGTGTTGAACTTGAGACATCTGAATTACCAAAGATCGAATCCAACTACTAAATTACTTCTAAGCGTTGTTTGGAGTTTAGGTTTAACAAATTCAGATTACATTTGGATTGATCATTCAGAACTATTTAAAACGATATGAATTTAATACGATATAAAATAGATTGTACATAAATATGAGCCATTGTCATCCTAATAAGAACATTCCGAATTTAAAATATTTGTTGGGGAATATTTCATCCCGATTGCCAATGCAACAACTTGCATTTTAAAATGGATTATTTCGTATGGAATTTCCTACCATCATATCTCTTGTGGGGTCTTTAGAATGTTGTGAACAATTTCTATGTTCTTAAATGGGATGACCAAACCAAAGTCTATATATGCATACCCAAGTGGGTGTGTGTGTGAGAGAGAGAGAGAGTGCGTAGGTCAAGTGGGTTGATTAGAAATTATAATTTTGTAAGATACTTATTTGAGAATTTGATATCATATCATAACGATTCAACTGTATCACATTTGCAAACTTCGAAGCCAAACCTCACATGATTTTTGGGACCAACGAGGCGCTTTAATCGCACAATTTTGGGTGATATACTTGAACAGAAAATGGTTATAATTCGACCCAAAATCAAAGAATTCAGATTAATAATTGACCACTCTCATTTATAATCTCCCCTTCATCCCACTTAAGACCAACAAGTATTTTGTAATAAGGTTTGATTTAGAGAGTCATGATTTCCCTAGTGGCATACATGTTTTCTAAAATATAGAATTGTACCTCCTCCACCTTATAGGAATTTGGCCCACCCACTCACTTTTTTCCATATAATCATTTTTTTTGGGGGGGAGGGGGGAGATAATGACATTGGTACCAAACCCTAGAAATTTGTTGCAATTTCATCCAATCTTTGAACATGACATGCTTGGTTGGATCGCATATTCCTGTCCTACACCATATAATTGCAATCGATTCATCGTTCTCTTTTTTTCTCCTTTTCTTTTGTCTCAAAATTCTTCCTCTCTCACACACACACAGAGAAAGAGACTCTGAACCACAACCCTAGACCATGAACCCGACCCCAGGCCTGGCCCCCAACCTAGACCCTGAACCTTGACATACGACCTGACCCTGGGTGGAAGAGGGGGGGTAGCGATGAGTGATGGTTGTTACTTTTTAGGTATTGAAAACATTACCAAATATTAAAGAATGGCAAATCCTACACTAGTGGAAAACTCTGTTAACAGGCTTGAGCAAATGTCCTTATCATGCCAACCAGTATAAATCACTGGTTCTTCAATCCTCTTACAAAACGAAAACAAAACATGCCAAACACTCAAAAATAGATCATGTTCATTTTGTCAGCCACAACAATATGATGTACCAAATTGGCTGGAGCAATGTTCATCATACAAGAATCATGCCAAGGTTTGTATTGATCGAGTGGTAGCATTGCAGTCAGGCCATGTAAAAAAATGCCAGGATAATCTGCCATGAGCCACCAAAGCATATGCTAATAGCAAGGGCAAACTACAATTAGCAGCATTAGGCGATCACAGGATGCACTATTTTTAGTCTTGCCTGATTCCCAGCATTTTCACAGCTAGCTCCCATGTGACAATTGCAGCAGCATTAGCAGGAAAGGCCCTCACTACCGTAGGACCTAAACCCATATAGCATCCACTAAGTCCAGACCCCCTGTAAATCTAGCATAAAGAACCCAATTAGCCTAACATGCCTTTTTAAAAATTTTGTTCCAAAGTCTGCCAGTATATAACATAAAAACAGCTTACTGATTTCAGAATCTGAAAGGGATTTCTGGTCGAACTTCTATCCGAGGAAGTCTGAATTATGGTTTTTGCCACATCCAAGGGCAGAACAGCAGACCAGAACTAGAAACAATACAGTGGAGAAAAGGAGGGATTTAATAACAGACCACAGAGAAAATGAAAAACAAAACAGAAATAAAAATATGCACAAACACATCCTCGTGCATGCAAACAAACATATAAAAGTTGTAGTTAGAAAGAGATAAAGTGGAAACGGGTAAATTAAAACAGGTGAAATGTGGTGAGTTGTACTCACTGCTATACCACCAAGGCCACCACTCATGATCCCAACTCCCACATCAATCAAGTGAGCAGGATCTGATGAAGCATCATTCAGATGTAAATGCATGCGAAAGCGTACATACTCATAAGTGCTAAAAAAGACTGCATTTCCAAGAGATTCCCTCAACAATGTTGTGAAACCTCCTCGAAAGATGCCTGTAACCTGAAAAAGTAGTCTATCAGTTTGAGACTTATCAGGTACCTTACTGACAATGAGCACAAATTCTCACCCCTTCACTCTTTACAGTTTTTAGCGCACAATCAATAGGACTACTGTATCTGTTGGAGTTCACAACCAAAGTGTCAGTGCCTTGAACTTGCATCCTACACTGGAAAAACTCAGGGTCACAAGCATGATATGTTAAACAACAAAGGCAGTGCATGACTAGAAACTCTCTGATTGAGCAGTACCTTCACCAGCTCTGATGGACATAATACAAAGCTGATAATAGCTCCACCAAAGGCAGCTGAAGGAATTATCACTTGGGGCTGTGGCTTACCACTTTGATATTGTCCCTTAAAGAGAAAAAGAATATGTTTATCATGAAGTGCACACCGCATGCATGAAACATTTGTTGAAACAAATGTGCAGAAGCAAAAGCAGCTCATTTGCAACTGCTTCTTGCCTCTGTTGAAGGCAGTTCTTGCAGATCGATCTACAGTTAAATCACGAAGCAGTTTTCACTAGTAGACAAACCTGCAGTGATTGTTTTGCCTGAGAATAGATGCCAAAAAGAAGTGAACTTTCAAAGGCCATCCCTACAAAAGAAGATGTAGCCCCTCGATAAAGCCCTTTCACCTGAAAAGAGGGATGAAAAAGAAATTAAAAAATGAATGGTAAAGTCCCCCCCAAGAAGGAAAAAAAGCAGAAAACAAATGAAGGGCCAAAGACAAACAACATTTTCAATAGAGAAACCATATTGCACTAATTATATCATTGAGAACTTGAGTTTCATGCATTCTTACAGGCATAAATGGCTTTCATAGCTTAGTGAATCCTTAAGAGCTATGACCCAAATCTTTGCTTTCAGGGTCTTCATATCTCCCCAATTGAAATATAGATTGTACAGCATAGTTACAACCAACTTATGGTTATTGTTACCCTCTTTCTTTACAAAAACCTGGATCCATGCCCCTTTTCTTGACAACAAACTGCAGAAATTTCCTTTTTTCTTTTCTTGGTGATTTCAGATGGGACATGTATAGCAGGAAATAAGTCCAAAGATGCTATTCTTCTAGCAAAAGGATCTCAAAGTAACTTCCTTCGCATTTTTTACCATATAAGGGGAGTTTTTAGCAGACTTTTAAAATTTCTTGGTGAAGAATAGAACTCAAATCCATAATAGTGGCCTGAACTCCGAAGTTTCCAAAAGAAACAATTCATGGTTTTCAGAGAGAGATGAATTGAGAAGCAAGAGAAACAACGTTGGATGCCCCTGGTTAAAAACATGAGGCTGGTTTCCCCAAGAAAAAATCATCAGTAGGCTCAAGTAAATTCTATGATTGGTATCCAATGTATAACGATGAAGTATTAACTAAGCTTACCTTCATTCATGGCATCAAACATATAACGATGAAGTAATAACTAAGCTTACCTTCATTCATATTCGAACCTTAGAAATATCTGTTAAGACTTCAAAGTCATACACGATAGGCGAACAACTATAGGAGAGAGATTGACAATAACTGATAGCAAAAGTATAGAGCATTTTCTACCTATATTTGGGGTTGGTTGTCTGCCATAGTTATAAGCAGTAGTGTAGGCATGACATCGAAAGAGATGGGAGGGAGTAGGGGTCTAATACTTACTATTGGCGAATACATTCATGATGTGTATGCATATGTCTGTATACAAAGACAGACACGGGGAGAGAGAGAGATTATCTTGGGCTGATTTGCTACAGCCATGTAAAAGTTCTCGTTCCTAGGTTATTTGATTCAATGTAACAAAATATCAAATATGTAAGGCTGTCAAGAAATAAACTGTTCGTCCATATGGAGAAAGATTGGCCTACCATGTTCCCTGTGTTTTCAAGAATATATATGGCTATTGCAAATGAGAAGACAAAGAATTTTCAGCGGCAGAGATACTATTCATATGCATCAAGGAGAATAATTTGAGTTCATTAGTTTGTTTTGTTTGCTGTGATTCTACATATGCATGCATTCTAAAACGTTAATGGCTTAAAGTTGGGCCTCACAAGAAGTTCAAGAAGCATACTCCTTCAGTCTTCAGTATCCTAGCAGTACAATGCAAACCACCCCTGTACTTTATCCCATTAGCTTCTGTATTGTGTTTTTGAAGTTTCACCTGATGAATGAGGATACCAATATGTAAGAACCCCAAAGAATACAGACACCAAATAATCTGACTAGTTTTAGCAATTTTTCTGACTATAGAAAGGAAACTATTGAATTTTTAAAGGTCCAAAATTCATTTCCCAATATCAGAATGCACAGCAGATAAACCTTTTAAAAAGAAAAGAATAAAATATATTTTAAAGAACAAGCACAATAATAACTGAATAAAATCATAGCCTGGTTGGCTGATCCACAATACAGTTTGAATCAAACATGTGTTAATGATCAAAATTAACATCAAAATACCACCACATTGCAAGTGATCATCAGAAGACATGCTAGTATATGAAAAATTCAGGTGTCAAGTTTGATAACTTCTAGTCACTAAAATAAGATGCGTAACAGAAACTCCACGTTCTTATGAAACATGAGAGCCATTAGTCCAGAAGGTCTTATCAAAAACAAATGCCAGCTGTATTATATATATTAAACTGTTCGACTGTCTACAAGTTGTTGCATAAGAGCCATTACCTTGGCTAGGAATAGCAAATGTAGAAACATCTCCCCAGTTCCAAACACCATTCACAATTCTTCTATGTTATTTTCTTGAAAGTAGTTCTAACCCTTTTTGATGGGTAATTCTGCACCGATTTGATCATTTCCCTCCCCCCTCCCCAAAAAAAAACCAAATTAATCATCATTTAGGCTCAACCCTCAGCTTCAATCAAATAATATAATGATTCTAGCACTTATCCATGGTGAATGTGCCAATGGTAAATGCGATGGTAAGGGTGACAATGGAAATGGGCTCCAAAGCAGGAAATCCTATGCTTTTGGAAGTGCTGGTAATCAATGAAGAAGGAGCCAAGGTTAAGAACATGCACCATGCACACTTCTATTTTTTAGGATGTCACACCTTCCTGTTTTACACTGCAGAAAAAAATCTAAAATCATTTTGAATTACATTATAAGGGATCAAAGTTCGTTTCTCTTTCGTGTTGCTAGGAATGACAATCATCAGTGAGTCGTTAGTATCAAGCAAAAGTACAATTTAACAACAATACAAATATACTATTAAAGACCATTGCTTGGTTAAATGGTAAAAGCTTGGGCCAACAAGTACAGAAAACACAGTTACAAAGTTGCAGGGCAGACAATTCGCAAAAATAAATGTCTGAAGTAGTTCCATACAAAAGTAACTTCAAGGTATTGTCTTTTTACAAATTCACTATTTACATTATGCCATTTGATTTGATTAATTTGTAAGACAATTTATATCCTAGTTGCCCAAGTTCCTACAAACTTTCAGTTTAGCTTCCTGACACTTTGTCGTGATGCCTTCCCAGATCTTTCCAAGTCACTTCCAACTTCCCAGGTTGAACTCTCGCAATTTACTTAAGCTTCGACCCTATGCTTCTCTCACTACTTGTCCATATACCCAACAATTTCTTTTTGGCTTGCACACCAACCAAGCTGATTTTCCCAGATATATAACAATTTTTGGCAATTACAACATGGTCAAGATCACCCAATTTTGAATCGGCAAAAAGATTACTCCAAGTCCCACCATTTACTCTATCACATGGAAAAACTAACTTGAATCTAATTTTTCAAACCCAGGTCAGATGTACTCTATTAGGCAAATAGGCAAATGGGAAATGTGCGTATGTGAAAGGAAAATCAAAGGCAAGAAACGGATGAGAAAAAGGGCAGACCTTGACAGTATCGAATGGATGACCAGTTATGACAGTGGCAACACCGGCAAGCAAGCCTGCCACATAGTCCTTGTAACCCGAACTGTCACCACCCATCTCTCTCTTTCTCCCTGTACAATTCTATGTTGCTCTCTAAACTTCTCTCCTGTACTTCTCGGTGATTACCATAGTGTCTTTATCAATCCCCACTTCAATCCCAAGTTTGGTATTGATGGGCATTAGTACAGTCCAAGATTTGGGGATGACAACAAGAACATATCCTCGATAGTGCCCTTTGAAACGGGGGTAACGATGCAGAGACTAGTGCTCCATAAAAACGCCGAAACGAATCACTATTTTATTGACAGAAAGCTTGATCATAACGAAGTGGGTCTCAAAGATAGAAGAGAAAACAATGAAAGCCCCCGCTACCCTTCCGCTCCTCAAAATATTCTTTTCATCTTCTACATGTTGACGGTGTCGAAATGTCTGATCTCTCCCCCTGCCCCTCCCAGCTATCAATTTAGATTATGTTAGTCAGGGTAAAATATTTTATTTATATTTAATTTATTTATTAATTCATGTTTAAAAATTACCAATAATCGATTTTAATTAATCCTAGATAAGTTAGATGTAAAATAAATTTAATTTATTTTTAAACCGTTTAATAAACAGGTACGTTGAATCTCATTAATCTATAAAATAATTAAAATTTTTAATATGGATACATATTAATATATTAAAAATATACATACTAATACATCAAAAATATATACACATATATTAACATACACAAACACATTTATTTTATTACATGTGTCATGGACCGTGGGTCATGAGTCGTTGTGATTTGTGGGTCAGACATGGATCATGGGTCGAGTGTATTAATGAATGTGCAATTTTGATGTATTAGTGTTTGTGTGTTTTGATGCATTAGTGTATGCGTGTGTATTATTTGGTATATGAGTATGTGTGTACTTTTTTGTGTATAAATATGTATATTTTTTGGTATATTAATATATTTATTTGATTTTATTAATTATATTATTTAATAGAAAAATAAATACTCAACTTAATGGATACCTATTTATAATTCATCTTAACATGTTTTATTAAAATGAATCATATTATCTAACCTATTTTTTTTATGAGCAGACTGAATGAATTAATGGGCAATAAGTTAAGATTGTCACCTCTATTCATGTCTAACGATTGTATTATATTAAATTTGTGTCGTACATAAATCGTATATAACCAATATATAAACAAATAGTGCCATACATTTTTTTTGAATAACTTTACACATACTCAGTTCGTTTATTAATTATCCCGTATGAGGTCCACACATTTACCAAACAGATGACTTAAGGAAAACTCAAACCCTCTAATTTTGTGTCGTATTTAACAAATCGTGTTATATTTTAACATTTCTGCTTTAGATGTAATTGTCATGTATAATCCCTTCAAATTGTGTTGTGTATAAATGACACTGGGTTTTGAAGAAGAAAAAGGTTCCAATGAATGCGAGAGGAAAAGATCACATTATGACCATGCCAGCTAAAAATCACTAACATCTCGTGAATTAAATTTGAACTAATATCAAGTTACTTGCCCTTTTAGTTGATCTTGACTGACTCTATTGTCCTCCTCATGAAAGCTAGTGTTTTGCTGTCTTGTGTCAGTTTAATTTGGTTTGTGTCTGAGTGTCGACTCATGTATTTATCGATATTAGTCAATCAATTAATTTATCATTCAAATTCATTAAAATTAAATTTAAATTCACCAATTTCTTGTTAATTGTGTTAGAGATTTGAGGGTTGTGTCCATAATGTGTGAGATGTCCATAATGCGTGAGATGTTTATAATGCATGAGATTTGGGGTAGAATTGTGAGGAGAGATATTTAAAATATCGTGCATTACACATGTGCCGCTAATAACTATTATTTAATTAATTGTAACTTATAATTTGTTATTCAAAAAATACGAGAAAAATACTGCAAAAATGCATAAAGAAGGAGAGCTAATTATAGACCCCTTAAATTATAGGGGAATGATAGTCGTCTATCTATTTTGTAATTTTTGATTAATTAATTTGGCACAAACACAACCAATCTATTAAACAAAAATAAGACGGCGGACCACGTTATAATATTTTTTATTTTTTGAGAGATAATATGAAAAAAATTAATATTTTGGGGCAAACTGAAAATTTTTATATTTTTCACTGGCAAAATAGAATTTACCCTAAATTATAGTATCCCCTATTTTACATTAGACTCTATATTATCAAATTTCTCATTTTATACACTGAAGTATTGATTTCACTTTCATATTGTGCCGATGGTTGACTTTTATACAAAATTTCATTATAAATTAGAACAAAAATAAAATTCCTCTCAACCGAGTACGGAGTGATCATATCTCCTAAATGGTGAGATCCAATTTTGTTCCATTGTGAAAATTTTTAGAGAATAATCATGGGGGCGATGTGAAACTTAAATTAATAGTTTAAGGTACAATGTCAGAAAACAGATAGTTTTTAGATATTAAATTGAAATATTTACCTAGTTAAGGGGTCGTAAGTGTAATTTTCCCCATTCTTTATTCCGTCAAGGCCCCGAGCCACATCAAAGCCACCCTCTGCCCTTCTCGCCAGACTCAACCACCTGCACCTCCACCGCCCTTTCTCTCTCCATTCCGCCACCGCTACCGGAAACAGAGTCAATGCCTGCGCAGAGGCGTTCGTTCGAGCCTCCTACTCCTCCTCCCCCACCCTTTCCGACTCCGGAGGAGAAGGTTGATTCGCTGCAACGCAATCAAAACCACAATGAACAAGCCGAGGATGGAGACGGTTCGTATACATCGTGCTCCATAGCTTCGATCACACACACACACACACACTTTCCAATGATACTGCAACTTCCACAGTTTTGTTCAACCTTTCATATGAGGTTTGATTTAATCTTTTAATCTTCCATAACTCTCAGATTCAGATGGAAGCCATGTGTCTAGTGGCGGAGACAAAGATGAGTACGTTGTCTATCTTTCTCCAAACACATACGCACGCGCGCCCGCGCGCACACACACACATATTCTTCTGTGGCAATTTATTATGGTGATTGTTGATTTAAGTACTGTTTGAGGTGTGAATGAACCAGTTTCTTCTGGGATCTGCATGCTTTGTTTGGGTATACGATTGCTTTTTTCGTATTTATTAGAAGCAATGTTGAAGAGAGCTCTTTACGTGTTGACGGAGTATCTGTGTGTTTACAGGAATTTTCTGTTTCGTTCTCTGTATATGGCAAAATTCAATAAAAAGGTTTAATTTTCATGATTGCTTTGGCATTCACATTAATTTTTCATTGAATATTGATCTCTGTATTCTTGGTTGGATTTGGACATGTGGCTTAAGTTCACAAGGAGTGCTTAGGAATTCTTACTTGCAGCACTGCTAGGTAACTAGGTTCATGGGTTTTGTTTTAGTTTCCAGTTAATCACTTCTTTCCACTGTTAGGTTTTGTTTTAGATTTCTATATGCCACGCAACCTTCCCAGATTTTGGTGCTAAGTTGGGTCGACCTGAATGCCTACTGCAGTGGACTAGAGATGTAGAATTGTAGTAACTAATGCAAACTGAATTCATTCACTAAAAAGGGCTTGCTGAACTATATTCATTCATAACTTGCTACTTATGTTCTAGAATGTATTGTTGTAATGATACTTTCGAGTTGTTCAGTTACAAGTGTCTCTGATGAATTTATGCCGTGGTGCTAGAGTTTAACTCGCACAGAGGCTAACTTCGAGGAAGCGGTTAGTGGTTTCTTAAATCAACAATTTTTGTCAATTGGAAATAATAATTTTGGTAATAAAGTGTTCTTAAAATAACTATTATTATGACCCACTGTCATACATATGCCATTTATGCATTGTGTTCATGATTGCAGATAATATCTTCATTTGTATGTGTGTTTTTTACCATTTTAAAAACACGATGCAGGATGCTAGTGATTTCAGATGCATGTAATACAAATCTTCCAAGGTGTGTGAGTGCACACTTTTGCATCCGTATTCAGCATAATTTCACCATCTGGTTGACTACATGATCTGGATGAATGTATCCATCTCCAATTTCAGTTGTCTATTTTTTATTGTTGTGATAAGCTTTCACCAGCTTCTACTATTAATTGAAGCAATTGCATTTCTTTAATTTACACGTCAGGAGAAATCAACAACTCTGTGAAAGATGTGTCATTATATGGTTTTCTTTTTGTATTTATCTAAGTGCTTAAAAAGTTTGCATAGTTGTCCTCATTTGAAGTATGATGTATCATCTGGTACTATCCAGACATAGTGTTTTGTGAAACACGAATGTGAGGGGCAAGTTAATTTACCAAATTTGAAAATGCTTTGAACACTAAGGAGCCGAGTTCGTTTCAACTTAAAATTTAAATTATATGGTTTGGCCACTTTCTGTATATGCAGATTTTATATGAATGTCATTGCATGAAACTGAATATAACCAACAAACTAAGTTTCCTAAATCCAAAAGTCATTATGGTTGGTGATGTTCTTCAGAAAGTGATGGATATCTTAAGAGACTTTTGGACGTTAGTTGTCCTTAATGTGCTAGAAGTTTATATATGGTATACTGGGTGTCTGGGTTAAATGAGATTTCTTTGCTTAGAGTCTTTGTCCAAGGCAAGCTTTGGGATTCACTGAAACTGGGTTTAATTTTTTTTTTTCCTTTTTTCACTGGAAGTATCTTTCTTTTTCCTTTTTATACACAAAAATCCCTATAGTCGGTCAGTAAATGTATTCCAAATCAGAATATCCCTTCATTGTGTTTTTCTGACAAAGGGTTCAGGGCTCCTAATGGTCTTTGGTGGGGCTTCTGTGTTCAGTTCTTAACGATTGTGCTGAAGTTATATTATAATCCAAATATTATACCATGGCAGTAAATACATCTGTTAGAATTGGTGGGATATGATATTGAGGTAGTGGTTATTTCTTTCCTTTGTCATGGATTTTCTTTCTTTTTTGGGGGAGGACGGTGGGGGTCTGGTACAGGGAGTGTATGCCTGTCTGTAAGACTTACTGAGTCACTTTAAGGTTTGCTTCTCCTCCTGCATTATGGAGCATGAGCATATCTTTTCATCAGATGGCCCATCTTTTTTTCCTTATGTAGGTGTCACTCTCTCCCTCCCTCTCCCTCTCCCCTTATATAAAATTGAAGCTTCTCAATTGTCAACCTATCTTCCATTTGAAGTTTGCCTGGAGAGCTAATTTTGTTTGCAGTGGTGTTTGTCAACAGATTTATTCTTGTGAAATTGGCAGAAATACGCAAGGAAGTACAATGCCCAATCTGTCTAGGTACTTTTTTGGGATTTTATTTCTTCAAGCTATGATTTTTGGATCCAAATTGACACTTCATAGCAAGTGACTCTGATTTTTGCCACTCATTGTATGTTTTATGAGCTGTAATTCATGATAGGGACACCAATTGATGTTCTATTACTTGTAAGCTTATTGTTTAGCTCAAATAATGCTCCAGTTTGGCGTATCTTTCCATATGTGAGACATGTTCCTGAGTTACAAGTTGTTCTCGATCATTTTTTGGCTATGGAGTCTTTAACAAAACAATTGCAGAAAAAGTGATCATTTTAAACTCAATTTCTGAAAATAGTCTTTGAGAAACTATCTGAAAACTCCATACAATGAATCAGATTTTCAACCTTATTCTGTAGTTTCTGATACTCCAACAAAGGAAAACCCTTTTTAATAACTTCGATTTGGAAAACCCTTATTCTCTATTTTGTTACAACTCCTTTCAAGCCTGGACATGTATATGTTGCATTTGGTTTTTGTCCTGAAGACCTGCGGGTCTACCCGAGTGGCTAACTACCCATCATGGTTTCTAATGCCCTCCCTGGCACCCTTCCCGTACCATTGCATATCAAAAAAAGTTTTTTCTGAGATATGTGGAAGCAGTTTGCGAATAGCTCTGATGGCACCTCCTGATATGGAGATCTCAGTGTCATTGTTCTCCCCCACTTCTCTCTCTCTCTGGGGTTCATCTGAAACTTCTTTGATAATGACAGGCTTCAAGTTTCATATACATCAGCACATATTATAAGAGTTGTATAATATACACCTCATTCTAGCTAATGAATCTTATTCCCAGGCCATAGTTCATCAGACAACGTATTAACTAAATTGGTTGATGACTGAAAGAACAACATTTCCCGCCCATGTTATCCCCTTTCAAATTAACTCAATAACAGTCCTAAGCCTTTTAGATTTCCTTATTATCTTTTGAGATCTTTACTAGCAAGCTGTGCATTTTCTCCTGGTGTTTCTAATGAAATTTGCTTATTCTTATTATGTATCATCCTAAGCTAGCTAATATATCATTACTGACCTAAAATTTTCAAATTTAATTGACATGTTTTTATTAAGTTGTGTCTTTCATACAGCTTCCTCTTCATGTTCATGTAGAACAAGCTGGCGCAATTTAGCACCCTTTTTTAGTAGTAGTTTGCTTATGTTGTATTTGGTATCATAAAGTTATATTTCTTTGCTCTTATCTTCAAATTATGATCAAGATGGTGGATCCACTAAATGGTCTTTACCCTATTTGCATTGCATGTGCATAAACAGAATGTGCTCGTGTACATTTAGGTTGTAGTCACACCCAAACACACACTACTTGTTTCTCACAGCTTCTCCATAACATTCCAACCATAACAATAACTACGTGGGAGAGGGAAAATGCAGGTAGAAATCTCCTTGCTTTGTAAGTTCAGGTGTTTGTGTTGGGTTAAAGTTGAGTACATGTCATTTATCGTTTAGAGATATTGGAAAGTGAAAAAGAAGAAAAAGACTTGGTTAAAACACCACATATATGCTTATTAGGTTCTTGACTATAAATAAGGATGAGGTCTATGCTATCTAGAAGTAACATCATTTACGACTTTGTATATCAGGGATTATTCGGAAGACAAGAACAGTTATGGAATGCCTGCATCGCTTTTGCAGAGAATGCATTGACAAATCTATGCGTATGGGGTACTGTATTATGCACCTTTTTATTCATTGACTAGTGCAGTGATGCTATTACTTTTTCGTGTTATTAGACTTGATCTGGAACATTCAATGCAGGAATAATGAGTGTCCTGCTTGTCGAACACATTGTGCTAGTCGCCGATCTTTGCGAGATGATCCAAACTATGATGCCCTCATTTCAGCTTTATATCCAGATATAGATGAATATGAGGAGGAGGTATAGATTGATGATGCCTTCAGCTCCCACTGAAAATGATTATCGTAACTGGTGTTGCATGTCAAGAATTTGCCTTATACTTCATTGCAGGAACTGGCTTTCCATGAAGAAGACAAAGCTCGCAATAACCAGGTGAGATGTTTTCAAGTTTCAGTGGTGGCCTTCTGTTACCAGATATACGTGGTTGTGGTTATATGCAGTTTTCCATTTATCTTTGCTGGTTGCCAGAGTTGGCATCTGCAGTGCGTGATAGCAGTTAATTGAGGGATTCACTGAAAGGGCAAAACATGTGAATTATGAAGATTTTCTGGCCTTTCTTTGCTGAAACAGATGCAGGACCCTTTTGTGGTAAAATCAACAGCTGTGGGGAATGAATGCGTTGGGCTTCTTTTCTTGTTTGTATTTGGGATATAGATTAAATTATAAGAGTTGGTATCTTTTGAAATGCTTTTAGAGATGATTGCAGGGACAGTAAATGTAGGTCATTCAACTGGTCGTAGCCCAATCTTTTGTTTACTCTTCCTGTATACATTAATATTTCAATTTTGTGTTGCTCCCACACTTATTTTTTTCATTCGTTGAACAGATCCAAGCTTCAATTGCACAGACTTTACGACGGCAAACAGAAGCACTGGGAAGGAAACGAACAGCTAGAGCCACAGCTTCTGCATTTGCGCGATCATCACAGGGCAATTATCGTAATTTGAGGGGAAGGAGAAACCGTCGAGCTGCTGAACACCAAGGATCTGATGATGAGGAGGATACTAATGGCCATGATGGAATCAAGGATTCGTCTTCTGCTGATGAGCGTGCTGAAGTCACACCAAAAAGATACAAAAGATGGGGAGGAGCTCGGTTTTCTCAGCCTTCTTCTGGAGCAGCCAGTGCAGATGGGGGTTGTGATGATAATGATGCTGAAATTAAAAGAGAACCAGTGGGTGTGTCCGCTGGTCTTGTTGGCAACTCGGAAATGCTTGCCTGGGGTAAAGGTGGCATGCGGAGTCACACCCGGCATGGCAGTCTGAGTGGTGGCAATGGCAAGCATGGTAGGAACAGCCGCCTCTCCAAGCTGATGGATAGTCTCCGAAATTCGGAGGAAAACAATGATGGGGTAATAATTAAAAGCATCTTTTGGTTGGTGAGCTCACGGACTCGTATTAATAACAAATTGATGATCTCATATTTATTAGCATATTTGGTTGCAAACTGGAATATTAAGAAGGTAATCCAAAATATCTCTTAATAAACACAACACTGCCAAACAAAATATATTTCCTTATGTGTGATATTGAGTCCGTGAGATCATATAATTCAGATTGTTTACTTCTTTGGCATCCTACCCGGAGTGTGCTTACATGCTTCTCATTACTTCAGTTGGATATCCACCTCATGCTTGTTTCTTTGGACGAACAAAGAATACCCAATTTGCAGCGGCCCCACCTTTGCTGCAGGCCCTCTTTTGCAGTTAGACACATATGCCAAGTGAAATCTACCTCCACCCTGACCCTTAATTTTCATTTGATGATACTACATGTTAAATGAGAAGCGTTTGTTGACACATAGCTGAAATTGGTCTTCAATTGTACGTTTCCGTGCAGTATGTTGCTGTCCAGACTTCCGTTGCAGCTGATGAAGTTGAAATGTTGTTGGTAAAAGAGTCCCACTCCAAACTCAACCCCTCAACCTGCTCGAGTTTTTTGATCTCCAAGCCCAGTATTATAGATCTGTGCAAAGATGAGTTGCATGCATTGAAAGAGCATGAAACATTGGTGGAACTTCAAACTATGTTCAATTTTAGTCAGCAGCATCTGGTAAGCTCTCTTTGAAATGTAACTTTTACATTCACACAGGAACACGCGCACACACACACACACACACACAAACGCATTTAGGTTGAAGTTTAAATAATTACCTAATCATGAATGCACATTCAATCACCCATATGATGTAGCTTGACATAATTATGTACTATTTCTGTTTTTTTTTTTAAATACCCGATCTGTGAATTTTTATTCATAATTATTTTGTTGCTTTTTTCAGCTTCTGGCATACAGGCAAAAGTTGTCGGGATTAGGAAACTCATGATGAATTGACGAAGAACAAGTGGTTACATCCTTTTCGTAGTGTATAAAAATATGGTTATAAAAGGAAATCAGCAATATCTATAAATTCTGATAGAACTCTATGTATACATGTTCCTTTTTAAATTTAGAGTTTCTAGGAAGTTGTAGGAGTAAACAAAAAAACAGTAAGATGGTTTTAGGATGTAGAAAAAGCTGCTTGCTTCGACCTTGATACTTGAGTTTATTTTCTCATTCAATCTTGTAGTATGCATCTTGCTTTAATTATTTTCATTAATGTCTTAATGGATATTTGTGCTCTTCTCATTACCCTTCGCTACACTCACTAAAGCCTTTCTCAAGACATTTGAGTCATTTTTTCGTTTTAGGAACATAAAGTTGTTGCCTTAGCTGAACAATGTATTAAGTATTCAGAGGAGGCTTAGATTGAATGTTCATGTTCATTTATGACCAAAAAACTTGCTGGATTTGAGATCTACATTGCAGGTGAAAAGAGTTGAATATCTCTCCACAAAGCTCATTTTCTGTCTGGGAGCTGGTGTGCATTTGTATGTGTGCATCCATGATCCACCCCAAAGGGGATTGGAAGCGATCTGATGGTCCCGTTGTCATGATGGTATTCTACAGCAGGCCGACCTCGAATCTCTGATACTGTAGGGAACAGCTCCCAAGAGGGCACTATGGGATGCATGTGTTTGATACATAACCGGAGTTTGTGGAACGCATGTGCAGCAGCTAAGATCAACTTCTTGAGAAACATATCGTTTCAAAGCCAGGTATCTCTTTTTTTTTCTTCTGTTTTTTCATTGGTAAGGCAGGCTATTGCATTGAGGCTGTGAGAAGTTGATGGAAAATTGTGGTTTGCGTTGACAATGTGAAAAATATAGCAGTGTTATTATAATAGGCCTAGTGCAATTGTAGGTGCTCATTCATTCGACCGATATGTTGTAAGTTAACGTTCAAGAATCAATCTCTCCTAGGTGGGATGAGACAATCACTTATCATTTACATATCTTAGATTCAATTATAGATGGGAGTCTTACACACGGTGCATATTGAAGATGTGGGAAAATTACTGCATGAAATAGTTCTCTAGTTTTTTTTTTTTGTTACAAAGTGTTCAGATTTATACCGGCTACTTTTTTAAACTCAGCAGTTGTTACTGTAGCTGGAGCTAGGTTAGAACATATCTTTGAGAAATAAGGGTGTTGACTCTAAAAGGGTGAGAAAAAGGATCGAATCTGAGCAAATGTTAGACTCAACCATTGAACCATTATAAGGATTCCTCTAATTTATATTTGTTAGGTTCCTAGTATTAGAGCAGTAGATCGGTTAGGACATTCGGCTTGATATTCCAGTTAAAAGGAAAGCAGCATAAACGAATCTATGTTCCTAGGAATTGATACCTCGGTTGGGACAACTAGTTATTCCCCTATGTAGAAGTAAAAAAGCATAGTAATATACTTGGGGCTAGGCATGTTACTCAAGTCTAGCTTTTGGATCTTTGATTTGCCCGGGTTTGGTTTGACCCGTTCTTATATTATATGCTTGAATTTGCTTTTAAACTCGAGTAGCTCTATAAAAAACACTTGAACGATGAATCTTGAATTGTGTTTTTTTTGGTTGTATTCTTTTATTCATGAATCGAGTATGAGTTGAGCATTATATTGCTCGAACTCAGATTATAATATTAAACGACTTTAATAATTTAACCATTTCTTTTTTAATACAAACTAACTTAAACGGGTTGAGCCCAAGTTCAAACTTGAATGGCTCGGTTTGATTAATAGTGCTACTTGTAATTTGGTTTAATCACCCAAACTATATCGGAAAGTATAGTCAGCTTTTTAAATTGGTGTTAATTATACTTTGTTCTTTCAGAGTATCGACTTACATTATTTTGCAATAATGTTAGACTTACTAAAATATAGAACGAAAAACAGGGATCAAATGACCCTTCAATTGTATTAATTTGTTTCATACTACTTCATGTCACATTTTTTTCTTCTAAAAAAGAAACAACCTTCGAGTTTAAAGCAATGTTGAATCAACTATAGTTCGAAGTGTAATGTGAATCTTAGCAATTCTTTGAGGTCTTGTTATGAGAGATTTAGGGCTTGTTTGATTTGTGTTTTAAAAAATAATATTTGAAAATAGTTTTTAATAAGAGTTTTAAAAAAATAGTTTTAATATTTTTTGAAATAAAAAATTTGTTTGGTTAGATAATTTCAAAAATAATTTTATAATACAGAAAATAGTAAAACTTGTTTAGACAGTCTAAATATATATATTTAAACAGTAATTCAAACATTAATAAAAAAATATAAAATTGTTCTTCTTGTTTTTAAAATTTTTAAAAAAAATTCTGAAAACAAGCTACACTTATTTTTTGTTTCTTTAACTCAAATTTTATTTTTTTTTTTCAAAATTTTGAGAAAAAAAATGTTAAATAAACATATTTTGG
Source organism: Ilex paraguariensis (assembly GCA_963454935.2). Taxonomy (NCBI): domain Eukaryota; kingdom Viridiplantae; phylum Streptophyta; class Magnoliopsida; order Aquifoliales; family Aquifoliaceae; genus Ilex; species Ilex paraguariensis. Next base: position 502,299 of record CAUOFW020002280.1, read on the forward strand.
GTGTTTTTAAAATTTTGAAAACAAAAAACTGTTTTGCAGAAACTAATTAAACACGTCCTTATTCTTCATGAATATTCTAGTTTCAACGTGAATGATTTGTTTTTGATTGGATTAGAAAGGGGATAAATTAAGGTATGCATAAGTTGGTCTGAACATCTGTGATCATTGAACTAAAAAAAGTGTAATGTGAAGAAAATTGTGGTAGGGCGTAAAGTAAAATTAAAATAAAAAATATAAGAAACTATAATTTTATAAAAAAAAAATCTAAAAAAGGCCAACCTAGATAATTGGAGAGTATTAATCACAATAAAAAATTCACATGTGGCGCCATACACAACTTCCTAATAATTAATGCACTAAGATAACCATGAACTTGCCAAATGACAAAAATACCTATAATATACCAACAAAATTACATTCACATTCCACTTATTTAACAGCAATATAATAACACAGCTCATCACTACCGTTCACTTCAGATCAAGCGACACACATCAACCCTCACAGTGTTCAACATTTTATAAGTTACAACTCGCAAGCTTCACTCACCTAACCTCACACCAATTATTACGAAAATATGGACTCCAATTATATTCAATATATATTTTCTTCAAATTTTTTTTTTTTGGTGGATCATCCAGCATTGATGACTGAGGGGTCCATTCTTATAAAATGGGTCTCACTTACATGCACGGTTATTGATCTGCCAAAAAAAATTTGAAGAGAAAATATTGGAGGGATCTCAATCTAGAAAATATTTACACTATTACATTACCAGGACACGTGGTGGGTATTTAAAAGAGAAGACACTATTAACATGTAACCATTGGTAACCGAACACTTCAGCGATGCTTGCTCCTAGTCTCCCCACTGTAGAGCCTGTGATAACATAAAACACAACCCATGGTAAGAACCATGATATCGAACAAGAACAGAACAGCTCCCAGCCTTCCGATCAAGGATCTTGGTCAAAAGATCTCATTTATCAACAAGGTCAAGAGATCCAATGGCCGAAATCCAAAGATTCGGGTTTTTGTGTGTGTGCGCGCGCATAGTACTGATCTTTTGTCTTGATTGAGATACTGCCGTTCACTTCTTCTCAATTTCGCTCAAAACCACGAGTGAAACCCTTCTTATATCAATAAGTCACTCATCAATATATGATGAGTTATCTAAGAGGAGGGTTTTTTTAAAAAGAAAATTGTTCTAATCATATGTATTTCGGATTCATGATTGCATCACAAAATTTTGGAGGTACACAATCATTTATTATTCATGTGCATCGATTAAACTATGATTTTGAATGAAGACTAGAATTCAAGATGGACGGTTTGACCAGTCAACAATTAACGTAGTTTTTTAAACTGCAAGGGTAACTCAATAGTGTAAACTTCACTCTGACACGCGTCGCGTACCCTGACGTTTTGAGTTTACCTCTCACTGATATTTCCTTAATTTAATGCAGTTATAGTTTGTGAATAATTATGCATATTCGAGATTTACCGTCGGTGAGTTTCGAATGGTCGGGTAGAACGTTTACGTACCAGTCATAAACAGTGGGAGAGTTGGGTTTTGGCTTGTCAAAGACATCAGCACCAAGTCCCCTGGTGGCAAGGTTCCTACCGGGGTTGAAAACACTCCTCCAAACGTTGTCTTTACGCGCGGCTGTTGGCGACGGTGTAGTCGGTGTCCCGGGGCTCACCGGCATCGACAAGGATCTCTGGTACTGGCGTGTTCCTTCTCCTTCATCATATATACCACCACATATAAGCAATGAAATTGTATATGGTTAACCATATACTTAATTTTCCTGGATGTCAAAAACTACAAAATTGATATAAAATGATAGTCCGACATTCCCATCACCACAAAATGTAAGAAAGACAAATATTTATGCAGTCTCGAGATAAGAGACTTATCTTAGTGATTTAAATCCATAACATACAAATTAAAAACCTTATCGTTGTTTCAAAACTCAAACCCCGAATAACAACAGTTATATTGGACTTATCGACCCTGCCTCCATCCAAAAACCCACCACTTCCATCACTGCTTGTGTGACTATAGGGGTGTGTGTGTGTGTGAGAGAGAGAGAGTCTTAGAACCTTTGATGGTCAAGGGCCTGGTGGAGATCCTCCTCAGCTTATCGAGCCCGTGATCAGGTACAGGGCCGGCTGCAACATCGTCCCAAAGCTTGTCTAGCAGAACCATCTTGCCTTCTCTCTCTCTTTCTCCCTCTTCTCTTTCCTTACAACAAAGGAAGGTTGGGCCTAAAATATTCCATGTAATAGTAAAATCACGTTATTGGATTGGAAATTGTCCAAATCCAATGACTTTTATAATTGAAAATCACGCCCGAGTAAATCAGTTAAAGAGTAAGCTGTGGGTCGCTGAACAAAAAAGTATGACATTTATAATTGAAAATTGTCCTACTCTTTGGTGGAAAATGATGGGGCCCAGATTGATGGGCAATGGGTTTTGGTGATAAGACACTTTGGGACCCATAACTTTCATAATGCCTAATGGGGATCTGATACTTTGAGTATATGAGAAGCCTCACGATGATGTGGACTTGATTTACTAAAATGTGTAAAATATAGTTATATTTGGTCGAGCATGTGCTTTGTCTCACGTTGGTTCTCGATCTTTTAATTATGTTATTTTAGTCTTTAAAATTTTAATTTATGTAAAACAGAAAATTTAAGTTAACTAATGGACGTCTTCACGTATATCTCACGTGATCACGCTTATACCTTGTTTGATATGATGAAATTAAAAAAATTAAAAAAATAAATAAAATATTATTTTTGGCAAGAAAAGAAAATAGAAAGTTAATAATGTGTGTTAAAATATATATTATTTATTATTGTATCCTTTAATATATGCATATATCCTATTACATACACATTAATTTTATATATAAGTACAATAGTAAAACATGCATATATACTTTTTTATCATTCCTACTATCCATCCCTCGTATTAAACACAAAAGAGAGAAGAAATGATTTATCTCTTGAGAGATAAAAGTATATTACTCCAATTTTCTATCTTTCTATTTTATTGAACACACCATTTGGCTCATGAAGTTTACAATGTATATTATTTTGGTCCTTTACATTTTCAAATAATGTCCCTCAAGTGTGGTCATGTGAGATGCACATGACCATCTTTGTTGGTCAATTTAAATTCCCGTCTTTGATTGAACCAAAATAACATAAATTAGATATTTAAGAAACTAAATTGACACAATTAAAAGAATAAGGGCCAAACTAATACAAAACACATAGGTTGAAGACCAAAATATATTTTGCTCAAAGAAGTTTGATAGTGGGTGGCAAAATAATGGGGGCTATTGATCGTTGGTTGATTCAGTTCTAGTAATTAATCATGAAAATAATAAAGTAAAATAAAATAAACAAAAAAAAAAAAAAGATGCTGCCAAAAAGTATTTTTCAAATACAATACTTATATACTTTTTTGGCTGAGAAGAGTAGTTTATCTCTTAACGTAGATCCACTTGGTTAGCAACATCGTGACAATGACCAATTATGTTGTTTGCGATTATATTGTCACGACTGAACTAATGTGATGCACATGATCATGCTTCAAACGTTTGACATGCACCATGGACTTGGGACAATAAACAACTTTAAGTGTTTTTTTTTGGTTAGGAAAAAAAAAGATTGGGACAAAATAGAGCGCCCGAAGATCATCCCGATAGACTTTCACTGATGTAATCATAAAATTCTTGACCGCATCTGTTACATCTCTCAAAAACGAAACACTCAGTGAGGGGCGGTCAACCTAGGTGTTGCATGGAGACACGAATATGGTGTCATGGTCACGCCATCCTATCACATCTGATATGCTGCACACAGACGTCTAGGGTTCAATATGCTCCTATACCCCTAATACAACCCCAACTACTACCAATCTGTTTCACACTTCCAAATCTGGGCAAATATCAAAATAAATACCTGGATGTAGTCCTGAGAGGAGACTCGAACTCAGAATCTCTAACTTTATGGAATGGGTTTATGGCCAAGTTGTCTACTATCCATTGGGTTTAGAACTGACAATTCTTGACACAATCTGCCAAAAATACACAAAGTTAACAAGTTTAGGTTTAGTTTTAGCAGATTTTGATGATAAATGGGCAAACTTACAAGATCTATGAAATAAATGGATCAACACAAATCTATCTAAACACGACATGCACCCCACCAAATATCGCTTATACGTGTACACAACACCAATTCAATTATACATGATTAGAAATGAATCAATTATATGTTGAACAAATTTCAACACGATATGAATTATACGAATTGAAAATATGAAATGACATGATTCCATTGATAGTCCTATTTTGAGGTCATGGTAAACATATGATATCAATACCTCTGCCTGACCTTTGTCTTTATTTTTGGAGCTTTTCCTGTAATTTACAATTGAGTCTCTACTTTGTTAGTGAAGCTTCTCAAGTTCTTCTAGGACGGCCCAGCACATGATTGGGCCATAGCCATCAACCAAAGGAGAGGTCCATAGAGAAAGAAATGCATTCAGATTTTATATTATTATTCAAAAAATACATTGGAATTTACACCCAAACAAAATAAGTTGCTCACAATGCAATTGACTTGGGCATATAATTCCAAGTAAAACGTCCAATGCTACAACCAATAATCACTTGGAACCAACATGTTCATCATTTTTTTTTTGGTTAGACACTGTTACAGGGAGGGGGACGACGAGTTTGAACACGCGATTTTAAAGTCCAACAACGGGGTCGGTGACCATTAGGCCAACCACTAACCTTACCAACATGTTCATCCTCGTACATCTCAGCTGCTAAATATTGTTTTGAAGAAGATGCTAACAAGACCGAGTTCAAAAGCATAATGAAAAATTTGTTTTTCATAATCTCAGAATTTCAACTTAATCTTTACTCTCAGCACATTATTAAATTTCTTCCCCCGGACTGCCCGGCCGAGACAACAACAACAACCACAACAACAACATTACCTTTTTGGTTTGTGAATTCCAAAGTACACAAATAAAAAACTCCCAAATCTTGTATTTGTCAACCAGAAGAAATCAAAATCAAAGTTGGAGGTCAATTTCAAGTTCTAGGACTTATCGACCAAAAACGTTGTCCTAAAGAAGCTTATTTATTTTATTTTCTACAAAATTGATACAGAATCATTTTTGAACCAGATAAGGGTTAGAAGAATAAATCTACAGATGGAAGAACATGCAATTACCACAGCCAAAAAATAGAGGAAAAGCACCAAAACAAATGAAACAGAACAAGCAGGTGCATCCAAACACTACCATATTAGCAATGTATATATATAAGTTCAGTACTCTTACCAGATGAATTTGTCACAATCCATGGCGACCACAATGCCAAAAAAGATGTCCTTAGATGGCGCAGCAGATACCAATTCAGGTGACTCACTCTCCTTCACAAGCCTTGTATGTGTTCAAGACCAGTACTTGAAGTCTCTGTCAGGACATGTACTCCCACCACCGCTCAAGAATGCCACCCGAACTCGGAAGGAAGACATAGAATTCGAATTTGGTCATTCTCCAGCAGGCTCAATTGCCGAGAGTCTTGACAAGCATTCCGTGGCCGATGTATTGTTCTCCAATGGCCAGATTTTACCACAACAAATCCTCTTTCAAGTGAACCAATCTCAAGTGTTTGGGCATGCCAGTGCCAAAGGATTGTCGCCACCAACTCACTGCAGTAGCAGGAGAACAACAGGCAATGAGTCAGGCCTCAGCCTATCAGCAAAGAAACCAAACTCTGAAGTGAGAAACAAAGCAAACAAGAAGCAATCTTTTGGTCAGATGTCAAGCCATGTACTCCCACTACCTCCTATTAGACATGTCAGCCGAATTCAGAAAGAAGACCCAGAATGCGAGTTTGGTCATGGTCCACCAGGCTCACTTGCTGACAGTCTTAACAAGAATTCCAAGGCTGATGCAGTGTTCTCCGGTGGCCACCTCTTACAACAAGGGGTTCTCTTTCGATCAAATCAATCTCAGGTTTTTGGGCATATCAATTCCAAAAACTTGTTACCATCAGCTCACGGCACTAGCAGGAGAACAAGTGACAATGAGTTGGCCCTCAGTAGATCAGCTAAAAAACCAAACACTGAAATGAGAACAAAAGCAAATAAGGAAGGAGCCACAGGGAGCCAGTGGTTTGGTCAGAAAATTTTCCGGTCACTTACACATCCATGCAGAGACTGTCGTGCCATCCAGCCAACCCATTCGATGAAAGAACGCAAGTAGCCTTCAGCCAACCCCGTCGATGGAAGGACGCATGTAACAGAGAGGAAATATAATGTTTATGGCCTTCTCTTCTGGTAGCTGATAGAATGGAAAATCCAGAATAACCAGTAGTAAGGATACAGATGGAGTCTCGCCCAGCAAAGAGGTTACAATGACTCCAAACTTTGTATTCCTTCAATTAGATTTTTTAATACCGCAATTTGCCTAACTGCTCATCTCACCTACTGGAAGTGTGGACTGCACTAATCACGCCATTGACTTGAGCTTGAGTTTCCTTTGTAGTAATTCTATCGCTCACAAATAATAATTTGAGAAGTATATGATGGCTCGATTACTTGTTGGGCAATTCTGCATCTCCCTTCTTCTACTATTATGTCAGTCAGCTTGTTGTCGGTATGCATCATCAGAGGTCACAACTGCATATTGAGATGGTGCATCAGAGTTCAAAAATCAAACAGCAATACACCAAAGGAAATCATTGAATCTCATTAGATGTGGGAAATATGAAATTACAAAGCCTCACTGAACTTTTATACTCAACTTGAGCATGTGACTTATGTTGAGATTTATGGCTCATTTTCTTGCATTTTACGGATTGAGTGGAAATATTGAGATAAAAAACTACACAGGTCTAATTTGGTGCACATCACTCGTAAAATAACATAAATACCTTTAGATGTGACATCTCAGAGGGGGAGAAATTAAGAAGTAATGGCAACAGTCCAGTAGCATATAGATTTTTCCTAGATTATCACTCTTTAGCTGCCAAACATTTAAATCTAATCAATCCAAGTTCTCATCCTCCTTTCACTCTGTGCTGTGGTGAATGTTAAATTAATTTAATAGGACCTACCAAGAGGACTCGCAACAAATCATGCCAGCCATAAAAATTTACCCAATCTATAAATTTTCCAACGCCACTCATCAGCTGTCTGTCTACTTAAAGCTAAGAGCACAAGAAATCAATGAATAACAGCAGCACCCCTACAAATTGTATTCTCATCGAGATTTGTCAAACCCTTTTACCACCAACCATTAATGGAATTCGCTTAAAACACCCATCAAAATTGTGTTCTCCGCATCCTTCCACGTCACATGCTTTTGACTCAGATAAGAGAACATGGACAGTAGATCACAAATCTGACAGCGATAATGTGCCCCATTCCATTAAGAACAATGTTTGTTACCTTCCATGTGTCAAATAAAACTAAGCTCTAAGAACAAGGGACAACAGTTGCACTTCATCAGCCTCCGCTAATGGTCAGAAATTGCAATGGTGAGCTACAACAATAGTTAAAGAGACTAACATATCCTTTAGTAATCGATACCCATAAAAATATTTTGCATTATAAATGCTCGGCATTTGTGCATATCACCATTGCACCCCAATTGCATGTCACCACAAGAACCAAACCTATATATATTACACACGCAAATAATGAGATTAACCCTAAACTAATACAATGAGAAAAACACACAAAACAATTAGGTAAATTCAAAATGTTTGAGATAAACAAATGATACACGATAAAACATAGATAACTCAATAACATTATTCAAAATCAACCGATACACAAAGCTATAACATTCATAATTCTCGTTGGTTATATATATATAAACAGTCAAACCAAAACAGAAATTACCAATTTTCAGTGATTGATTAACACGCCCCGTTCCAATGAACTTCATTGATTGCTGATAAATCTTCACAACTCCATCATCATCGTCTTCTACTTCTACCTCCACTTCCTCTTCAATTTCTTCGTATTCTTCGTCGTCATCGACGTCAGGGTTGGCTTCGGAAGCTTTACCTTTACTGGCGGATTGGTGATGGCCATGGAGGTGATCGTCGGCCGGAGGAACGGCGGAGGAAGGCATTTATGTTAGCCAGTATTGAATTATGAGCTTGGTGTTCCTATTCACGCATCCCGTGCTCGTTGGACACCATTACAGGGCGGGGACGAGCGTAGCCTAATGACCATCATCCCGTCATTGAACTTTTGGATTTCGAATTTGAATCCCGTCTTCTCCTTTCTATATTAATCTCGTCGTTTCTTTCCTACAGCACCTAATTAAAAAAATATTTTATTACACAAATTATAAAAATATTGCATGCTATACAAATTCGAAGGTCCAAAATATTCATCCCATTATATGAAATAATATTTTTTTATTTTTCTTTAATTCTATAATTTTAAATATATGACTTCAAAAAAATATTAATATATGTACAGTATCCTGAATAAATATCTAAAATAAAAATTGAAAAATTTAATAATTTAATTTTTGATAAAAATGAACTAGAAAAATATATGAAGATAAGATTTTTTTTTTTTGACACTATTCAAAATTATTACAAAAGAGGAGACGTTGAAATTTGAATTCACGATCTAACCAGTACCGATCCAACCTTTAGGGCACTTAAAAATAAACAGCTGATTGGACAATTTTGCCCATATAAAAGTGAAGTTAAATAAAAAAAAGGCTGATGTCATGCTTGTTGTGCCTCAAAAATTTCATCACATGCAACAAATTAGGGTTAGCTGGAGAAAATGCTTGGACTGTTCCACTTGTTAGCATGTAGTGTGATACAGAGCTACACTACATGTTGCATATAGTGGATTTAAGGATGATTTCTTAGACTATGAAGATATGGATGAGAGACTTTGGACCTGGTATGTAGAGACCTTAATCGAACTAAGTTTTTTGAGTTTTGATATGCACAAATTGAGCTCAAGTTTGTATCAATGTTGAGCCTTGTGTTTGATTCTCGAACTTGAGCTCCGTCTGAGCATTTCAAGTTTGTATCAATATTGAGCCTCATGCTCCGATTTTTCTTAGGCTCGGCTACATTTTTACTTGTTTTTATAGTATGAGCTCGACTTTAGTAGTATTTGATTGGTACGATGATGTGATGACACTAGGGATAGTATAAAGCAGATGCTAGAGTTTATATCTAAATGTCTCATAAAATATTTAATATAACTTCCATAATCCCATAACATTATTTAGATAGATGCTTTGTACTCTTATAGTAGTTAGAGTACTCAGTCCCTCATGTATGAAGATAATTAATTCCTTTGTTGTGGTCGGACTATATTATGAATTTCCGACTACTTTCTGCATAAGAGTCTCTTATCTCTTCCTACCTCTTATTTGGAAAAAAATTGGATATATGTGAGAGAATTTCAGGAATTGTACTGTACAGTTTATTGCGGACAAGCTTTCCAAATGAATTTTTTTTTTTTTTTTTCTAAAAAACTAGGAATTATTATCTGTTTTTCTGTGTTTAGCAAAGAAGTAGAGAAGTACCAGAAAAAATGAAATGAAAGAAAAGTTATGCAATCACTTTAAATTCTGCATTCTACATATAATACAGGCTCAGCAAGAGTTAATCAGTGTTGTCTCTGCTGTTACTACCCCAAACAAAAGCATTTCTATTACAAACTGAGCACAAGACTCCATCCATTGCTAGCTTTTTGCTCTCAAAGGGTTTAGTATTAATTTCACAACCATTTCTAAAGTGGATTTGTCATAAACCAGAAGATCCTCTTCTCTTCCATATAGGTAGCAGTGTCCAGAGGAGCCGAAGAGATCGATCTTACAATTAAGCACTTACTACTGCTGCTTCAGTAAAACATCAACATGAGGCATTAATGGGGTGGTTGTTCAACAATAAATCACTAAGAGCTCAACCAGAAATGCCCCTCATCAGAATTTTACTGAATATTGATGTTATCTTTATTTTGCAAATCGCAAACAACTTACTGCTCCCACTAGTCGGCTAACAGTGTTGAGACAAGCACATCTTGGACAAAAACAGCTCTTCCGGTAGCCTGTCTCATTCTCTTTTCCCGTTCTTCATCACTTAACGATGGATCAAAACTGCAAGGAAACGAAGGTAGAGAGAAAAACAGAGGGGGTTAGAGCACAAATCCTAAAACAACCCGATTTCCAGCTTTTGAGATTAGAGCATGGATGTAGTACAAGTCTAAAACAAGATTCTTTTTTGAATGTCTAACAAATACCCTAATAAGAAAAAGAAAAGAAACCTTCTTGCACTGAGAGTGGATTTGGACCTGACATTTGGTGTCGACATTTTTTCCTTCTTTTTTTCGTTTTGCTTTGGGGAGGTGGGGGGATGAGGTACCTACAGGGGGCCATTGCCTACCACCCAAAGTTAAGCACACCGATGGCCTTTAGGGCAAATAATTGTCAAGTCAACCAGTGCCACTATGGACCTTTGGAGTGAACATGAGACTTGATGCTTCAAATTTCATTATGCAGATTGTTTCAACTCACCCTCTAATTAACAACGTCATGAATTACAGGCGTGCCTCGTATATTTTGTACAGGAATGCTGCTTAAATCATTTGATGGTCTGACAAATTTTGGGAGAAAGACTCTCAAAATCTACTTCACAGTACCATGTCATGCAGTTTTAAGGAACTCACTATATGATGCTCGACAGACACCTAATTCCTGCACACAGAAAAGGTTCTCTATAAGAAAGAAAAAGAACTTGATCGACTACCTTGATTTCCATATTGGTTGTGATGCCATACTCTTTGTAGCAGTGCCCTCAATACTAGATACCACAGATTTTGATATTTCTTCTGCTTCAGATGCAGGGAAGTTCAGAAAAAGAGATGAAAGTAGTGGATCTGTAACTGCATTTGATGAAGTAGCACTTTTTGACCGATAGCTACCACACCCTAGAAGCACCTGCAGATGCGCCTCACGAAGATCCCTCCCCAAAAGAGACAGTGCCTGACTGTCGGGCATTGCCACTCTACGTAACCTGCGACGTCTATGCATGTGATCACAAGTTAAAGAAAACTTCAAGAAATTGAACATGGTTGAATGTTATCAACAGTGCAGCCATATATGTTTACTGTTCAAAGCTGCGATCAGAAGTCAAACAAATGAATGAAATGATTTTCCATTTCAAAGGATATCTTGAATAAGTGCCCATGTTGCAGAGTGATATGACTTAACATGTCACTTGCAACTTTAACAGAGCAAATGGGACAAACCTGCAAGGAAAAGGCAGATGCAGTATGAGATCCTTGTGACGAAAAATTCAGACACCAATACTGATAGCAGTAAGTCTTTAAGAACAGTCATGCCATTGACTATCATTTTAATAAATTTTGACAAGAACAACATTCAGAAAACCAGAACCTCGTTATGTTGCATGATCAAGCTCTCAAATCAGACTTATCAGTAATAAAGTATACATATCCTACTCAGTGGCGTTCCTACACTAACCCTCTATTGTCTCTCTATCTATTTTCCTCTACTTTCCATTGCAAGAGCAGCTGAACAGCCATTGATCTTGAACTATATGGAAATCCAAGAAAAATTCCAACTTTCCATCTCAATCGACCTGTGCACTTGCCCTTAGCAACCGCAGGAGCAGATTGATATCCACTTGAAGTAGATGAGTTCAGTTTAGTTTGGATTTAACTTCAAGAAGAATTTCTAACCTCTCATTGACTTATCCAAACCATTAAAATTATCAACCAGCTGCCTGGCTCGGAAAGTAGTCCTCAAACTCTTAACCTCCACTTTATCATAAAAACATAAGTTTCAATATACTCCCTCTTCCTTTCCCTTCTCCCCCTTTTTCATGTTTTGGGTGGTGGTGGGGCAAAAGGAGGAGGAGGAACCTGTCTACGAAAGGGGGCCATAAGGAGATGATATACAAGAATTGTGCTGCCATAATGGTGGTTTTCTGAAATAATATATAGTATTTCTGTTGAGCCACAATCTATCGTCAAATATTTAACTCCGATAATCCTTTTTTGCATTCCTTCGAGAATGTCAAAGTGAAACTCCTTTACGGTCTTGTCCCTATTGTTGAAAACAGATTCAATGGAAATCCTACCTGTACACGATTCCATTGTACTAAACCTGGTTATTAGCAAAATTTCAAAGGAAGTTTGAGTTGCATACAGTTATCGTGAGCATTGATATCCTTTCTCTTTCTACTATCTTCCATATCATATACCAGACATTATATATACCTTGGGTTGATTCATTAATAATAAAAGGCAAGGAAGTAGATAATGGATCTAGTTGCGGGCCCTAAAGTGAGGGAGGAAGGGTGGGTTCTAAAGGCTTCAATTGTTCCAAATGAATCTCCTTTCCTGTTGAACTGACTGATAGGCTCTAGTGCAATATCTATGGACACTCATTTTTATCTCCATCGATTCCATCCATAGCAGAACACTGATGAAAGCTTCCGGAAAATATGTCCACCTAAGCACTCTGCTATCTCATGGTACCTAATTTCTTCCACATTCAGTAAATCCGAGCATAAATTCTTGCTCAAAATCTTTTTTGCCCCTTCATTAAAAATAAAGTTGGAATTACCAAAAAAAATTCTAAATTTTTTTGTACCAAATGATGTAGCACTTTCATAATCACTGGATGCTTAGTTTGAATAAATTAGATCCACTAACCCAATAATCCCCGTTGATTTGCTACAGAAAAATTGATTGAAGTTTTAGTGATGGTAGCATCGCTGGGCAATAGTCTGCTAATCAGTAGCCTCAACTTGAACACAAAATTGATGCTGCTTATTATTCACCACTCACCATTTTCTCTATTAGTTGTCAAAAAATGTTGTTGCCTACTCACACCCTCAAAACACACTCCTATTTGAGAATATACAGCTACAAGAATGAAACAGGCAATGCAATCCATTCATTGTATACACCCCAAAAAAGGAAAATAAACAAAATAAGAAAATCCAAAGACAAGTAACCTTTATTTTTCTGCGGGTTTAACACACCATTTGACAGCGTCACGTGATGTTCATAACCAAACAGAAGTTGTACATTTTCAAGAAAAACTGCCATTCATCACTTTGTTAGAACTTTTTTGAAAAAAAAATGAACTTGTGTATTTGACATGATAATTTTTTATTAGGTGTATAAACCACATAACATTGGCGCACTGCCACTTAACTTTTTTCAGTTTACAGACAAAAACTAGTGACGGCCTACTTGTGGAGAATATATTAAATGTAACGGTTACACCATATAAGCAAGTTAGTCCTACAAACTTAAGTAACCACCCATGATATGGTGTAACCCTCCACTAAGTGAACAAATAAGCAAGTTAGTCCTACAAAATAAAGAAACCCAAATCAACTGCTCCAAATTTAGTCCATCTAGCATTACTCTTTTTTTATTTCACGGTTACACTACAGTGCTATCGTGGGTAATATTTATTCGTATTTGTGACCAACCAAACACCAAGAATGGTGACCTCTCAACATACGCAACTGGGTAACTTCTACCTTTCCACTCAGTTGCCCACACCCCTTATTCAGAAATGGAAAACATAACAAAAACAAAAACAAAAACAAAACAAAATGGAATCATAATAGACACAAATTTGAAACTTCAATCTGCACAACCCATGAAATCCAAAAAAAAAAATCAGGCAAAATCAGATAATTATTAACCATTTTGAACAAAGGTACAACAAAGATCAAAACATTTCAACAAAAAAAAAAAAAAAGCAAATCAAAACGTAAAGCATAAAGGAAAATTGGAAAAAGTTGGAAAAAGACAAAGGAATAATTTACAAAAATATAAGAGGCATATATATAAATATTTGTATGATACTGATGATATGTAGAGAAACTCACGGTGACTTTGGACTCGCACGAGTGTTCATCTTCGAGATGCGAGCACAGAGAGACAATATCAAAGTCCTCGTAACAATATGGGCATGGAAAATCGGGTCGGACCTCTTCTTCAACCTCGAAATCATCGATATTCAACCGATCTGCCAAATAACAAAAACACCAAATATAACACAAACTGCTTCCAAAAAATAACTTCAGATCAATCCAAAGCAATAAAAACAAACCCAATTGAGAGTTGTGATGGTTGCGATGATTATGGCTTTGGTGGTGGTGGTTCAACGTGAATTGCCTCTTGGCGTCGGCCAGGCGAGAGGTCCAAAAGTCTGAATCCATGAAGACAGAGAGAGAGCGAGAGCGAGAGCGAGAGAGAGACTGGTTCAGCTGAGAATGATTGAATATAAAGCAAGAAAAACAAAATGTTGTTGATTCGTCGGTTGTGGATATTCTCTGCTTTGTTTTTGTTTTTTTATTAAATTATATTTTCTTGGTATTTGAGATTTGTTTGACTTTTCATCTCACAGGAAGGTTCAGATTTGGATATGGCGATTGTACTGTAGAGATGGATATGAGAGAGAGAGAGAGAGAGGAGGGTGTTATGGGGACATGACAGAAGATGACGGAGTGAGAAAATGCCGGATTTTGCAAGCCATTTGCTTTCCTCCACAGGTTTTTACGTCTTGTCTGTCTTTTGTTTAGTGGTCTGTATTTGTTGGATTTGAATTTCATTGTGGTACCGATAAAAAATAATTCAGTTAAAATTTATTATTTTAATATTTATGAGTTATTTTATAATTATTATTTTTTTATTTTTTGAATGATTCACTATATTTGTGAGTATTTTTTATTATTGTTCAATATTGTGGTAATTTATGAATATTTTTATCACTATTATTATAATTATTTTTATTATTTTTTTAGTATTATAACAATGATAAAAATATTCAAATACAACTCTAACGTGATTGATTTTTTTTTCCCCGGGTAAGTAAGGTGGTTCATATGTCCTTTTGGTTGGGTTTAAGTTTGCTTGGGTGGTATAGGTTTAAAATTTATTAAATTTATATCTAATTTGTATATTATTTAATCTATGAGCATATCTAATCTTTATCCAATTTTGCTTAAATTTGAATAAAAACATACTAAAAACAATCTCCAAATTTCAATTCTTTACTCAAATATTTATCAAATTAAGAGATATTCAAAATTTATCTTCCTTTAAAGATTAAATGATCATATTCTAATATCCTCTACATTTAGATTTGTTATCATTTAAATTTAAATTTATTAACTTTGAGTTCTTCATTGAAGTGTTTTATATTAAATCAAACTTTTTACTCAAATTTTACAAAATTCTTTTTTTTTTTTTTTTTGAGAATTAAGAAGGGTTAGATATACTCAGATTATAAAAAGAGATTATTTTTACAATTCAAATGTACTTAATTTTATCTTTTGTATACAAAGAAATTATTTTTACAACTCAAATAATTAATATTTAAATCACAATAGAATAACATTATCGTTGTTCTAATGTCTACTTCAACAAACTCTTGTAATTGTAATATAATATTGGGCCGGACACTATTATAAAAAAAGTAACGACAAAATTTAAATTTACGACTTCAAAATTTGCCAGTGAAAACGATGATCATTAGGCCAAATACAAACCTCTCTTAACCATTCATTTTGAAGCATAATAGATGTGCCACATATGTTTTGTCCCCTGACCTGTGACTATTCAATCAATGATAGAAGCCAACCAATTAAGGCGGCCAGTAAGTGCAGAGCTGTTTGAGATTTGTGGTCCAAAGAGGATCAGATTACTAGTTAACAAGGTACCTGATAAAGGCTGTTTCCGTTATCTGCTTTCTTCGTAGAAAAGGCATTGGTTTGCTATGACATTAGAAAAAACTTATTAAAAGATGGGTGGGCCTTCAAGCGACCAACCGCCTGAAAAGAATTAATCTAAATTTCATTTCATCGACTGTAGCATTACCTTGTAACCCGTAATTCGCCCTGCCGGTGTGATCACCTTTGGTGAAGCAACCCTTGGTATGTGTCTGTGTGGAGATGTATACTAAAGATTGTAAAGAGCAATGTAATTGGAACATTATTTAAGAACTTGATGATTATAACCATTAGATTGTCAGTGAGTCCCAATAACATTAGTGATAATGTGGGCAGCACAATCATTTGTTGGCTGCACAATTCTCATCATGCGACTGTGTTTGAACAAAATATCACCCAACCAAGTTAAATTATGCTGCCTAAGATCTACCTCAACTACCTTCATTGTGCTGACTGATCTCATTACCGGAAATGTTGGCAGTCTTGTAACAACCATAACTCAAACACCAACCCACTTGAGATTTAATCGAGAATGCCCAGAGACGATCATTTCCAGGAAAAGAACCATTTCAAAATCAAGCTGGATACTTCAAGCAGCACAAAAAAATTTGTATCATAATACCTACTTTTGGATAATTGGAAACTAGCTTAACTGTTGGATCACATTCAATCAAGCAGAATGAGCCTCAAGCAGTAGTGATACAAAAGTCCATTGACATCCATGGAACTACGAACAAATGCACCGCATCGCAATATACTAACGGTCATCCATCTACAGAACAAGAACAAGAGATATACTCACGGACGGTATTAAAAAAGGTTAACTAATTTACCCACAAGCCACAGCTGAAAGACAAAAAAGATGTAAAAAAAATAAGAATATAAAGACAGATCGTCTGTATAGTTAATTGTTTGATGAAATCCAAAACAAAAACTTTGAAGTAAACAAAAATGGAGGCAAGATAAATCTTCAAGCTGAAAGTCAGGCAATGAGCAGTAATCACAGCCCTAAACAAATCAAAAGAAGATGTATAAGCATATTGCTGGAATCACCGAACCTTAAAACAGATGGCTTGACAAGAATCTTGGATTCAGGATACAGTTTAGTTGAAAGTATAACACTGTAGAAGGACAGTTCCTCTAGTTATAAAAAATGTTAAAGTCAAAATATATGCAATGTATCAGCTTATATTGACATTTGGCTTATGCAATGCGGGAATCAGTCCTGCATCTGATCTTCCATGGCTTGTTAAGGAGCTAGGAAAACATCACTTGTTTGAACGCCAAACTAATCTAACAAAAAACCATCTTGGAATTTGTATCAAAAAACAAAAATAAAAAATAAAAACCATCTTGGATTTGCTTTTTGCCTAATATAAAGCTACAATTAGAAACAAAGGAAATCATGGTGGGAAATTATTCTGGCTTGTCTTGAGCACATTCAGTACTTTACTTATCAGGCATTCTCCTAGAGTGCATGCATACAAACTTTGCTTGAATCGTCCGACATTCATCATACACCATCGTTGCAATCTGATTTAGTACAAAGTATCAGCATAATCCTTATGTGACTAAACTAACAAGTAATGAAATAAAAATTCAAGAAAGCTTATATAGAGATATTGCAGAAATAGCGCTTGAACCAACAAGGATTCAAATATTCAAGTAGAATGGTCATCAGGCAGCAAGAAAATGAGAAAGCACAAAGGGAAGTGAGGAGAGCTATTGGAAAAGACATTAACGCCCATGGCCAAACAGAAAATATGCCCATTTTTTTGTCTACAGATAGAGCGGAACTCAAAAATCCAGATACAAAGCCTTTTATAAGAGAGATAAGTGGTAAGACTAAGTAATACAGAGCTGAGTACAGATACAGCCTTTTGAATGAGATTCTTTTCTTACGTTGAAATTTAGGGATTCTGAATCGACATCGAGAGAAATAGAGTTGGAAGATTCAATAAATTGAAATTTGTTTTAATGCATGCAAGACAAATATTTAGAAAACAGTGAATGTGAAAGTTAATGAATTACGATGTGACTGGGATGAATGGTTTTTTAATTAATCAGCAATGCTGTAAGGGTAGATTTGGTGCACTGAAATTTTAACACTTCCCTAAAGGAATAGCAATCATTTCACTGAATTATAAGTTCTAGAATTGTGATTAAGTGACTTCTATCCCGTTCAATATTAAACTTGCCGACTTATGAGTATCACCTTTGCCCAACAAGGCCACAAGTCTAATACAAAGAAATCACATCGAAGAATGTGAAAATATATATTTTATAATGATTGAGTTTAGAGGCTTTGTTCCTTTCTAAGCAAGAATCATGAAGAAAAAAATGTTGATGGTCATAGTACCCATAACTAACATAAAACAAAATACAGAAAATGCTAGTTTATTTATCATGTTGGCACTAATAAGATTGGACACTATTCAATGATAAAGATCATGCACTACATAACTAGTCCCCAACAATAACCTCACTAGCTAGTCAATAAGAGTATAAGATACGGAACTAGTCCCCAACGATGACATAACCTCACTACCTCGTCAAAAAGTCTGCAATTGACATACAAAATAACAAGGGAATCCTAAGCACAACATTGATGATATGGATGACATGATGATTCCAAGTTCATGGCTTCTAATAAGGGTTAACCACATTCTCATTATCGACCCTTTTTAAATTTAAGTTGGTCATCTAAGAGCATCTTCAACCCTTACCCTTATAAACCTAAATTTAAATTTGAGTAAAAAATTCCTATAAACTTTCTCTAATGCTATACCCAAACCCATACCAAATCAAGAGAGATTCAAATTTTTACCAAAATCAAAAGAGATTCAAATTTTTACTCAAATCATTAATGGTCATATTTTATTCTCCTTTAAAAATCTAATGGTCATATTCTATCCTCCTTTAAATTTAGATTTGTCCAAATTCAAATTTTAATTTGTCCTCTTTTAAGTTTGAGTTTCTCCATTGGAGTGTTTTTGTATCAAATTAAGTTTTTACTCATATTTTATTCAAATTTAGATAAGAGTTTAAATTTTCATTAGAGATGATCTAACATTTATTGGACATGTCAAACAAGGAATTTCTTACTTATTTTTGGGAGGCAAGTTTAGCATATTGGCATCCGGTCCAAATGTTTTGCATTTTGTGTATATTCACACCGCAACTTTCTATATTTTCTTGTAATATAATCACATCATTGTCTTTCATTCATATTAGTTACATATATATAAGATACTTTGATCCTTCATCTTTCCCCATAACTATGTTAGGTGCACTCATGTATGATCATTTGCAACTAGCATCATCCAGTTCCCACCTTCAACCTCTCGCAACTGAGATGTCTTTGAGTAAATCTCCCACTCAAATAACTCAATATCACCTGGGCATTAATGTTCTAAACTTATCCACAATAAAAATAGATATATTCTTATTCAAATTCAATGAGAATGTGTTATTTGTAAAATGAGGCATAGTTGTCAAATCGCGTATCGGAAGGTGTATCGTATTGTAAGATACGGCACAATTTTAAATAATTAATAAAAAAATATAAATGCTTTTGAAAAAAAATTATAGACTCATAAAAACATAACATTTCATTAATATTTCACCTACTATTCAAGTCACTAATATAATTTATTAATATTAAAAAAATAATGAAGGGTATCAAATTAAATTAATGGTACTTATGTACACTTAAAAGTAAAAAGTTATAATGTAATGGGATAGTAAATGTAATTTTTCATTCTTAAAAAAAAAAATATATCTGCACATGTCGTGACCCACGAACGGAGGCAGCAAAGGCACAGAGAAAAGAGAAGAGGAGAGAGGCGATGGCGATGCCGGAGAGAGAAGAACAAGAACAAGAACATACCTCGTGGTCGTAGCTCACAGTGATGAAGAGAGATCATGCGACAGAGAGAGATCGTGAAACTAACAGGTTTGGGGTAAAAATTCAACCTAGGGTTTCATCCGAATTACAGGTTAGTGTTGCTATTTTTTTCAATTTCAAAAATTTATTTGATTTGCTTTTCTTAGGTGTTTTTGTTGATTTGGGGGTTTGATGGACTGTAATTCTTGCCTTCATCTCTTGCCTTTCTTTGACATTTTTTCTATTTTTTGAGACTGTGAACGATTTGGTGCGTAAAAAAAAAAAAAAATTAAACAGAGACTTCGCGTATCGTTCGTATCATATCGTAAAAACTTATCGTGTATCGGACAATACAATGCAAAAACGATACATAACTACGCTCCGTATCGTTTTTCCTCCATATCGTACGATACTATCAACTATGCAATGAGGTAGTTTAATATGGACTAGTCATAACTCCATCCTTTTTTTACAACTAGGTAGGTGTGATTAAAACTTAGAGACAAACTTTAGTATTTTATCTTTGTTGCACATACAAGACTACCTTGTATGTTCCTAGGTTCCACAAGGTTGATCCATCACAATACACCAAAATATTTCACTCTATGTTTCTTAGCTTTGCCCAAAAGCATACAAATAACAAATTACCATATTTCCAACACTTGAAAAGTCATGAGCAATTGTAGAGGTTCCACCTTTTCTAATTTATATATTTCACTTGTTCCCTTTTCTTATTCAGATTAATGAAACTTTCTTGAAGCCTAAAACCAAAACATATGCAAACATCACAAAAATACTTACTAAAAAGTTCTTGAAGCCATCTTCAATCCTACAATTACGCTCCTAATATCCCGCCACCTCGCTGCGGCAACTTAGCTATCTTATGAACGCCAATTGAAACAAACAAAAACAACCAAATCAAAGTTGTAGTCTGTATGCAACCAAAATATCTAGAAAACTTATTACCTAGTTATCAACAACACAAAAACTCCCAAAAAACATAACAATTTAACCAATTGAAACTTATTACCCGACATTTTTTTCCCATTGCAACTAAACCCTTATCAATAATTCTATATTAATAGCAACATACACACCTACACGCACACACGCCAACACATTTAATTCAAGAAATATAGAGCCGATATACCTTCAAGAGTCCAAGCATGGCGCCGAGGAGCGACGGAAAGCATAGAAGTGAGCAATGCAGAGGCAGTTGCAGTGTGATAAGGAAGCATCGATTCCACACAAACAAAGCTCATCTCAACAGGTAACCTATTGTTAAAATCAACATACCCAAAAGTTGAAAAGTAACAATGAAGTTAATAAGCGATCAAATCTATAAAAGCATCCAAAATGAAAGAGCTTCTGAGAGTGAAATTTAGTATGTGTATGACCTGAAAATGCGAGCAGAGATGGTGTTCTGAGTGGGGATGCGAAAAGGGGACTGTGTAGCCTTGGTTTTGGCTCCAGCAGTCAGTCTCACCGTGGCGGTCCGGGCGGAGATGGTGGCGGAGCGGAGGACGGACCTGGCGGCGATGGTGGCCATGGTTAAAAGGACTGATAGTCAGAGAGAGAGGTTTACGCTATTCAACAGAGGAAGGGGCAAAACGCAAAAGGGCTTTGTTGGGGTTTTGGCATATGCATCTGCTTTTCATTTGGAGAAATTTCACATAGACCCCAAATATTTTGGTCAAATAACACATGTACCCCCGATATTTAAAAAATGATACAACATTCCCAAGCGTTAAAAGTTTGTCAGCGTTAACCATTTTACCAAAAAGGCATTTTAACCCTTATAAAAACATTAGAATTACGTAAACGAAAATAAACCCGTGAACGGGTACCCAAATTTATACCCTTATCTCCCGGTATTTTTTTTATATTACGGTGAAGGATGTTCAGAATAACTTACATAGGTCTCGACTAATTTCCTCACCAATGGTTAAAGACAGGCAATTCACGTTGCGATAAGAGAATTAATAAAAGATAAATTCCTTAGTATTTAATCCTAAAACAGTTGTCAAATTTTGAATTTAAAATATTTAGATTTACAACATGCTATGCTTTGGAGTACTAAACTCCACGCTTCACCTCTGTTTGTCATCCTCATTAGTATCTCTCCCATGGTGTCAATTTTGTGCATTTCATTTAATTTTTGAGTTGCGGCATTTTAACTCTTATCATGTTTATTTCAATATTTGTTTTAATAAAAATTATATAATTTTAAAATAATTCATATAATATTTTAGCATAAAATATTTATTTTCTATACTAGTTAATCGTGTTATACATATCTAACTGGAATATTATCCGTATCGTGTGTATGCCAATGGATAAAATTGCCCGGATCCTCCCCCAGCTGAATTCCCTCAAATCATGGGGTCATTTGGAATTTGTCCATAGATTCTCAAATAAGAAGTCAGACTGGGGGAGGAGAAGAAATAATAGAATCTATATAACTAAATCTAATTTATACGTGAAAGAACACACAAGCCAGCGCCTGTAGCTCAGTGGATAGAGCGTCTGTTTCCTAAGCAGAAAGTCGTAGGTTCGATCCCTATCTGGCGCGTAAATACAATTTTTTCTAACCTAAAAGGATGGTATTTTTTTTTTGGTTCGGAAAAAATTCATAAAAATTTCATAAAAATCAAGAATCAAAATTTTCTTTCAAAATGGTCAAACCATTTTGTTTTAGTATATTTTGACCAGTGTTTTCAAATGTTTTAAAAAATAAACAACTTGCTAACATAAATAATAAATAAGTCAAGATAGTAACAAACACCTATAATAAAAAATTAATATGATTAACATGTTTAAATATTATTGTATTAATAAAATGTCAGCCATTTTTGTCAAGTATTGACATAAATACTTGCAAAAGAAGAAGATTTTATTCTTTTTTTTTTTACTATAATATGGTTCTAATAAATGTTTATTTATAAAAAAAATTAAGGGTGTAGGTTTGATTGAGAGATAATAGAGTCTTATGAGATTTTGATTCATGGATTACATGAGTTAATTATTCAAATACGTCAATAAAACAGGTCCGATTAGTATTAGAACATTTGACATAATTAATTAAATAAATTAAGGTAAAATTAACTAATTCTTAACACAAATTTAAATTAACACAATTTAAACACTGATGATGCACAAAATAGTCTTATACAAGATCAACAGTCGATTGTGTGATAAAATATAATTAATGGACAATTTAATAGAGACAATAATGTAAATATCGGGTCAACACGCAAATATATAGTGATTCGGTCTGAATAACCTACTCCACTCCAAAAAACAGCAACGACGATTGGAAAACCTTTTATTGATTAAGTAAGGTAAACGAGAGAGATATATATGATTAGTCCCGGAAGAGATACAATAGTTAGGAGAGAGAAAAATTTATGTGTGGGGTGTGTAGGAGGTGTAGAGATGTTCTTCTCAATAGAGAGAGCTTACAAGTTATAAATACAAAATTTTAGTTGAGTTGAGACAATGACTTGAGGGGGAAAGCATTAATTTTTCGGGAAGAATAGTTACAAAAGGTAAATATAATTAAATAGTGTCTTAATCTTCGAGAGTGAATATCTCGATAATTACTCCCCCATACACTAATTCTTCTTGGACTCTTCGATCTTCGAGAATGAATATCTCGATAATTACTCCACCCATTCACTAATTCTTCTTGGACTCTTCGGACTTTGGGTTGGCAGATTGCTTTGTTCCTCTCTTAAATAAAGTTATCATCCACAGGTCTATCATTAAATTGAAAGATTGCTTTGTTCAAATGTTTGTAAAAAGACTTATCAAAAAAAAAAGTTGGTAAATAATAATGAGTTGTAGGTATGTATAGGCAGCTAAAAAAACACACACATCTATCTTTACATAATATCTTGTCCTTATCTTTTTTTTTTATTTAATATTCAGGAGTGATCAGACCAACTTATATGCATTTCGACTAATTCTCTTTTTAGTCCGCTCAAAGATAGACTATCCACGTCGGGACTAGAGTATTCAAGACGTGATCCTAAAAGATTCCCAAGATTCAAACTTAAAGATGTTTAAATTTACGATTTATTTTTTTATAGTACCCTTTAAAGTTTATTTTGTCCCTATCTAACACCAAGCTTTGAGTACCTCAGTGGCGTGAATTCTAATTTGAGGGTTCGAGTATTGGTACCACCACCAAGCCATTCATTTAATGAGGTATTCTAAAATACCTCTGTTTTTTGGGTTCAACCCCCTTCTAATTTCTTATCAAGGGATTCTCCTATTCTTTTTGAATGGTCAGAGTCTATACAAATTTGTTGGTGAATACAAATCTTAATCATTCAAAATAAATTAATATATCTTCCAATTCTTGTAAGATTGAAAAGGAGTCAAACCCCCCTTTTTCCTCACAAAGGAAATAGTAAGGACCAGAGGAAGTGAGTTTGAAGGGAGTGAGTTTTGAAGGTACTGTATTCTAAGAACCCCCCTTTTTCCTCACATGAAAGCCTTTGACCTCTCTTAAATATATTTCTCTTCTATTTTTTAAATAAATTATCTATCATGAATTTAGACCTGTTAAATATAAATTAGTTTTTCACTCATTAATGATAGATAATTACTAAGAAGGTCTCAATTCATTAATAATAGATAATCGTCAAGAAACAAAATTTAAAAAAAAAACAGTGAAAGAGATAGTATAAGTCACACACTTGCACGATATCTGCAAAAACTTAGCAATTTGAATAGCTAATGGTGCAATGAAAATTTTGATTTTGACCAAGACACTATCCAGCATCCTTGGAGATAAAATCTTGACTCCACTATCGAATACAATGCAACAATAGTATTTTTTACAGTGGTACCAAAAATATGGTTGATTCGGATAAGATTATAACACAAATATATTAAAATTACGGGTTAATGAGAAGTGATTCTACAAAATTAGGATTGATCCTAACCTTTTTTGAATTATAACTTAATTTTAATTGTGTCATAACTAGCTTTTTAAGTAAATAATCTAGGTACTGTATATTATAAAAATCAACCTAAGGGAGGGAGGGTTTACGATGTTTTTCCTCCCTAATTTTGTTTTTCTAATTTTGAATTATCAGATAGAAATATATTTATTGGTCTCTTATAATTGAATTCCAACTTGTACCTGATATATTAATGTTGTAATTTTTTATTAAGGGTAATTACGCTCACATTCTCTAATATTTTATTTTATTATACAAATATTCCTTCATGTTTCAAAAATTATATTAAGATTCCTTGACATTTGAAGCTTATACTAAGATTCCTTGACATTTGAAGCTTATAACAACTGCACCCTTCCATCTTCCAACTAACGGACGTCAGAATAGTTCATATTTAAAGCCGATGTCATCAATAATAATTCTTGAAATATCAAAAAATTATTTCAAAAATTTATCCCAATCTATCATTTATCATTTCTCTATTTTATATTTCATATATAAACTAAAATGTTTCCAATTAAATGTTGAATTTCATAATCTATCAACTAAATATTTTTTTCACTGCGTAGTTCGAGAAGTAGCCCAAAACCCCTAGAAACCAAAATCAAGTAAATAGATTTCAACCTCGGCAAAGTTAGACTGATGACCAGGATTGTGCTAAGACTCGGGGCAAATCTCGATATCAGCCGACTCATCGACAATCTCTTGCATAGTATTCTGCACGAACTCATCGAAGGAATCAAGTTGTTGACAAACCAGACCCTGCACTTTTGAAATAAGCACTGATCACAACCCAAGCGTCCTCTTGGGTTATCTCTTCTTCCTTGTCATTGTATGATGATTCATACTCTTCTTCCAAATCAATAGTTTACGGTGAAATCCAAGTGAAGAAGTTCAGAGTTCAAAACCCTAGAAATATGGGTGACAGTCTTACAAAGTCCAAGAAGAGAGAGAGAGAGAGAGAGAGAGAGAGAGAGATAGGTTGACGAATGGGAGGTGTATTTATATATGGTGGGGCGCAAGGTTTTAGTTTAGGGTGGTGGATAATTGATTAGCTAAGGCGGCATGTGATTGAATCCAGATTTGCCCCTAAATCCATCATTAACACCAACATAGTTAACCACCACCCACCGCTACCTCCACACCACGGAAACCACCACCATACTTCTCTGAAAATCACGACCACCTCCTCCTACTCCTTATCCCCCACTCTCTCTCTCTCTCTCTCTCTCTCTCTCTCGCATACACAGAGCCCCACCACTGCCCAGTAACGAAATAATCCATCATCGGTCCATCACCTCCATCTTCATCTTCACCTCCTCAACTACACAACACATACACGACTACCACAGTCCAGCAACCTCACCACATTCTTCTCCAACACCTCCATTTCTACCTCCTCAACCACATCACACACACAATCCAACAACCACTTTAAAATCGAACCCCCAAAACCCCCAAAATCATGCAGACATATTTTTTAAGCTTCGGATCCTTTTGATTTGTCAGATCTTCACATCAAATCTGCGCATCAAATCTTTTCAATTTCTCAGATTTGGATGGGGGTGGCTACTAGAGGTGCTACAGTGGTGGGGGAGGGCTAGCAATTTTCACTGCTTCTTTTGCGATTTTGGGCTTGTACTCTCTCTCTCTCTCATATAGTATATACTTTTAGACTTCACAATCGTGTCGAGTGGAATAATTTTGTATCGGATGAAACGAGTTTGTGTCAAAAAATTTCAATGCATATCCCATTCGTTTATATAAACAAGTCCAACTATTATACCCATACACAAATTATTTATTAGACGAGTTATCTGATATAACTTGTGTGTCACCCGTTAAATAAGAGAATAAGTTAGATTATTTTGAGTACACACAAAAAATCATCAACTTACTACACATTACATATGTTTAACTTATTTACTATAACAATAAATCAAAGTTGAGTAAAAAAATAAAAACAAAAAATAAATATTAAATGACTTTTAAATTTGAATAAGTGTAAGAGATGAGAGGTATGAGATGAGACAAAGGCTCAGTGACTTAACTTTTTAAAAAAAATTATAATACAACTGTTAACGGGTTAAACGAGTTGAAACGAGTTTATGGGTTAAACACGAAACCAGTTCATTTATTTTACGAGTCTACCAAGTTAACTCGTTAACCACCCGAACCTGTTAAGACTATACTCAAACCCACTAAATCCGTGTCAATTCGTCATGAGTCGTGTCTAGAATTGTCAGACCTATATACTATGAGCATGTTTGTTTCGAGTATAAAAATTTAGGTGGTATAAGGTTTTATATTCATTCCACTTTAATCCAATAGTATATTATATCCGGTGTTAAACTATAATCTCATCCTTCTCCTTGTTTGTTTATCACAAATATTATCTGTGTAATACCTACTTAAAAAAGTCAACAATTGAGACTAACTAATGTAAAATATAATTTCAACCTTTAAAAAGTCAAAAATTACGTCTAAGCTTTTATATGAAAATTGTATTGGAGGGCATTTTGGTCTTTTTAGTTTATAATACTTATACCAAGAATATAATATCACCCCCTAGGTGGTATTCATTAAGACTTTCTACGAGACATTATAACTACTGTTTATAGCGGGTCGGTATTACGACCCAAAAAATAGTACTGACTATAAAATGTCAAACAAACAACGTATAAAATGGATCCCACGTACTATTTTTCTAATATCACCTCTTTATACTACTCTAATAATCAAAACAAATGGCCCATATATATATATATAGAGAGAGAGAGAGAGTGAGAGTTAGAGAGAAAGCGTTAATGGTGTAGGTGCAGAGAATACGACGAAGGCATTAGGTAAAGGGCTCGTGCTTTGGGTTTGAGTTTGTGTTAAAGAGAAGGGCAAAATAGTCTTTTACCAAGATTGTTAATTTCATCTAACAATTGAGGTCTTATTGTAATTTTTGAAACATGAGGGGATGTTTGTGTTACAAAATCAAATATAGTGAGGTGCGAGTATAATTTACTCTTTTATTAACTATTTCACATGTGAATTTGTCATCAGCTCTATCAACTAATTCAAATTGATTTTTTAAAAAAAAATCAAGTTAAGACATTAATAAATAACTTTTTAATAATATTAGAATGGGATGAATACGGTACGTTAGTACTTGGCGCATACCTTTGATTGTATATTAGGGTAAATCCTATTTTACTCCCAGAAAGATACACAAATTTTCAATTTGCCCCATAAAAGAAATATAAATATTATAACGTGGTCAACTGTTTTATTTTTATTTATTTTTCTTTTGATTTGTGATTTCTAATTGGTTAATTTGACACAAAATAAATGGACGACCACGAGTCACATTACAATATTTTTATTTCTTCGAGAGGATAATATGAAAAAATTAATCTTTTAGGGGATTAATTGAAAATTTTTGTATCTTAAAATTCATTCCAAAAAAAGGGGGGTAATATTGAATTTTTCCTTCATATTAATTTATTTTTGACTCTTGATTTTAAAAATAATAAAATAATAAAATTTTATACTGGAAAAAAAAGTACTAATTTTTTTTTTCCCGATGTGTAGCTAGACCGTTTTATAAACGTTTATATAAAATTGGTCAAAAAGCTGTCTGCGCCCCAACTGAAATCTGGTAACTTCCACACTCTTCTAATCTTTCACCCCTTCCAGATACATCCTCTCTCTCTCTCTCTCTCTCTCTCTCTCTCTCATATATATACATTTCAATCCTCTCTATCTTTCTCAGATCAAGCGCTCCACCCATATTATATTCGATAAAGATTTAGCAGAAGCAGCAGAAAAACAACAATAAAGAGCACTAAGAAGAAGAGGAGGAGTTGTTGAAGAAGAGAGAATATCAGATGGGTGTGGATTATTATAAGATATTACAAGTTGACAAGAATGCCAAAGATGAAGATTTGAAGAAAGCTTATAGAAAGCTTGCCATGAAGTGGCACCCTGATAAGAATCCTAATAACAAGAAAGATGCTGAGGCGAAATTCAAACAGATCTCGGAAGCCTATGAGGTATCCATCTCTATTTTCTTTTGGGTGTGTGTAATTGTGTGTGAATGAATATTTGCAGTATTTGAAGGGTAATGAGCATTGCGGAAAATTCTATGATTATGTGATAGAGATGATCTTCTAACGATTTTTAGGAACACATCACAATCCCTTCTTTGATTCGTTATCTCTGTGTGTGTGTGTGTGAATATTTGCAATATCTGAATGGTACTGAGCATTAATTGCGGAAAATTCTATGATTATGTGTTAGAATTGATCTATTTTTAGGAACTTACAGTGTTGAATTTCTTAGTTCCTTCTGTGTCTCCTAGATTGTAACTTTTTTCCAAGTTCACTCAGAGTAATCTAATCTGGATTTAATAAATTTCTCTGAACATATCACAATCTCATCTTTGATTCGCTCTCTCTCTCTCTCTCTGTATATATATAAGTGTGTGTGTGTGTGTGTGTAGGACTTGCAGAACAGCCAAAGTTTGTGTATGTATGAGTGTGTTTATGAGGTTTTAGGATTATGTGTAATGGTATCTGATGTTGATTTTTTTTTTTAAATTTGATTTATTAGGTTCTAAGTGATCCACAAAAGAGAGCAATCTATGATCAGTATGGTGAAGAAGGGCTAAAAGGGCAAGTGCCACCGCCAGATGCTGGAGGACCTGGTGGGACAACATTTTTCTCATCAGGAGATGGACCAAATGTGTTTACATTCAGTCCTAGAAACGCCAATGACATTTTTGCTGAATTTTTCGGGTCTTCGAGCCCATTTAGAGGAATGCCTTTTGGAGGAATGGGAGGGGGTAGTGGCATGAGGGGAAATTCAAGGTTTTCTGGTGGAATGTTTGGGGATGATAAGTTCAGTTCATTTGGGGATGGCAGACCAATGAGTTCAGGTCCCCGAAAGGCGCCTCCAATTGAGAATACATTGCCTTGTAGCCTAGAAGAACTATACAAGGGTACCACTAAGAAGATGAAGATTTCAAGGGAAATACTTGATGCAAGTGGGTAAGTGGTTTTACTCCTTCATGTATAATTTGCTTACTTTCATTTGTTTTGGGATTTTTCTGCTATAGTTATCTTTCTATATAATTATGGTCATTGTTGAATTTTATGCTAGTGATTCAATTATTGGGAATTTTTCCTTGATAATTTGTTGTTTTTTACTGGTTTTGATTGTATGGTTTTGTTTGCTTAAAGTGCTCATGTTAAGACAGTTTCTTTTTAGCCTCTTTGGTGGTTCATTATTTCTATCGAGTGCATTAGAAGCAGAATATGCTGCCTTAGACTAGAAATTTGTACTCGAAAAAACTTGTGCTTGTTTGTAGTTTGGTACTTCTGTTTGCTTGTTTATGGCGCTATCTGTCTATAATTTCTCTCTCATCTTCACATAGATAAGATCGCAAATCAGTTCTGTAATTGGAGAATGAAGAACAAGATTTTCAGATTTTCAATAATCTTTGTGGGAAGTGCACTTTAGATACTTTGTTGGGATAATGCATCATATTTCTTATCAATCAAACTGTCAAGAGCAATTGTACTGTTTATGCAAAAGCAGGGATCTATCTTATACTCGATCTAGTGTGGGCATAAAGCTGGGCTAATAGCATATCTTGGGGAAAAGATTATTGGCATAAAAAAGGAACAAAACAAATGATTTTGTGCTTGCTAATCTGTAAAGGAGTTGAATATATGGACCCTACGTTTTTGGGACTACTTGGCTCAAATTAGTGTATTAGGTATAACTTTGGAAGTCTCGTGAGTTTAACTTGAGTTAGTGCTGACATAGATCTCAGTGATGGTTTTAGAAGTGGCACCATTTTTAGTTCGTTATGCTTGCTCTTTAGAGAAGTGAAGGTCATGGACTGGCAATTAACCTTTAGAATTTTACCAGTTCTTTGTCTTGGTTGCTGGGGCATTTGTTGAGCCACTATTCTGAAAATGCTTTGTTCAATCCTCTATAAACTCCGAAGTATGGTTCTGGAATATTATTATCTCGGCCAGTCAACTACTGTTTTCTATCTTTTTTCCCTTTCTTATAATGTTGTTAAATTTATAGCTATCTATGTCTAATTGTCTATTGTAAATCGGGTGTTACTTAGATGAGAAACTTGTAGAAGGCACGAGTTGTTATAGTGATCATACCCAGGGTGGGGGGTTTTGTTGCTCATTTCGTCGTACTTTATTGCTAAATGCTTTTATTTCGCAACATATTTGTTTCTTCTCAAGACAATAGAAATAGTTCACCTCTTTCTTATCTTTGGTTTTGTATCTAAAACAATAATTTTTCTTGTTAAACAGGAAGACCTTGCCAGTAGAGGAGATTCTAACCATAGACATCAAGCCTGGTTGGAAAAAGGGAACAAAAATCACATTCCCTGAGAAAGGGAACGAACAACCAAATGTTATTCCTGCAGATCTTGTATTCATAATCGACGAAAAACCTCATAGCGTGTTCACGAGAGATGGCAATGATCTGGTTGTCACTCAAAAAATATCGCTCGCTGAAGCGTTAACAGGATACACAGTCCATCTCACAACACTCGATGGAAGGAACCTGACTATACCTATCAACAGTGTGATTCATCCAAATTATGAAGAGGTTGTTCCGAGAGAAGGAATGCTAATACCAAAGGAGCCATTGAAGAGGGGCAACCTTCGAATCAAGTTTAATATCAAATTCCCGACTCGGTTAACGGCTGAGCAGAAGTCTGGAATCAAGAAACAACTTGCTCCATGAGTTGGATAATAGATTGGCTTGTGAATTGTAACTTTTTTTTTAGTTTTTTTTACCCCCCTCTCTCTCTCTCCCCAAATACCACGACCATTTAATTGTTATTTTCAGTTTATAGGTGGATCGATGGGAACTTATTTTAAATTAACGTTTATTAATGTAAAATCATGTTTGCAGAAATACGTCTTTAAACACCTTTAAAGTATATAAATGTAAACTGATTGACTCTTGACTTTATTGCAGTAGCAGGAAACAATACAGTAACAAGTGTTTAGATCCAGCTCCATTTTCTACCAAATAATCCAAATTTCAAAGTGCTCTTTGAGAAGTGAAACTGTCAAACTAACAAACACAAACATTCATTTACATTCAGACTACACTAAGAATGGCTTCTTCAATGTAGCTTTCCACTTGTAGAATCCATGATTTTCTAAACCTTGTGTTACTCTTTTCCATAGGAAAAACATATTCTCAAAAAACCGAAGATTCAGAGAAAACTTCACAAGACTGTTCCGATAATAATAAACTGTTACATATGTTTCATCCTCTCACGATTCTGTTAACTCAAGTCAGAGCTTGTAATTGCCAAAAGTAGGTTTGGAGAGATGATCTCAATACATTATTCCAGTTGCAAATTAGCAATTGTCTGTACTGTGAATGACAAGAAATATAATTGAAAAAATAATTACACGATTATTGAGAAATATTTAATCCGCCATTTGCTTCTTTTAGAGGAAAAATATTGAAATCTACACGAAAGATTCCTCCCATGTTGATGCCTCTCTTTGTCTCATGCTGCTTTCATTTGCTGAAAACACCGAAAAAAGGTTCGTGTTAGATAAATTAGTGCAGTTTCAGAGGCTGATCTGTTTATAATTTTGTTTATTTACTAGGTAATGCAGTATAAGGATGGTGCAAACCACTATAAATTAAATGAGGAGCTTAAAGAATGGCCGCCTTTGCAACACTGATTTTATTTTTGAAACGATTTAAATTAAATAGATCCACGATTAGACGCTATATTTCTAAATTGGACTCACTCGTTTCTCTTCTTCCATCTTGGCCTTGATAAATGAGTAGATAGCCACTCCAGCAATTGCAATGCATGTTCCTATGCCAGTTTGAGTAGAAATCTTGTTACCTGCAAAATTATTTTGTTAGATTTTTGTTTTTCGATACGATACGATGAACTTGGTAAACGGTATCTATAGGACATCATCAAGCAGAGGCAAAGATGTATATTTACCAAAGACTATGATTGAGAAGCCAATCACAAACACCCGTTTCAACACATTTCCAACTGCATGTGTAAGCGGTGCCACCCTCTCAAGGGTGTTTGTTGCCAGCTGAGAAGCCAAAAGAACAAAATGTTTCAAATATTAACAATAGCAGGGACAATAAAGGTTGCTGCTTCATGCAGTTAAGCCTTTAAGGGGAGATATGAATTGATTGTTAGATCGAGTAAGTGCAAGGACAAGAGTTCAATAACCCTACAAATTTTATAGGTTACCCCAAAAGATGAAACACAAATACCTGATTGTACAGGTGGTAGAACATTCCCACCCAGAAGAGATCTGAGAGGAACTTTGTCACCCCTACTTTTGCAATAGCATCACTAAACCCATGCTTAATCAGTTGAGGTCCGTCAATCTGTGTGATCAAACATGAAATCACACAAAAACGATAAGAATTTATTGCTGTAAGGAAGAGAATATCCGGGTTCGTCATCAAAGATAGTCTTACAATTATGGCAGGTGGAATACACACGATGAGAGCGATGATGGAGATGTAGGCATACAGATTGGTACTGTCCATATCAGTCTGCCAAAGGAGAAGCAGACGTAATAAAGAGACTGAGCTATAAAGAAGAATGTTTTACAATTTTGGGTCTATCTTCAATTAATCAAAGATAAAAGGGTGAAAGCTGGAATAGAAGATAACCATGGCTTTCTTTGAGTATATACTCCGGTAAGTGAAGGAGATATTGGAAATCATCGCACTGATGAAGCCCAACCAGTTGAAAGAAAGCTCAGTCAATGACGCCATTGATACACCTGCACTCAATTTAACGTTAACATTGTAGTGGTTCAAGTTCAGGTTTTCCATATGTACACAAGGATCATAACGTTCAAAGTTTTAGTTTTTCGTATTTGCTTCAGCATGATTCACAATCTTCATTTGCCTGAAAACTGCAAGATATTTTATGTTTCACTATTAAGAACGAAGTAACCAGCAAATTAGGATTAACTAGTGGATAGCTGTGGCTTGAACTCCAAATACAAGGGGTGTATGGGAGAGTGACAAGCACAAAAAAGACAAACAACCACAGACAAACGAGGAGAGCATACCAAGGACAACCGGAGCCAATGATAGCCAGAGAGTTAGGGGTATTTGCTGTCCAAGAATGAATTGAGATGCAGCGGCATTGAAGAACGGCTCGAGTGCTGATTCAAAATGATTCAAACATAAACGAGATGCATTTTACTTGGCAAACAATATAAGCTAGATAATAATCGCAACATCATATTCCCTGTGACGCTATGTTGAATAACATAAATTACAAGACCTTTGACTGTGTGGGTGAACGAAACTGCAACTGCTGCAAATGAGACATTGCTGGTCACATGGCCTAGGGCATGACACACAGCGACAGGGATGAGCAGCTTAAGAAGGTTTGAGTCAATAGGCTACAAAGTGAACCAAACTCAGGAATTAATAACATGTCAGTACACAAGGTGTCCAAAATCATTGCAACTATGTATATAATTATGATACAAGGGGAACACTACAAACAGGGACAATTGGCAACATGTAACTAGGAATTTTACATTCTGTCGACAGTGAACTTTTTCTTTTTCTTTTTGTGGGTGGGTGGGTGGGTGGGTGGGGGTTGGGGAGGGAGGGATTGAAAAGATTATGGAGGAGTGGATGATATCAAATTCAAGAAAGCATCCAACATGAATAAGAACCCTTATTGTTGATGGTCCACAAAGACCTAAATGCAATAGTCAGGAATTCTTGACGATATCAAGCTGGCAACCTGTTCTTCCTTAATATCCTGATTCAGGGGCAAAGAATTTTATGCCGCTACCAAATAGTATTCGTCTCTACCATAAAAGGAGCTTTATAGAGACTCCCAATGACCAATCCTCGCATGAATTGCTAAGGATCCAATAAGTTGAACATTAATTCCTTCAGACATGTCAATTGGGCAAATATGTCCATAGTGACTAGGATGGATATTTCGTATTTGAAAACTAGGAGGCAGGAACCAACTAACCAACCAATTTCATTTTCTTTATGTGGTCATATACCAATTTCAATTTTAAAAAATATGATGGACTATGAAAAGCTGTATGGTTAAGCTAAGCAGTGAACAATACATAAAGTCATAATCAATTACTCTCATGGTAATTATAAAGTGCATCATTGATCAACTTCAAATCCCGCATTCTAAATGTAATTGAAATAAACCATAATCATCAAAGTTAATGAGGTTGAATGAATCTACTTACGGCGCGCTTAGGAAGGCCCACAGTCCAGCTCACCAAACAATACACCACCCCAACAAACAAATGTATTACTGACACAAAACTGCACATATAAACTCAAATACATCACAACCATGCTAACTTGTGCAGCTTCATGAACAAACTTCTTAATCTACATTGGGGATTACGATCTATACGTACTAAGGATAAGGGAAGTAATTGTAGAGCTTCTTGTTGATTATGTTGAAGATCACATTAAGAAAGTACCTACAAAAAAAGTAAGGACGGATCAGAAATTTTACAAATAACAGTTGACAGTTTAAGCGTTCCGAGGTGGAGAAAGTTTAGTTCTGCGTGCCATGGCGCAAGTTAGAGAGAGCACGTGACATGTACCACATGAAGAAGAAGAACCCGGTTACAAGGGCCGGGTACTTCTCGAAGAACCCGATTGGAGCCACCTTAGCATCCCTGCGAAAACCACGGGTCAGAAAAGGCAAAAGGGTTAATTCATCGGTTCGGCGCCAAAAAAATGGTCTGGGTTACGGGTTAGAACGGAGAAAACGGATCTCACCCGGCGGAATCACTTCCTTCAGCCGGCGAAGACGCAGCGGCCATGCTCGGCCGGAGAATCTCTTTTTTGGTAGTGGGAAGACAGATTCCGATGGCCGGCGAGCTTTCAAGTAGAATAGCTGGCCGGAGTTGCCTCCCCCATATGAGGTTACCGCCATCTCCAACAGCTCCGATTGTTTTCACGGTGGCGAAGCTGGTGGTGGGGATGAGCCTTGACGGCTGCTTTCGCAGTGCTGGGACGCTGGGAATGCCGGTGGCGCGTGAGAGAACTCGGGACTCCATAGGTTTTAGAGAGAGAAAATGGGTGTTGTGTTACTCTGTTAACTATGCTGAGGTGTTTAGTTCATGTCGCGGGAGAGAAAGAGAGAGAGAGTGATGGGAAGAGCAACGACGACCGTTTGAGTGGATGTCAAGTGGCGGAATGAGCGGTTAATATTTTTTGGATTTATTTGTTTTACCCTTAAACTGATATGGTACTTCGCGGGCCATGATAAAATAGTATTTTTTTGATTTATATTTTTTTTAATATCTTCCCAAAAATTTATGTTTTTTAATATCTTCCCAAAAAATTTATGTTTTATAGTACAAAGAGTAAAGAGTTCTGGGTAGGGATGTTCAACCAACTCTACGAATAGAAATTATAGTTTTTTGTCTTCCTATTCGATATTTTGAGAAAATTTTTTTTTGATTTACCCTACCAAATTAGGTGTAATATTTTTACCCGACTTCTTACCCGAGTAATTGAATAGGAAGTTGGATAAACACTTTTATAACTATTAATTTTTGTATCATTTTAACAATTCAATTAAATAACATGCACCAATTTAATAACACAATAAATCAATAACACTAAAATTTAAAACAACTACAATAACAATTACAATAAAATATAAGAAAACGTGAATATCAATCCATCATAATTGTTATACAAATATAATAATAATTATTTTAAGTTTAAACTATATGAAAACACATTAAAATAATAACTAGTTCAATAGATCACCAGTTTATTACAAATCATGTAACCTACATAAAAAACAAGTCCATATTTTCGCAACTCAAACATCTACAACAATAATAATGTTATAATATAAATTATACTACACAAATACTGTTATAATTACTAAAAAAAATATAAAAAAATTAAATATATTTTTTACAGGTAGAGTAGGGTAGGAATGTGAAAATTGATGGGTATTTCTCATTCCTAACCAATTTAATCGGAAGACCAAAACTTCTACTGTATTCCTATCCAATTTTTACGGCTAGTCGTTCAATAGGGTAGGGTAGGGTCGGGAAGGATAGTAAATTGCGGCCAATCAAAAATTTGAATACCCCTAATTCTGGTGGTATCAAACATAAATAACTTGATTCTGACTGATATAATCTGTTTAATTTCTTTTGTACGAAGAAAATGTCTACTTAGTTTTTATTTGTGAATATAGTATTTTATGATTCTTGTAAAAGTGTTGATTTTTTTGCTTGTTTTTGCTAGATATGAGTCCAGTAGGTTTTTAATTTATGAATTACCTAGGATTTGTGGGTTTAGTCGAAATTGGTCTTTGAATTCTCACTAAGTGGTTATGCAAGTTAATTTTAACACAATAAATTTTATAAATAAATTGAGTTATTATGCAGACATCTGATACAATTAATAAATTAAGTTGAGTCACAATTGCCTAGTATTAGACACGAACTTATAAACTTAAAAAGGGAAGATCCGAATACAATAACCCGCATTATTTACTCCGCAAAGGTAATTACTTAGAAAATTATAATTAACCATTCGAACTAGTGGCCTAGTGGTAAGTCATATCCGTTTACGGTTATTCTTGACTCCCATGTGAATTATTAAGTAGGATTCGATTTACGTATGTAATACAGTTTGTTGATTAACTTTAGTGGTGCTGTGGTAACGAACTATCTTTCTGGATTAGTATCTATGACTCAAATTGAATATTTCACAGTGAAAA
The DNA here is from genome assembly GCA_963454935.2 of Ilex paraguariensis. Taxonomy (NCBI): domain Eukaryota; kingdom Viridiplantae; phylum Streptophyta; class Magnoliopsida; order Aquifoliales; family Aquifoliaceae; genus Ilex; species Ilex paraguariensis. The sequence continues at coordinate 539,765 of CAUOFW020002280.1, forward strand.
ATCCTCGTGGTCACGTTCAGAAAAAATTACTACTTACTAGTACCCCATCTTTTTATTTTGTTAAAACAAAAAAAGTACAACCATATTGCTATTCGAGTAGTGCATAAAGAAATCAATGGTGTGGAAAGACAGAGAGCAGCATGATATTGATGAGGTGGACTTATATAATTTGGGGCTGTGGGAAAAAAAACTGTGGGAAAAAAAAGGTAATTAATTTCAAGGGATATTATAACATGCCTTGTGAAATGTGAGAGTGGGGTGAGGGAGAGCCATAAGGTTGGGGTTTTATCTTATCCTCAAGTGAGAGGCTTGTGAGGAAGGACCTGTCTTATCCAATCCTTGTAATCCTCTGTTTTGTCAATACCCTTATCAACTTGTTCTCCTCTTTCCTGTGATGGATGGGCTGTGCATTATTATTGTGACAACGATTTCAAAAAAAAAAAAAAATTGAAAAATGAAAACATTTAGAAATCAAGTGTTATTAGGATTTAAAAAAATGATTAAATTTATTGATCCAATGGTACGATAAGCGATAAAATCACAATAAAAAAAATTGAACAGTTATGATCATAATAATTTTATTAAATTATATCACCGTTATATCATTAGATCAACAAATTAAGTTAGTTTTTTATATTTCAACAACTATTGATAGGGTGTGTTGATTCTGGTTCAAAAATAAGTTTAGTCCTACCAAATTATCATGAAGATTCGAATTTAAACATTAAGCTATTGTGGCGCTAACCCTATTGAGTTTGTCCCTCACCACATTCTTAGTTGTTGATGAGCCCGAATCCAATTGGGCCAAACCCAATTCATGAAGTAAGTACAAATTAGCTACGAAGCATTTTTAGCTTAGCTCATGAATTTGACCCAATTCAGAGTTCAAGAAGTCTAAAAAGATCAGAGCACTTGGAGAGTAATTACCAGGATAGTTACTCTCGAAGATCAAAATTATCTTTAATTGTACCTATCATGAGATGTAGTTATCCTCTCCGAAGGATTAGTCATCCGTCCCTTCATGTCACCACTTCAACTAAGGCTCTATGTCAATAAATTATAATCCCTCTACACATGAGGGACATACCTTTACATCTCTACATCTCACACAACTATCTCTCTACACCTAGAGTTTGCCTGTGCTCTATTTTCCCTCAACTACTTATAACAAAGTCCTTCGGCCACCGTTGTCCCCTTCAAAGTGGAGTAAGTTACATTGACCGAACTATTCTATATATGTGTGTTGCTTGTGTGGATCTCATTTTTATATTTACTGCATTTGTTACCTATATTAATTACTCGACAGGTGGTGTATAAATTTACTTTTGTGTATCATTAGTTTGACACCGTCCATGGGAACGATTTGACTTTCACCCTACAGTCTTCCTACCTTCAAGACTACCTTCAATGGTGATCACAACAAGATCAATGAATTAACAACCAAAGGATAACGACCTAGCCCGTTAGGAGGAGACACCACCTCCGCCTCCGCCTCCACCAGCGAAACTATCCACTACGGCAAATCCTGTGGTGGGGCAATAGTTTTTGGAGACCATGCTGTTGCTGATGAGTCAAAACTAGCAAATTCTCCAACTGATGCCTGCCTCACGAGGCATCGCCCCCTAATAAATAAGAGGAGCTGCACTCCCTCCAATTAGAGAGGTCCCACATCCTTTCCCCTCAGGGTCCCAAGGTGTCCCCCAGCGCGGCACCCAACGCTAGTGAGCCCCCATGCAATGCCCGGGCACCCCTCGCTAGGGAGTTCCCCCTTCGGGCGCAGGTGCCTCGCATGCTCCTCTTCCTCCTCATGTACCAGCTCCGCCCCCACACGCTGCCAACCATCCAGGGCAAGAGGATGAGGGAGAGAACCAGTATGAGGATCATGAGAGCTACTACATGCTGGAACGAAAAATCTCAAGAATCATTGACAGTCCGTATATATCGAATTCAAAAAAAATTTCTTTAAAACTCTAGAAGGTGGAATTAGGGTTTATCTTTGAGATCGCTTTGGATTGATCTTATCTCAGCACGAACACAAAAACTAAGAACAAACGTGGAAGACAGCTCGACAAACACGACCTTCTGTCGTATATCCCCCAACGTCAAAATTTGAATGTAGTGTAAGCTGTAAGGACCATCAAACTTCTGCTCTCTCTCTCTCTCAGCCTATCTAAAAACACATGAGTAATGAATTGATGCTGATTTTAAGAGTCTAGACGTCTATATATAGGTTACGACAGAAACCCTAAGGAGAAATAAGGACCGGACTCCTAATGGACCTAGGATTCCTATGTTCAACCCATAACTAACATCTTACAGTCCATTAATAATAAGTTAGTCCACTAAATACTTATTATTGATCTCTTGAGCCTTATTTCAAAATTATATTCGAACTCCTTATTATTATATGCTTAATAATCTCTCTACGTTTAAGATTATAAATGTTCATCAATTAAATAAATTACTGATAACTATATTTAATTGACTTATTTTATTCCTTAAGACCTTACCGCTCAACTTATTTGCCATGTCGGATAATGAAATCCACCTGCAGGGTTTGACCTAGATAAAACTTAAGAAATTGCTCAAGAGGACATCATCAGCCCATTTAAATACTAAGACATAGTTTCCTTTAATAATTAATTTTCTCCATGCAAATAATATCGTCTCCTAATTCACCGAGCTTATTGACTCAATATGAATCTCACTCTTTGATGAATTAAAATAACAAACATTATATGCACGTGATAATTAACTATTTTAGGATTAAGAACATAAACAATCATAATAATCATAAAACATTTATTATCTTATTGAATCAGTAAAAGATAATAACCTCAACATAGGTCTGTTCAATACACAAAGTATACAGTGCAATAATCCGAGACATTAACCAGTCTCCTACAATCAAAACAAACTATGCCAGAATATTACACTACGATCATATTGATGGTGTGTCTAATTTCATGTAGGATTGTGAAACCTATACTCATATTATACAAAGATCTAATAACCTGATCTTCTATGCATAAGCTGAATTTTATACACCAAATTATTTAAAATGTAAAATATAAGACACACATGCATACCATATATCAAATATAATGCAAACATTTTGTCCATATAGATTTTCAATAAAATGAAAATAACAAGCTTCTATTAATTAATAAAACAAGTTTTACTACAAAAAAGTAAATTTTTAGTATATAACTCTCACTATCATGATCCAACTAAGGGTGTCCCAAACCAATGGGATGAAAAGATTAATGAGATGCAAAGTCAACTTGGCAATGTCGTCAACGCCATCAAAGCACAGGCGCCAGAGATTGTGGATTATCTAGTAAGGCGTACAGATGTTGTCAACTACCCTCTACCGTTAAAGTTCAAGATGCCTGCCATTGAGATCTTTGATGGGACCAAAGATCCATTCAACCATCTTGACATGTACATGTCTCTCATGCAGCTCCATAACGTACCTGATGAATTCATGTGTAGAACCTTCCTTACCACCCTTAAGGGATCTACACGACAATGGTTTGCAAAGTTCAAACCCTCTTCTATCCACTCCTTTGCGGAGCTAAGTAAATCCTTCATCTCTCACTTTATTGGGGTACGCCAACACCAAAAGTCAGTTATCCACCTACTCACTATCAAGCAGGATCAGGAAAAAAGCCCAAAGAGTTACCTCACTCGTTTTAACGAGGAGGTACTCCAGATCAAGGAGCCAGATGGAAAGATGACCATAGCTGCCTTTATTACAGGTTTGCACTCCTCTAGTTTCATGTTCTCTGTCCTGAAAAAGCCGTCCTCCAGCATGCCCAAGCTGTTATAAAAGGCACATAAATACATGAATACCAAGGACGTCACCAAAGCTAGGCGAGGTGAGTCCTCCAACGGGGGTGAGAAAAGAAAGGATACCCGCCAAGACAGGAGAGAAACAAAGAACAATAAGAAGATGACAGAGAGTGTCTTTGTCAAGGATCGCCTTGGTCCTCCACTTCTGAGAGAGCAGCAAGCTTTTACGTCACTCAATACTTCGGTGGAGCATATCCAATTCCAAATACAGGATGATCCCACGATACACTGGCCAAGGAAGATGAAGATCACCCCAAAACGTAGAAACTCGAACAAGTATTGCCATTTCCACCGTAACCACGGTCATGATACTAATGAATATTTTGATCTTAAAAGGCATATCAAGAAGCTCATACAACATGGTCATTGTGGTAGTATGTTGCTGGTAAGGGAGAAACCCTACTACCTAACAAAAACTAGGAAGACAAAGAGCGCTAACAACTCCTCGGAGAAATCTAGAAAATTTCTTGAGGATTAGGAATAGGAGGTAACTCCAACTCCACCAGGAAGACACACACCAAAAAGACCAAACAGGCAGAGCCAAGTGGTCCTCACCCCATGAAGACACCCCGGCACGGAGAATAACAGGTCATCTCCTTTTCAGATAGGGACCTTGATGGGATCCAAGTCCCTCATGATGACTCTCTGGTCTTAACCATGATGGTAGCCAACTACCAGGTTAAGACAATTCTAGTGGACAACAGTAGCTCAGCCAATATCCTGTTCACACCAGCCTATAACAGCCTCCACCTCGGTAGGGAGAGATTGCAACCCATTAGAACATCACTCGTTGGATTCTTAGGGGAAATGGTTTATCCCTTGGGTATTATCACCCTGCTAATCACAGCAGGTACAACACCTAGAAGCTCTACCATCATGGTATTCATGGTGTTGGACTATCCTTCTGCCTGCAACATCATCCTTGGATGCCCTATACTCAACACCTTAAGGGTAGTACCGTCCATCTATTGCCTTGTTCTCCATTTTCCAACCCTTTGTGGGATTGGAGAAATTAGAGGAGACCAAGTTGCCACCAAAGATGGCCTTTATGAGGGTCAAGAGACCACAAGAAGCCCTCTAAGTGAAATCATCCGACCTTAGGGATGATAGCACACTGAAAATAGGGAACCCTTGGCCCATCCATAGGACGTCGAACACCTGAAGAAGTATTATCAATAGTAGGGTATAAGCCAGTGGCTTCAATTTTATTTGTCATTATTTGTTTCAGTTGATTTATTTTGTTATCTATTATTTTATGAAATAAAATTTTGCAAAGATTATTGTGTCTAGAACTGTCTTGCTTTCATTCCATAAAGTTTATAAACAACTTACAAAAGTCAGAGTATGTCCTAACAACAAAAAAGATAGACAAAAAGACAAGAGTAATCATACTCCTAGAGATCACTCACTACTCCCCAATCCGCTTACATCAAGGCTCTCTCCGTCACCATCAGTCTTCAGTGCGTCATAAGGGACGAAGCCAGAAAAGTCAATGATAGGAAAAACACCATTAATGACAACGCCTGTAACGACCCTCTCAACTGTCTCCCCCCTCCTCTCCATCTCAATGGAGTGAGCCTCTATTCTAGTGGCTCTCCCATGAGCTGCTTGCAAGTCAGTCTCTATTACGACAGCCCTTTCTCAAGCTATATGTAGCTTGACCTTAGCTCCTACGGCCCTCTCGCAGGACGTTCATAACTCTAACTCTACTCTCGCGCAGGTAGTCTTCTTATCAGCCTCTAGCTTCGCTGTGATGCCCCTAAAAATAGGGAATCATTTTTCAACCGTTGGCCACCCGTCAACCCGTGAAAGTACCCGTGATTGTCGCACAACCAGACATCACATCAATAACATCCCCTTAATCAGGATTATCACCCACACGTGTAATCCGTGTACATTTTATCATTTGACCAACCAAGGTCCAATATACCACGATTTATCCTCATTTGATGTCCATTTATATCCTTGGAATCAAAGAACTCATAGTCCAAAAGCATGGCAAAACAATTTTAAAATTTCAGATTTTTGGAGCACATACCAGTATGTCATACCAGTATACCCTACTGGTATGCCCTACTGGTACGTCGCCCCTACTGGACAAAGTTCTACCGGTACGCCCTACCGGTATTAGTTGCCCACTAGATCTCGTTATACCGACACGCCTTACCGATATGGGTTTCCCATTGGATCTCGTCCTACCGGTACGCTTTGCCGACTTTTACCTATTTCACCTGTTGTTCATTTTCAACTCATTCAAAAACATATTATTTCCATCTAACACATGTACAATGAAGATTTTCATATAACACAAGGTCCATACCAATTCCATTACATTCTATTACATGAATTTATATACCAAAACTAAGTTTTTATAACAATTTTACAAAAAACTCAAAATAAAACCACATTTCGGCTTTCTTCATCCTTGAGGCCTCGAATGAGAGCCTTCCGCCAATGTACCACCCGCACCTGAAATATTTTTTCATATAGGGTAAGTCACGCTCAGTACAATATTTCCTACAGAGGCTACTCCCCCAACCTAAGTGCTTATGAAATGTTCATGCAACATTTAACACGTAAAAATATTCCAAACAAGAATATACTATTCAATGTTGGAATTTTAGCAATGTCATGCCATGAAATGAGATGAGGCTCACTCATGCAACTCAACTCGAGCCCTCCCTGATTCATTTCACCCATGCAATGCTATGAGTATAAAATCGAACTTTCCAAGCCCCCCTCATTGGCATTACACACCCAATGACCATTTTAAGAAAATTTATGGGTCTTTTCTTGGGGTGAGTATTTATGGACTTACACCAATGACACCCAACTGACATGGAATTTATGAACTTTCACCAACGATTTTGCGTACATCGATACACTTTATAGACCCTTATACCAACGAAGTATATATCCGATCACCAGGTCTCTCACCCAAGGGATAGTCTAGCCCTTCTTGTTAACCCTGACCCAATTCTTTTTCATGCAACCATGCAACTCTGTTGAACCTTGGTCCAACGGTACCAAGCCCACTTATCATCCACCAAGTATGGTGTTTGATCCAACACATGCACGTATGCCCACACCTATGACGATGTCCGTGAATGCGGTGTTCCCATGCAAATGTAATGTAATGTACCATTGCTATATCAATGTCATGTCCATATATAATGAATGTTACATGAGCAAGCTTTACCACATATCTACACATTCCTTGGCCAACTATATTATATGCATATAATCACCAAATTTAATCACAATATTAATATATCGATTAACATATATCAACATTTTATTTCCAACAATATTTGTCAAGCATTTTATTATATAATATGTGTCAATAACACACTCCAATCACAAAGGCATAACATTAACACAGAGTATGCCCACATAATACCCAATTTCATGGAATCACACAACTAATTTCCATATATTAATTCCAAGCTAGGAATTTTGTTTAAACCATTTCTATACCCATTTTCTCAATTTCACAAACCTAGGCAAGTGATATATAACTCTACCAACCTACTCATCTCATATAACATTCTAGGTTAGGAATTAAACCAAAGTAGGAAGGAACCCTACCTTTTGAAGCGTAAAACGACGTCAAGAAACTCCAAGACTCCAAAATGAGCTAGAATCCTCACTTCCTAAAATTCCGTCCTTGGAATCTTCAGTGAAACCCGTCAATTTTGGTGTAGTCGCGTAGCCCTCGATGAGAGAAATAACTTTTGTTCTTGGTCTGTGTTGATTCGAGCACCACAAGGTCGTAGATCGTAGAGAGAAGTGGTGAAACCCTCACTTTTTCCCTCTCTTCTTCTATCGGGTAATGACTGAACGATTTGGGGAAGAAAATCTGATCTTCTTCCCCTTTTTATAGTCTCCCAATGCTTGGTCCACAATTCGCCACACGACCCTCTTTTTTTCAGGTTCGTTTTCGCCCCGAAACGATTAAATTTTGTTCCGGTTTAAGTTCAAAATATTTTTATTATAATTTGCCTTAAATTAATTTCTGAATTTTGAAATTTTATCAAAACTTTTGTTTTTGGGTCACTTGAGACTTGATTGCCTCGTAAAACACAAAAAATCTGACTATTTTAGAATTCGATGAAATTTGACGGGATAACTAGATTTTGCAAGACAAATCAACAGTGAGGTTTGTTTCGTAATCCAAGATCTAGAAAATTTCAGATTTCTAACCTGTACTGTAGTGACAAATTACAGTTTTGCCCTATTTTGTAAAAAGTTTAAATTTACCTAGGTTTTACATTCGCGACCTTCTCGCGAGACGCCAAAAGTTCAGTTTCAAGAGGTGAAACTCTTACGTGTGCTAGACTCAACTACTCCTCGGCAGCCTCTCGTGCCTGTCTCTCTTTTGTTATATCTCTAAATGTCTCTCTAAGCTTGATCATCCTTGAAAAAAGGCAAGAAAAAGTGGCAGCCACTTGCAACCATTAAAAAAACCAGGATATGAAGGGAATGAGGTAGTACAAAATCAAGATTGAGTAGAAAGGGATACGATGACAAATCCCTCAATCGCGGTATTGATAATGCCCTCTAGACCTCGAGAGTCAACATCTCCGATATCCCCAGGAGTCACAAACCTCCAAAGATATTCCTTGGCCAAATTCATGTCTTGCAACATGGACACCGAGTTGCTACGATAAGCAAAACAGCTATGTGGAGCCCTAGTCCCCGTAAAAGACCGTACTAGAGTCTCAACTCCTATAATGAAACTAGAGCTAGCTCTAGTACACATAGGAGTTGTAGCCTAGGAGGGAGTGAGAGCACCGCCGAATCCTGTCTCCCGGGAAGCAACCTGGCCTTTAGACCTCGGCTGAGAAGCACTGGGGGCATCAGGCTTCGCCTTTTTAAGAGGAGGGGAAGACGCCACCCTAGAAGCATAAAGAGCCTCAACCATCGCTTTATCAATAGTGATACCTTTGAAATTAGGATAAGAAAAAGAATCTACAACATTGTAGTCATCAAAGTTTATTGGAAGGATCAAGTACCTTTCCTCTTTGGTCTAGGGGAGGCTCTGAGATGATCTGTCACATCATGACGAAAAGAAGACACGTACAAAATCTACTTTTTCACTAATTTGGAGTTAAAATTCAAATTCAGTGAGAAACAAATATTTTTTTGGAAAAATTTGGTGCCCAAAATACCTCAAACGAACAACCAAGCTCAAAGTTAAGGCTGTTCAAAATTTTGTCATTTTTTCGTCATTTTGTAATACTCTAGCCAGTGCCAGCACACTAGCGCCCAGGCACCAGAGTTACTAAAATGGCAAAGGGCAGTGGAGGCACCTTGCCTAGTGAAAATGCGTCACTCTTCATCCCTCGGAAGAAGCCTAGGGCGTGCTAGGGCATTGCTAGCCTCCAAAACATTGCTGCCCAGCGTGCCAGGACGTCGCCCCGCATCTCCTAACAGCCTGAAGGGACTTCTGGCACCACTCACTAGAACGTCGCACCTCCAAACATCGCCTGATACCTCATTGCAAAGTCTGCACTGCCCTCGTGAAGATTAGTGCCGCCTAAGCCAGAGCCCAGGGTTGCCCAGGCCATAGGTTGGCATCACCCAGGTGAGCTCTTTGCTTGGCGTCGCCTACATGAGCTCTGGCACCGCCTTCTGTGCCTAGGGCATCACCACCTTCCCTCACGCCTACACATCCTCCTTTAGTGTTGCTGCTGCTGAAACCCTTAATGGCATCGCCCACAGTCACTGGTGCCAAGACTCTGCCTGATGCCACTCTCATACTGTCGCCTAACTGGTGCAAGTCGTCACCCAACACCTCATTGATGTCACTCAGCGCCTGGGCGACGCGTCGATGTTGCCCATCTTTCTCTCATCGCCATTGAGTTATTACGCCTCCTTCCGACCTGCTCCGTTGATGTCATCCACTTGTGCGCTACCTTGGGTCATCCTTTTCCCCTCTATTGATGGGTTTTCTCTTGGAATACCTCTTCTCTAAATCTCTCCCAACCTTCAATGGAAGCTTTCAAGGGAGAAAGTCACAAGAAAAGTAAATGGTGCTCTATAAATATTGGCCTCTTGAAGACCTAAGAACAGTGCCCTAAATGAAGGAAAATGAGGCTTTAATGGAAAGATGTAAGCTTTCCTCTAACCTGATGGCAGTAGTGCGATAAAGTTGGAAGGTGAAGAAATGTGTTTCCAAGGTAATGGCAAACTGCTGTGGGGAATAAGGTACTTAGTTTGCTTAGAAGAAGAACTCGAGCTCACTCATGCCCTCAATCTTTTGTCATTACAAGGGCTTGGGGCATAGGGGCAAATGATGAGCCCAGATCCAACTAGGCCAAGTCCAATTCATAAAGTAAGCCCAAATTAGTTATGAAGCAGGTTTAGCCCAGCTCATGGATTCGACCTAGTCTAGAGTTCAAGGAATCTAGGAAGATCAGAGTACATGAAGAGTAATTACTAACGTAGTTATTCTCAAAAATCAAGACTATCTTGAATTGTACCTATCCTTAGCTGTAGGTATCCTCTCCAAAGGATTAGTCTCTTCTCGCTTCATGCCACCGCCTCAACTAAGGCTCTATGCCTATAAATTGTAAGCCCTCTACACATGAGAGACACGCCTCTACATCTCTACATCTCACCCAACTATCTCTCCACACCTAGAGCTTATTTGTGCTCTCTCTTCCCTCAACTATTTTATCAATAAAGTCCTTTGGCCACCGTTGTTGCCTTCACCGTGGATTACGTCATCCTGACCGAACCACTCTATATGTATGTGTTGTTTGTGTGGATCTCATCTTTATATTTACTGCACTTATTATCTATATTAATTATTCAATAGGTGGTGCATAAATTCATTTTTGTGTATCATCAGTTGTCATCTTACGGTTAAATCCCACGTCTCCCCCTAGCCACCATCTCCCACTTTCATGGCTCATTTTGTCAAGAAAAACTGTACTTGCAATTTTTATGGGAAATTCTTCTTTTTCCATCATGCATCATTTTTTTCTTCTTTTGTTACAACCCCCCAACCCCCAACCCACCTCACCTCTCACTCTCTCTTACTTTGTGAACTATTAGTGGTGCTAGACACGGGAAGATGGAGAAGGGTTCGTTTCGTCTTATTAGTTATAATTGTTCGTTTCATCTTATTATTTATAATTGTTACATTTGGGAGGGTATAACTTTAGTATTTATATTTTAACACGACCCCTCACGTATAAGCTAGATTTTGGATCTAGCACAAGAATTTTTTTTAATAATTATGGTGGGGGCGAGATTCGAACACAAGACCTTTTGTTCTAATACTATGTTAAACAATCATCTACTCCAAAATTTCAGCTATTAAAAATGGTGTAACTTTAGTAACCTTACAGGCGCATTTATTTATTTATTTGTTTTGGGGGGGGGGGGGTGTGTGTGGGCTTATTGTATTGGTGTTTCAAAGCACATAAACTTAATGGGCTTGTATTTGGGTTTCATTTTAAAGCCATTGTAATGGGTTTTGGTCTTAGTTCGGCCCATGGCTCATTCCTTTTGTTTAGACCGTTTCCCTGGGCTTAAAAGTAAGCTTTCACTTTATGTTGTTTTAGTCTTTTTCTTTGGCAGGAGACTTCGTTAGTTGACCTCGACAGTGGTCTCCTCCTCTTGCTTTGCTATTCATCTTCTCTTTGCTTCTCTGTGAAAGCTCTACACTCTTGCTCAAATTTTTTGGTGCTTACTTAATGATGATTGGAGAGAATTGTTCAATACTCTTCACAATAAATATATATTGGTAGAGATCCTAGGAGGTTGTTGTGCCAAAGATCACCTAGCACACCGAGTCATCGACTCCGAGGGGTGCGAATGAACCTTTAAAGACAAAATTTCGGTTTGATCTATAGTTTGGTAAGATCGTTCCTTTGCATCTATTTCGTAATTGGTATTTCTAGGACAAATTATTTTGGGTCTTTGTTTTAAGAAATTAATTTTGTGCAAAGTGTTGTTTTCCATTATTTCATTACTTTATTAAATAAATTTTACAACAATTTCAAAGGTTGAGTCAAAAATGGACACACAACTTCTTGCCCAAATAAAGATCTTATCGGATACTTATAAAATTAAACCTTTTGTTGTAAATAATTTGCATAAATGGAAGCAAAAGGTTCTTGATGTGTTGAATTTTTTGAAATTATCATTTGTTTTAATCAAATCTAGACCTGATGATGATACTGAAAATTATCTTGAAGCTTTGAAAAATTGAAATCTTGCCTATAAATTGTGCTTAGTACTATTCGTAATGCTTTGTTTAATGATTTATTCGATGTGTATAGTCATATGGAAAATGCTAAATTTGTATGGGATGAATTGATCTCTAAGTATGAGTTTGCGGATAAATGTACTAAGAAATTTTTGGCTATTAATTTCCTTCGTTACCAAATGGTCTTATTATCGACCATTACATCACTGTATGCTATCCTTGTTTGCTTGGTGTCACTCTTTGATGCATCTTTTTGGTGTCACACCTTTTTGTACTTTTTCAATAGAGAGAAAATACGGGAGAGAGTAACAATGAGATAAAATAGCGACAAAGAGAGAAAAAATAGGAAGAGAGAGTGAGAGAGAGAGAATAAAAATAAATGTTCAAAATTCAAATAAATGATAAAATTAAATAAAATTAAATCTTTACATATTTTTAAAAAATAAATTATCAATCAGTTATGTATTATTTAAAAAAGAATAATTAAGTAATACAAGAAAAAAGTAACTGAATTGTGTACTTAATACTAAAAATTATTAGAGGACTTTATAGCGTAAAAATCTGAAACGTGAAGCCTTAGAAAATGTACCTACAAATAATTTTCCCTTAATGGTGTACTCCAGCGCCACCTATTCACCAAAATCGTATATTCGTCTCTCTCTCACACACACACAAACACATACACACAGTTGACGACAACACAAGGCCTTCCATCTTTGTCTCTCTCTCTCTTTCTCTCAATTAAGGACGTTCAATGAACGATAGCCTCTCTATCTCTCTCCTCAGTTGACGTGTAAATCTCATATGGAATCGTATATCTTAGATCTCAATTCTCAACAAACCAAGTCTCTGATTGAAGCTCTCACTTTCGAGTTGTCTCTCTCTCTATCTCTTCGTATATATATACTATAAAATAAACATTTTTCTCCCAAGAACAACTGTGGTGACTTCTCTCTTAGTTTCCTTAATTATCCTTTTTTACATTAATTTAATTGCTACTCATCCAACCATTTGCCTACTCAAGTTTTCTACTTAATCAAATTTGAAATACCAATTTACCCACTTTTCCAATGATTTGTAACTAACTTTGATGGGTCAAGCCCAAGGGCCCAACTCACGTAGTAAGCCCAATTTGAATTAATAGTCCAACTCCAAGAGATCTAACTAGTCAAGTCTGATCAAGATCATCAGGTTCGAAGAGCTACGTCAGCAGGGGAGCACGCAGGGTCATCCAAGAGCCTCTCACCCATGCTGTCTTGGAAAAAGTCAACACCCATCTCATCCTTTTGACCAAATTTCATGGAGAGCACTGTAACTGCCTCGGCCGTTGAGAAGAGATCGTCACTTTCACTAGAATAGTCACTTGGTTACTAACAACTCACCCCACTCTGTTATGGAGTGACTATAAATTGTAAGCCCCGTCAATACTTGGGGGACATCACATTCAGTCGAGCATAACTCTCTTCTATCTCTCTAAGCTCATAACTCTGCTCTTCCTACACACTTGAAGTAATAAAATACTCGATGATTCTAGCTATTCAAAGTGGACGTAGGTCACGTTGACCGAACTACTATAAACCTTGTCTTACTTTTGTCTCTATCTCGTACTTCTTGGTTACTGCATTTATTACTAATCATTTGACAGGTGGTGTACAAACTCAATCTGTGCATCACCAAACTTGATAACCACTACATTCTTTTCAAAACTGCCTCCCACCTCAATATGTCTCTCCATCTCTCTCGTTCTCTTTCTCCTATCTTCTCCCGTTCACGGCCAACTCATTCTTTCTCCTGAGGTAACGAAAACTCTCTCTTCCATTGCTTCCTGTAACTTCATTTTTACAAACCATCAATCATTTGTCTGTTACAGATCCATTCAATATTTTTCTTCTTCAAATCACTCCCACAACAACGTTATTGAGGCTTTCTCTCAGGTAAGGTTTGTTATCTCTTTCTCTACCTCTTTATTCCTACCTTTGCCTACTCTCTTTAAAGTCACAAAACCCATAAAATGTATAGACACCCATGCAGAAATTGTTGATTCTGCCTTATCATTCGGCCATAGGTTTTTTTTTTTCGGGTGGATTTTTTTGTTTTTTTTTGGGGGGGGGGTTGGGTTTGGGCAGAGAATTTTTTTGTGTTGGTTTCAAGGGTTGTGCACAAATACTCTCTTATCTTTTAGGATTTGTTTTATTTTATTTCAAATGTAAGAATAGATTGTGATAGCGTATACCAACGTGGAAGAGCTTAAGGTGAAAGTAATGCGGGGTGAGCGTAGATCAGAGCTATGAGGCTCGTGTATGATGCTAACTGATAGAATTCAGGGGATTGAAGAGGTGCACACAGTAAAAATATAGTGATTCACCGGCTCAGGAGCTCAGCTAGTCCATTCTTCAATGGAGGTTCTTGTTCCTTCTATTTTATTCACGATGATTACAAAGTTGTTATGGCTTCCTATTGTCACTAGGGTCCTCTTGTTAGAAGGTGTTATATTGCATTTATAGTGTCATTCCCTGCTAAGTGAGATTCTGGCTGAGATTCTACCCCTTACTTTGTGGGATTCTCCCTAATTCTAGGAGAAGATCTTGGCTAGTTGAGATTAGGTGCCTTGATTTTAGCTTCCTAACGCTTTAGGAACCTCTCGAGATTATCCAGCTGTTGCCTTGGTTGTTATTGCCCTTGCTTATCTCGAAGGAACCTCCAACTCTACTCTTTCGAGTTCTGTTTGTCTAGTCTGACCTCCTGAGCTGGCACTTGAGATTTATTTTGAGGTATCATCAGTTGCCCCCCAACCCTTGACCCAAGCGAGCTTGGGCATGGGCTGAGCTACTTTTACCTTGGACCTGACCTGCGCTTAGCTGACCTTAGTTTGCATGTGAGATGCACGTGGGAGGGGCTTTTCGATGGCTGCAGCAATCATGGCTCTCTTGGTTCCCATGCACGCCTCATCCCATGTCTTTCAAGCCTTAAATGCTCAAACGGCTACAAAAAATTGTACAAAATCACCGTTCATCTTCTACGCTGTTCACCATCGTCTCCGACTCTTTCTCTTTGTGATTTTTGGGCTTTCCTCCACTCGATTCCCTTATTCTCTACTCTAGACTGTGCTTTTTGGGTTCGACTCAAAGTCTTGCTTTGTTCCTCTCCTCCAATTTTGTTCCTTAGCTGCTGTTTGTGGCTCTCTTCCTTGTCTAGGTTCGTTTTCTTCTGCCCCTTTCTCTTTCTCTTGCCTTTTCTCACTCTGGATTCCTCGAATTCGAGGTGGCCATTATTTTTTTGGATTTTTCGGTTCTTTTTCTTTTGGAATCGCGATCGTTGCCTATCTCCTCTTCCCCGTTTTGTGGATTGGAACTCCATTGTGCGAATTCTTACTGTTGGGAGGTACAGTGTTGACCCTAGAATTATCATGGGGTGTTTAGTTAATATCCCTTCTTTTTATCATTCTTTCGACTTGCCTTTCTCTTTGCCAATCATGTCAGCTTTCTCTGCAGCAACTCCTTCCTCTGTTTCCCTCCTAGGCGACATGTTTGTCGAGAGAGATTCTGATTTAGGAGACGTGGGCAATGAGATTGACAACTTCCCCGGTGTGGAGACTATCGATGCCGAGGTGGACTTCAAGGAACTCCCCTCGTCTTCCTCTCATGTACCCCCTAGTGCTGACAAGGGTAAGGGTAAGATGAGTGAGGTAGGAATTTCTGACTGTGCAGTGGGTATAAGGGCTGTCCTGAGGCATGTCGAGCTCGTGGGACCTAGTGCGGTGGATCCTTCCTTTATGGAAGCTCTTAGTGCTCACTTTCGCTTTCCCCCTGGTGTTCAGCCCTGGTGTCTGGATAAACTTACCCCATACGTTGCCCAGGTGCACAAAAGAGTTTATTTTTTTGTGGCCACTTTCGAGAATGACCTTCGTTTCCTTATGCACCCTTCATCAAAAATATTCTATAGCACCTCAATGTTTGCCCTGCTCAGTTTTCTCCCAACTTCTGGGGTGTTTTAGTGGGTATTTTAGTTTTTTTTAAGAAGCATGGGCTTGAGACTCCCACCATTTCTTTGCTTATGGACCTCTTCAATGTCAAGCTTGCCTCAACCGAGGGCTTTCTGTATATTTTTAAGCGGGTCTTGTCTAGGCAGGTCATCACACACCTCCCGAGCTCTCATAAAGGTTGGAAATTTTATTTTATTTTCATTGGGGGTGTCAACTGGGAATACAATCCTGCTAATAAAATAGACACTATTGAGATTCCCAAAGCCTGGACAGTCCCAGATAACTTAGGTGAGTTCTTGCCTGACTGAACTGCGGTATGAAGATTTATGAGTTACTTTCCTGACCTCTGCATCTTTGGTGTTGCCCCTTTTATTTATTTATTAGGCATTCGACCTAAACTCAGCGCTGAGGACGAGCAAGTGAAGCTAAAGTTGGCTAAGTGTAATTCAGGGAGGTACTCTGAGCTCATTAGGCCCTGAGCATTAGGAAGGTAGAGATTCGGTCCTCCTCAGACAGTGATAGAAGCTCTAACCCCACTTTCCTTTTTCCGACCTGAGGACGTAGAAGGTAATGCTATTTCCCTTATTTGGTTTCATTGCTTTCCTCCCTTTCTTTTTTCTTTTGACTAACTAGCTCAAATCAAATCTCTCAGGGTCTTCTACAATGAAGCCTACCCCTGAGATGCTTCAAGCTAAGGTAGAGCTATTGAAGAAGAAAAACAAGGGTGGTACCAAGCGCAAAACTGAGGGCAGTTCTGGTGGGAGCCCAGTTACTCGAGCTAAGGTTCAAAAAATGGGTACTTCCTCTGCGTCAGCCTTTATCCAGAAGGCCCCACCATCCGTACTACATGCCTCACCGACCTCAAGACTTCCTTTCCCACAAGGGACACGACCTGCCACTAAAGATCCTCCTGGGCGAGACCAGACCTCCCCATTTGTATCTGAAGTTGAGAGGTTAGTGGATATTGCTCGCACTTTCCCTGGTCTTGCTGCTTCTGCATCAACCAAGGAGACCTCCCAACCTCTCATGTCAAGCAAAGGGGTCTTCTCAAAGTCTGAGAATTCTCTTATTACCGATGTGAAGCATGCTGCAGAGGCCATTGCCTCTATTATCCTAGAGTTTGACATTGATGTAGCCACTTCTGTACCCCTAGGAACCTGTGTTTTCACTGCGCTGTATGACTGTACCTCGGTGAGACTCTAATTTGTCAAATTCTTTTTTTTTTTGATGTCCTGTGCTCTTCCCTTTGCACTAATCTTTCATGCTTGTGTTCCGACTAACATTCAAGTAAGCAGCTTGTTAAAACGAATCCAAGTCCTAGAGGGGTCGGCCAATGCTTCCAAAGCTTTTGAGCTGAAGTGTGCCAATATGGCTTTCGAGAATAATGACCTTAAGGTCCAGGTAAAGGAATTGTAAGAACAAGTGGAGCAACAGTCTTCCCTTGCCAAATCCAGACAAGAGGAGCTCAGCCAGACTAAGGAAGACCTCCGGTCAAAAATTGATGACTAGATCAAGGAGAGCCAAAAGTCTCTTGATGCTTTGGCTTCCATTAGGAATATGAAGAGGGAGTACAAGATGCTAGCTGAGGCCAATGATGCTATCAGGGAGGAGTTAGTGGCTGTCAAGGAGGCGTTGGAGGTGCGAGACACTACCATCCGAAAAAAGGATGAGCTAATTGCCCAGCTAGAGGATGACGTTTTCACCAGGTGGGCAAAAGAGTGGATTGTTTTCCAAGGTATAGCTGAAAGGACTTATCCTGAACTGAACTTTGACTTTCCAATTCCCCCTGAGGAAAAGGCCGAGGGGTCTGATGAAAAAGAGGATGATGCTCCTGCTCCTCCTGTTTCTGATGATGTGCCTAAAGACTTTGAAGGGCTCATCCCTCTAGTTGGAACTTCAGCTCAAGATGCTTCTGCCTCCTTAGATACCTTTACTCCCATGGCTGCCGAACTTTCCACAGCTTCTTTCATCCCTGCTGAACTGGCCGTTGGAGCTTCGTCCCAAGCTGAGGTCCCTGCCTCCTTGCCTGCTCTTGGCCCTCCTGAGACTTCAACTACTTCATTGCTAGTAAGGTCGCTTGCTGAGCTAGGGAGCCCTTCTTCAGTTCCTTCTACTGAGACTTCAGCTACTGCACTGCTAGGCCCTTTGTCTACTCTTCCTCTGGCAACTTAAGACGTTGGGATGTAGAGAAATTTTTGTTTGTAGCTTTGGGCTAATTATCTTAGAATTGTAACATTTTTGTGTTTAATTTACAACTTATGACTCTTTTTTCCCTTTGCTTTTCAACTTCTTGCTTTATTCTATCATTTATCAAATATGATTTTTCAACTTGTTGCTTTATTCTATTATTTATCAAATATGATATTCCTCAACTTCTCTTTGAAGCAAAGAAGTTAGGAATAACTACTGATGTGCCGAGCTGAACTTCCAGCTTCTGAACCTGCTTCTCCTCCAACTCCAGCAACTGACCACCAGAGCTATGGCCTCACTTCATCCTCAAAGACTTAGGACGTAAAACAAGTCTTCTTTTTTTTTTCTTTTAAACTTATCAACTCATAGTTGTACCTTCTTTGTATTAGAGTGTAACCTCACATATGCAACTCTTCTCAACTTCCTCTCTTCCCCCCTCTGCTTCAAACATTAAGACCTTTTGGAGCAAATGGTTGGGAAGTTTGCATGGTTAGTCTAGCATACACAGTAAGGGTCTAGTTTTTTGCTGTTTGGAAAATAAGTCAATGAGTACCTGATGTCTTACCCTTAAGGGGGGGCTCCCATATGCTGACCTACATAGCTAACCTTGGCAGACAAACAGGATCCTGGGTCAAACTGTTGTCTTGGTGTGACAAATTCAAAGGCCAGGATTTATCATGTTGGAAAGAAGTAGACATTTCTCTCTTGTCCTAGGGTGAGGGTTCATCCTTTTCATGTACATCAGACTGGAAAAGTATTGACTTATGCTATAGTTGATCAACCACTGAGCTCTACGCAGCTCAGGGTGAGGGTTCATCCTTTTCATGTGCAGTAGACTGACTAGGTGCTGACTCGTTGTCAGGGCTAAATAATCACCGACTCAGTTTAAGGGGTCCCTTTGGCAAGCCTTAGAGGACATGTGCACGTGTAGCCATTGGTTAGGTTCTCTTCCCTATTTTGCGAGTTCAGCCGTTCTGATTAAACGAGGTGGAGAGCATACCATCATGCTCTGTCCTCTTGTGCAGATGTTCTGAGCTTCGGGGCTGTCATGTACCATTGGCAAGGTGACAACCTGGAAGAGCATGCCTAGATGCAGTTGTTTGTGTGCAATGATTTCCTCATCTCAGACTTGCTGAACTCCTGAATTACAAGGGTCTGTTTTGACCTTTCTTTGATATTCTAGACCCCTCTTTGGAGGTCTGCTTGTTTTGTCCTAGGGTGTTCTTAATGTCCTCCTTTGATGCATTGTCCTCTTACCAAAAAGGTTTCTGCTTTTTAATTTGGAAACCTAGAGACCTACCGACTTAAGGTTTTGTGTACTTAATAACTTCCTAAAAATCGGGGGTCTTCAAAGGATTTCTATAAGTACTGGCTATCATTTCCCTCCGGGTATCCCTTTGTTATTTTTGAGGGCTTAACATCTTATATCTCATTCTTTTCTCTTTTTCGCCTGAGTCCACTATGTCTGCCCCCTTTTCTGCTCTGTTTCAAGAGCGAACCTCCTTTGGGGTTGAGTGGATGTGGCATACTCATTAATTTGTTCCCTCAGTGTTGGCGTCCTTCGATTTAGAGAGGATAAGAAAGAAATTTTTTCTAGATTTGGAGTTACCTCTACGTGCTCCAAGCTCCAATGAACCTTGTAATTACCTTTCTCCTGGGGAGACGTGCTTCTTTGAAGCAGCTTTGGAGTTAGGTCTGAGCCTTCTCATTCACCCTTCTATTGGATTTATTTTGGCCTATATCGGCTTGTGTCCCTCTCGTCTTTCACCCATGGGATGGATTGTCATGACCGGTTTCTTCCTCTTCTGGCGTCTGCGAGATAATGACGAGTTTTCTACGATTGCAGAATTTCTTTACTATTTTGACATTGAGAAGGATGAAGTTCCATACTTCGTCCACTTTTGGTGGAGAGACTTCAGGCTACGTCACTTAGTGTTTGATCTCCCCTCTCCTCCTTCGAGATGGGCCTAACATTTCTTCTTTACTTCTAGTGACTCGTGGAGGTCTTCCGAGGTGGGCACTAGGGAGTGTAGAGTCCCTCGGTCTTGGAAAGGCTATTCTTACCCAGGTGAGAGTGACGAGGGTCCCTCTCTTGGGATCAAATTTTTATGATGCTATCTGCTTATCTTATTTTTTTTTTCAGTGTACAGGTGTTCCTGACCTGAACTTGCTTGAATTGATGAGGACAGAACTAACAACCCAAGCTGAGCCCATGACCTTTTCTGAGCTCATGACATCAGACAATCTGTACTTGTTTAGTGCCGCCGCAGCTGAGCGAGACTTTTCCTTTTTTCCTGAACCCGACTCTTTTTCTTCAGAATCTGATAAGAGCGAAGACATTGGAACTCATTCGAAGAAGTGCAAGAGGGATGGTTCTTCCTCCTCTACCTCAGACTCTGGCCTGGGGGAAGTTCTGTTCTCCGCTGCTGGGCAAAAATTGATGGATCTTCTGTCATCAGCGGAGGAGGAAAGGGATGAGCTGAAAGAGGAGAACCTTCGTCTGAAGGAGAGGATAACTGAGTTGGAGAGACGAGTAGGAATTTTGCTTTAATTGATTCCTTGTAACTGCTGATGTTATGAAAACCTCAACTTTCCCATATTTGCTGCATATCGTGAATGATTTGTGATTTGAAGAAGTCTTTTATTTTGTAATCTCTGATGTTTCTAAGCTTTATGACTCTTTTGATGAATTCATCGCGAACCCTAAGGTTCTTACCATGAACCGATGAATTTATCGTTCTTTGTAATGAATTAGTAAGTTCATTCCGAGCTCTTGAGCTCTTCTTACGAATCGATAAATTCATCGTGAGTTCAGAGCTTTCTTTATTAACAGGTAAGTTCTCCGTGAGCTCTAGGGGCTTTTTCTATAAACTGACGAGTTCATTGTGAGCACTAAAGCTCTTTTTATGAACTAATGAGTTCTTCGTGAGCTTTAAGACTCTTTTTATGAACTAATGAGTTCATACTAAGCTCCAGGGCTCTTTTTATGGACTAATGAGTTCATCGTGAGTTCTAAAGCTCTTTTTATGAACTAATGAGTTCATACTGAGCTCTAAGGCTCTTTTTATGAACTAATGAGCTCATCGGAGCTCTAAGGCTCATTTTATGAACTAATGAGCTCATACTGAACTCTAGGACTCTTTTTATGAACTGATGAGTTCATCGTGAGCTCTAAGACTCTTTTTATGAACTAAAGAGTTCATACTGAGCTCTAAGGCTCTTCTTATAAACTGATGATCTCATCGGAGCTCTAAGGCTCATTTTATGAACTAATGAGCTCATACTGAGCTCCAAGACTCTTTTTATGAACTGATGAGTTCATCGTGAGCTCTAAGGCTTTTTTTATGAACTAATGAGTTCATACTAAGCTCTAAGGCTCTTTTTTTTTTTTTGCGTGCTCATAAGGATAAATGAATCACAGACTTGCTATTTTTTTTTTTTTTTTTTAACAATGATTCATAATACAAGATAAACTTACTGAACAAATTTCTTAAGATGTTCTGCATTCCATGAATGGGGTAGGACTTTCCCTTCTTTCGTTTGTAACTTATAATTTTTTGGTCTAATCACACGAGAGACTATGTATGCACCTTCCCAGTTAGGCTCCAGTTTCTCATGAGTGGGATCCTTTCTTGCCAACAAAAGCTTCCTTAGCGCCAGATCTCCAACCTTGAAACTCCTATGCATGACCTTCCTGTCGTAGTACCTAGCTGCCTTCTTTTGGTAGCTCTTTATGTTGTTCAGTGTTGCCTCCCTCTTTTCTTCCAACAAATCCAAACTTAGCAGAAAGGAATTATCATTATTTTCCTCGTTTGCTAATTCTGTTCTAAGTGAAGGGAGCCCAACTTTGACAGGCGCCACTGCCTCAGAACCGAAAGCCAAAGGAAATGAAGTCTCTTGTGTTGCCGACCTAGTGGTTGTCCTATAAGCCCATAGTACTTCTGAAAGGTGCTCCACCCATTTACCCTTCAGATTTTTCAGCTTGGTCTTCAGGGCGGACTTTATAATCCTGATCGTGACTTCTACTTGTCCATTAGACTGAGGATGAGCTGGGGAAGAAAAGTAATTCTTTATTCCGTGCTTAGCACAGAAGTTTTTGAACTTCGAGTTGTCGAACTGCTTCCCATTATCCGACACAATTGCTCTGGGGATCCCAAATCGGTAGATTATGAATTTTCAAGTAAAATTCTGAACCTTTTGTTCTGTAATGGCTGCTAAGGGCTCTACCTCTGTCCACTTGGTAAAGTAATCCACCCCTATAATGACGAACTTGCATTGTTTTACACTAGTGGGAAGAGGCCCTAGTATATCTAGACCCCACTATTGGAATGACCAAGGGCTTATCACTGAGGTCAGGAACTCTGGTGGGCAGTGAGGGATGTTGGCATGCATCTGACAAGCTTTGCATTTTCTGATCAGGTCTGTTGAGTCCTTGAGCAAAGTGGGCCAGTAATACCCCTACCTTAATGTCTTTCCTACCAAAACCCGAGCTCCGATGTGATTACCACAGACTTTTTCGTGAATTTTTCTGAGTATATAATCAGTGTCCTCGTTCCCCACGCATTTGACGAATGACACTGAAAAATCTCGTCTGTACAAGTTTCCCTGTAAAATGAAAAATCTAGCTAACCTGGTTCTCAGCTTTGTTGCTTCCTTATTATCTTCCGGTAAGGTCCCGTTCTGGAAATACTCCACGATGGGGTCCATCCAGCTTGATGGACTCTGCACAGGAAAAACTTCTTCATTCTCAATACACACAGATGGTTCCTCCAGATGCTCCACGGGGATCAACTTGTCCAATTTTCTTGAGAAGCTGTTGCCAACTTTGCCAGAACGTTTGCTCTCGAATTTTCAGTTTTAGGGACATGTCTGATCTTTACTTGCACAAATTTCTCGATCAATTCTTGCACCTTCCTAAGATAAAGGACCATCTTCTCACCCTTAGCCTCGTAAGCACCCTCTATCTATTTCACCACGAGTTGTGAGTCACTGCAGATCTCCAGTTGCTCGGCTTCCATTGAATGAGCTAAGCTGAGCCCTGTTATGACTGCCTCATACTCAGCTTCGTTGTTTGAAGCTTTGAATCCAAATCTCAGTGCGTATTCAACATCTATCTCATCGGGGGAGGTCAAAATCAAACCAGCTCCACTGCCCTGAGTATTGACAGCTCCATCTACTGAAAGTTTCCACGTGGGGAGGTCAGGTATTAACTGCGCTATCTCTGTAGGTATCCTAATTGTGAATTCTGCAATGAAATCTGCCAATATCTGCCCCTTAATGGTTGTCCTTGGCTTGTATCTGATGTCAAACTCACTAAGTTCAACGGCCCATTTAATCAGTCTCCCCGAAGATTCTAGCTTGTGCAACACCTGCTTCATAGGTTGATCTGTTGAGACTTCGATAGTATGAGCTTGGAAGTAGGGTCTTAGTCTCCTAGCAGTTGTCACTAAGGCTAAAACGAGTTTTTTCATTTTAGGATACCTTTTTTCTGCCCCCCCTCAGAGCTCGACTGCAGTAGTAAACTGGTTGCTGAGCTCTGTCCTTCTCCTTTACTAGCGCTACACTGGTTGAGAATTCTGAGACAGCTAGGTAAAGGGTAAGTACTTCTCTTTCTAACGAACTTACCAAGATAGGTGGGGAGCTCAAGTATTCTTTCAATGCTTTGAAGGCTTCTTCACACCGAGCATCCCATTGAAAGGCTTTCTTTAAGACTCGAAAGAAGGGCTGACACTTGTCGCTTGATTTGGAAACGAAGCGAATTAGGGCAACTATTCTCCCGGTTAAACGCTGTATTTCCCTCGTGTTGGAGGGAGGCTGCATATCTAACACTGTTTTTACCTTATCTGGATTAGCCTCTATTCCTCTACTATTAACTATGAAGCCCAAAAATTTTCCTGCTGACACCCCAAAGGCACACTTAGCTGGGTTGAGCTTCATCTTGTATTCTCTCAAGACCTAAAACGACTCTACTAGGTGCCAGATATGGAGCTCTGCCTTCAGTGACTTGACCAGTATATTGTCAATATAGACCTCCATGGAGGTCCCAATCTATTTTTGAAACATCTTATTCACCAGGCACTGGTAAGTGGCTCTTGCATTTTTTAATTCGAAAGGCATTACTTGATAGTAGTACGTCGCTTGCTCGATTATGAATGAGGTCTTCTCTTGGTCACTGGGATCCATCCCAAATTTATTGTACCCAGAGAAGGTATCCATGAAGCTGAAAAACTCATGTCCCGCAGTGGCATCTACAATCAAATCTATCCGGGGTAAAGGAAAATTATCTTTTGAGCAAGCACGGTTGAGGTCTGTAAAGTCAATGTAAAGACACCATTTGCCGTTTGTCTTCTTGACTAGGACTACATTGGCTAGCCAGACTGGGTAATCCACTTCTCGAATGGCTTTCACGTGAAGGAGCTTGCTGACCTCTTCGTTGATGACTTTTTGACGCTCTGGGGCGAAGCTCCTCCTCTTCTGCTTAATGGGCTTACAGGCTGGATTCATGTTGAGCTTGTGAGTGATGATAGAGGGATCAATCCCTTTCATGTCCTCTTGCTTCCAAGTAAAAACTTCCTTGTTCCTTTTCAGGAATTGGATGAGGAGATCCTTGATCTTCTTGCTCAGCTTGGATCCAACATAAACAAGATGCTCCGGCTCCTCATCAATTTGAACAGGTTCCAGTTCTTCTGATGGTGTTGGCCTAGTCTCGAGTTCATCCCTCATGTCAAGCTCATCCAATTGGATGCTCTCAACCTCCTTATTTCTCATGGATGCCATGTAGCATTCCCGTGCTACGCGCTGGTCTCCTCGGACCACTCTAACTCTGTTTTCTATTAAAAATTTTACTACAAGGTGATAGGCAAAGGCAATAGCCCTTATAGAATTAAGCGAGGGTCTTCCAAGGAGTATATTGTATGCTGAAGGTACATCAACCACTAGGAATTTCACAATTGTTGTAGTCTGACAGGGTGGGTCACCTAAGGTCAAGATGAGTTGGATTGACCCTAGGGGCAACACCCTTTCTCCTGAGAATCCCAATAGGTGGGCACTTACTGGTTCAAGATTTTCCCTTCCTATATCCATTTTGTCAAAAATAAAAGCAAAAATGATGTCTGTCAAGCTGCCATTGTTAATCAAAACACGATGGATAGTCCTGTTGGCCATCACAGCTCTTACCACCAAAGGGTCATCATGGGAATGTTGGCAGCCCTCCAGATCTGAATCTGAGAAAGTGATAGCCGTGTCTAAATGTGGAGACTTAGACACAGTCTATACTTCGGGAGCTTCTGTGGCTATGATTTTTCGTAAGTGGGCCTTTCTGGTAGAGCTAGACCCTCCTCCTTCGGCAAATTCTCCAGATATCACTCTGATCTCCCCCATAGGTTGCTGGTGTGACTCTGGTGCTTGACGTTGAGAGGGTGGGAGTGGGAGAGCTGGGTTTTGATTATCATTGTCCATATAGCGTCGCAGCTGCCCTCGCTGGATTAGAAATTTTATTTCCCTCTTCAATTAGATACAGTCATCGGTGTGATGACCATGGTCTTTGTGCAAGTCACAATACTTCGTAGAACCCCTTTTTGTCGGGTCTGTTTTCATCCGAGGTGGCCACCTTAAGAACTTCTCATTTTGCACCTCATACAGTATCTGAGACACTGTAGTAGTCAGGGGGTGAGCTGTCAGGGTGCATACCTTGGTTGTAGCTCTGGTTGTGGAGGGCCGAAGTGATCCCTAACATTTTCCCTTTTCTTCGGGAAACACTCTCTGTCTCTTCTTGGAGACCTGCCTCGTTCTCATTCCTTTCTGGGACTTCGTTCTCTCTCTTTTTCTTCCTTGCCTTTCTCCTTTCTCGACGAAGAGCTCCCAACCTTGGAGAGGAACGCTTCCTCACCATTTATGTACTTTTTTGCTTTGGCAAGCACCTCCGCCATACTAGCCTAGGGGTTCTTTGAGATGAAAAACATCAGGTCTTTTGACTGAACCCCCAAACTTGCTATGAAGGGTGTAATAGCAAAATTTTCATCTGGGACATCCACCTTCAAGGATTCTGAGTTGAACCGTTGGACATAAAACCGTAGGTTCTCATCAAGTCCCTGTTTCACATTTAACAAATGGTAGCTCGATTTTCTATAGGTCCGAGCTTTGATGAAGTGGGACACAAACGAGATTGACAGCTCTTTAAAAGAGGAAATCGAGGCTGGGGGAGTCTGTTGAACCATGCTAAGGCTGAGCCCTTCGAGATGATAACAAAGGCCTTTCATCTCACTGGATCTTGATATTCATACAACTCCATTTGATTTTTGTAGGTGTTGATGTGGTCCACAGGATCTTTTGTCCCATCGAAAGCATCCACCTACAACATTCTGAATTTATGTGGAAGAGGGAAATGCAGCACCCTAATAGTGAATGAGGATTCGGTTTGCTGCACCAAGACATTCATAGTGACTAGGGCCTTGCTCTTCACTGCCTCCTTCATCTAGCTGAGCTCTTGCTGGATATTTTTGAAACGTTGCTCCTAGTGGTGTTCTCTTCTCTCCTGTTGATAAGGGAAGAAGTCACTCCTCTTCCCTTTCTTATACTGACTTTGCAATTCCTCGTTGTGACCATTCCTAAGGGGTAGGCGAGGTTCTTGCCCCAAGGTCTGGCTATTCTCTCCCATCTCATTAACTTCTCTGAGGGGGTTGAGATGCGGTTACTCTCTTGGTGGTGGGTTATTCTGTCCTCCTTGGGCCGGCCGTGCCTCCTATGGGCGTTGTAGGAGCTTTAAGAGCTCTTCGTTCTGTTTTATCAAACGTTCACTGACAAGACGAAGGGCCTCCATCTCATTATTCATGGGAAGGCCCCGCATGGGGGGATCTACTTCTTGAGCATTTTTGGATGGTTTGTTATTTGTGACTTCCTGTTGATCTTGCATCCGTAGAGGATTGGTATGACTTCGATTTATGTTTCGCGTTGATACCATCAGTCACTGAAAAATCAGCTTTATTCATAACAGAAACAGTCGTTCCCACAGACGGCACCAAACTGATAGCGTATACCAACGTGGAAGAGCTTAAGGTGAAAGTAATGCGGGGTGAGCGTGGATCAGAGCAACGAGGCTCGTGTATGATGCTAACTGATAGAATATTCAGGGGATTGAAGGGGTGCACACAATAAAAATATAGTGATTCACTGGCTCAGGAGCTCGGCTAGTTCACTCTTCAATAGAGGTTCTTGCTCCTTCTATTTTATTCACGATGATTACAAAGCTGCTATGGCTTCCTATTGTCACTAGGGTCCTCTCCCTTTTTAGGAGGTGTTATATTGCATTTATAGTGTCATTCCCTACTAATTTGGATCCTGGCCGAGATTCTAGCCCTTACTTTGTGGGGTTCTTCCTAATTCTAGGAAGAAGATCTTGGTTGGTTGAGATTAGGTGCCTTGATTTTAGCTTCCTAACGCTTTAGGAACCTCTCGAGATTATCCAGTTGTTGCCTTGGTTGTTATTGCCCTTGCTTATCTCGAAGGAACCTCCAACTCTACTCTTTCGAGTTCTGTTTGTCTAGTCTGACCTCCTAGGCTGAGCTGACCTCCTGAGCTGGCATTTGACATTTATTTTGAGATATCATCAGATTGATATATTCCAACTTTACACAAGGCTGTGCATCGTATGGGATCAACACTAGTGTATATATTCAGTCGTAAACAATGCAAATTTCTGATGGTATTTTTGATTTTTTTGGATTGTGTGTATTTCTGAACTCCGCACCGCCTTCAATAACCGGAGTCCGAAACAGAGTTATAGTAGTTTAGAGTTAGAGTCAGAGGTTGGATGTGTGTAGGGGTGTCCATGGGCCGAGTTATCCATGAGTCCTGTTACCCTGCCCAAAAAAATAGGCCCGAAAGCCAATATGCCAGATAGTTGACCCAAGCTTGAGCTCAATATCCTTAAAAAAAGGCTTGAGTTTACCCCTAAACCCATTACCCAGCCCGAAGCCCGGTCTAAGAGCTTGCCCGTCATACCCAGCTCGTCCACATAGCCCGCCCACCCTTCTTTTGAAAAAAAAGTTATACTTTTAGACCATTAAATTTCAAACTTTAAAATAAGTCTCCCATTGTCAGAATTTAAAGTTTTAAAATTTTAAATATTATAAATAATGTATTATTTTCTTTTTCATATATTAAGCATGAAAGTTTTAAAGGGTAGAGTTATGCAAATGATAGATAAGTGAGTAGATGTCAACTTAATTAGGATGTATTCATTCTATTGGATGTAATTCATCTCCTAATCAAAATAAAATTATTCATTATTTTATTTTTATCCATTTTGACTTTATTTTTGATTCAAAAATACAATTTACATAAATATTAAGTTATAAAAAAATTCATTATTTTAAAATAAAGCTGTATATAAAAAAGTTCACAAGTAAACCCACCTAACAAGCCCTCCCACTGGCCCATTCAATAGGCTCGTTGGTTGGTTTGCAATTAGCCTACTCATACCCAAAGCCCGGCTCAACCCGTCCGATTACTCATTTGGATAAGGGTTTGAGCCTACACTATCAGGCCCGGCCCATGGACACCCTTAGATGTGTGCATTCCACATCC
Organism: Ilex paraguariensis; assembly: GCA_963454935.2. Taxonomy (NCBI): domain Eukaryota; kingdom Viridiplantae; phylum Streptophyta; class Magnoliopsida; order Aquifoliales; family Aquifoliaceae; genus Ilex; species Ilex paraguariensis. The sequence goes on from CAUOFW020002280.1 coordinate 568,597, forward strand.
GACTCCGTCGGAGTGAGAGCCCAACCCTAATTGAAAGCAATGCTCAGACTCACAAACCCACGTAGACGGAAACCGGTGAAAGAAATTTCTAAGAAGGCTTCATTTTCAGAAACTGAATAAATGAAGTAGGAGAAAAAGTGGGACAAGGCATGACTAATATGAAGAGTGGTAAGTTAATAGTGTTCAAACTAATTCACATGAGAACCCCAAAGGGTTAGCTTAGTATAACTCAGTCACTTTATAAACTTCTCATGAGAGGTCGGTTAGGAATTTGAATATCCCATGAAACGTAGTCTTAACACGAGGTCCAACATTAATATAGTATGTGAACGGAAAAGTATTATGGTGATTTACTATGACAGTTGGAATATAAAAAAAAAAAAGTAATGATATATTAACTTAAAAATTAGACTTGATAATCTCAACCATTAAATAGGTAGTGGGTCTCAATAAATGTTGGGACTTACAGTAAAATAAATGGTTGAGATTATCAAGTCTAGTTTTTAAGTTCACGTACTCTTTATTTTTTTTGGAAATTATCTGCGAAACCAAAATGAGCCATGAATAACCATACCATAGTTATAAGCTCTCCGCCACTGCTCAGTCCTGCAGCATGAGCATGTACACTGCAATGACAGGCAGCATAAGACAGCAATTCCACCCAAACTTTGCTCATTATTTTCCATTTATTCTCTTTTAAGTTCTGCAATTTTTTGGCCCATTTGCACGCACTGAACAACGCAGAGTCGCTGTGACTTCCCTGGAGAGCAACAGGTCTTACTGCTGGTTGATGTCGGAGGATATATTCGCAGACCTCTTCCTGTTTTGGTTTCTGCTATTCAAGGATGATTAGAATGAGAGGAGCAAAAAATATATACAAAATAAAAGCAAAAAACAGAAATGAAAAAAAAAAAAATGTTTTCAAACATAGAAAAAGATATTTGAAAAAACTAAAAATGACAATTTGACAAGCATTTGCCTGTTTAAGGAGCCTCTTGGCATCGGCACATGTATCTTGGAATCTTATTTGCACAATTCCACCCACAGCAGAGATCATAGTAGGCCGCTTAGGTAGTACATACAGCATGTAATCTGAGAGGAGCTTGGAAACATCACGAAATGTGTTGTCCTCATGCTTGTCGTCACCACTATTATGGCAGAGTTCAGTGGCAATGTGCCACAAAAGAAGGCTCTCATCATAGTCGACCTCAAGGATCCGACGGAGTAATTCATTGCAATTTTCAACCCGAAGAACAGAATCACCTCTGAAGGAACAAATCATCTTGGCAGTTTCTAAATCTTCGGCCAGCTCAGATTTTGTGTGTAGCTCATTAAAGGTGTGGTCTCTTAAAAGATTATTGAATGGCTGGCTTGTCACATACGCCAATTCGTCAAGAAAGTTGCTAACCCCCCAGAAGCCTCCAAAGATCTCTGTCACTGGCTGGAGTGGATTAACACAACGGTCTATCAAGTTGTAAGTTGAAATAGACTCAGACCACCTGGGCCTGATGAGTCGCCGTGGCTTCATAAGCCAATCAATACAGGTTAGCACTGTGTTATAGGAATAGGAAGTTTCAAATAATTTATTGAGTGCAACAATAGAAGAAAAGCAAAATGATGAGAGCAATTGCATCTAAGGCAATGGCAACCAGGAGCAGGGCGTAAGTAATCTCAACATCAAACTGATTGTAAGTGCGCTTGTTTTAGGAATAGAAGAGATTAAGGGCGACGATCACTGAAGCAATGGAAATGAACCGGCGAACGTATCCTAATCTACTACGTACCACACTGACCTTGGTGTAGAGGACTTCATACATGAAACTGAGTTCAACCCCTACCACTTCAAAAGCATCTTCTACACTTCTTTTGAGGAAGAAATCTCGGCTTTGCATGCGCACACGGTTGGTCAATAAGAGACAAGCAAAGAGCCCCTTGAAAATTTCAAACCATCGGTAAGCCTGGAGAACCACCTCCAATTCTTTCCGTTCGGGTTCTCCTTCTTTTTTGACAGATTTGGTTTCTCTCGGTCTTTCTTCTTCAACTTGTTTCCACATTGGAAGGTTTTGACCTCTCATGTGGGTGTATTCTTTCATTAGCCTGAAATAGTTTGGCTCTGGGTCAGGCGCTGGAATCATGGAGCCTCGCAAGGAATTCATGCTTGCCTGATATAGTGACCACGTCCGCTCAACGTATTTGATGACTCCCGCTACAAACATGAGCGTTGTTGGGATCCATAGCTTGTTTTCGGGTAGCGATTGATAGAAGACATAGAATGCAGCCAGGCATTTCGCTACTAGCCCAAACAGATGCCTCGGCCACAGCTCATTATCCTCCAAAGCAAAAGCAGTAATAGTATCAGGGCCACCAAGGTGCAACAAAAGAAAAGGAGACCAAAATGCCAGAATGTCATCATTTTTATCAGCGGAATTACCACCGAAAAAGTGGCCTAATTGTTTGCTGGTTGTGAGTCCCAGTGCAAAGTTAGCAGCCCAATCTGCTAGCAAGTATGCCGACCAGGGCGGCATGATTATCCAAATGCTCGCCTTTCGCTTTCTCATGGGAGCAAACAAAATTAAAAAGGCTTCCAGTGAGAGGCTTAAGAGAATGAAGGTCCGAATGTCCCATCTCTCCCACAGCTTCTTCCAGTGTTCAGGAATTGGTAATTCCATACCCCCTCCTGCTCTCTTTGTCTTTTACGTTGATCTCCTTTTACCCTTGTGAAGCAAACACATTTCATTTATAACAAACACAAATAAATACAAACATCAAATCACTGCAATCATCCATCCAAAAACACACACACACACAGCATGGAGGGAGATTGACACACCGTTTATGACCTTGAATAATTTAATTCCACACTCGTTTGATTTTCGTATTGTTAAAAAAATGCATTGTATTAGATAATACAAGTTTATTCTGTATCAACGAATAGTACGAGTTAGACGTATTATTCATATGCATATTTAAAATAAGCTTATATATAATACAAAATATTTTTAACAATCAAATGTAGTATAAGATTGAATTAAAAAATTTTAAAGAGCAGTTGTTTAGCCAAAAGAATAGAAAAGAAAAGGAGAGTCGGTGTGGTCCAATAGTAACCGGACCACATTGTTGAGTCTCTGTCTCATCACTTATAGAGTGGTTCGTGTTAGTTTTATAATATAAAAAACAAAGAAGACTTATTGGTTGAGAAATATAAAAGTAAATTTAGGATGTGTTTGGAATGACTTATGAAATCTCAAAAGTATTTTTTTAATAAATATTTATCAAAAGTGTTTTATAAAAAATATACTAATCCACAATTAGGGGTGTTCAAATTTTCGACCGGCCTCACGTTCCTACTCTACCCGATCCTATCATACCTTACTAAATTGCTAGTCGCAAAAATCGGGTAGAAATGTGGAAGAGTTTTTGATCTTCTGACAATTTTCGGGTAGAAATGTGGAATAGTCATTCCTTTTCGCATTCCTACCATACCCTACCGGCAATAATTTTTTAAATATATATATATATATATATATATATATATATATATATATATATATATATATATATATATATAAAACTAAAAAAACCCTAAACCCTAACCATAGGCGGAATAATTATGATTTTAATGATTTTAATGTATTTCATAGGGTTTAAAATTTAAACTTAAATTAATTGTTATTGTATTTGTGTAACAATTATTGTGGATTGATGTTCATACTTTCTTGTGTTTTATTATAATTTTTGTTGTAGTTGTTTTAGATTTTAGTGTTAATTTATTTATTGTGTTGTTAAAATGGTACTTGTTATTTAATTAAATTGTTAAAATGATTCAAAAATTAATTGTTACAAAAATATTTACTCGACTTCCTACCATCGGGTAGGAATACCACACCTATCGGATAGGGTAGGCCAAGAAAAACTCTTCCGTAAAGTATCGAGTAGGAAGATGGAAGAACGTATTTCTCACCCGTAAAATAAGATGAACACCCCTGCCCACAATAAATCACAAACAAATAACTACAAAAGATGCCATAAAATTAGTTAAAATGAGGATGTTGTACCTCGTTTGAAAGGATTTGGTTAGATTAGCGATACAACAAAGAACGGTGAGAAAGAAGGTTGTTCTAGTGTCGTCGGTAGTCAACGAAAGAGAAGGCAAGTGTTGTCGTCGGTCAACAAGTGAAAGAACACCATGTCACCATCGACGGCGACGATAGTTTCCAAAGTGGAAGAAGCCGTTCGTTGACAGTCGAGGGTATGGACAATGGAGAGAGTTACGATGGTGAGGAAGAAAAAAGATTTAAAAAAAAAAAAGTGAATGGGCAGAACGCAAAAGTGATTTTGGGTAAGTAAAAATTTTATTTTTTAGCTTTGTTTTTTAGACTTATTTAAGTGGTAAAATGATTTTAATTTTTTTTAAATTACTTTTAATAAGTAATCTTAAACATTACTTTTTTTTTAAAGCACTTATAATAATTCAAAAGTCCAAAAAATATTTTTTTTAAGTTTATCCAAACGCACCCTTAATTTAGTAATATAACAGTGTCAAGGGATTAAGAAGAATAAGACTATGAAAAAAATATTGATCACCAAATTATGAAAGATGTCACATAAATTTGGAGAGGGGCGTAAACGCACCTAAACTTTTTATAGCCTCCTTTCATTGAGGTACAGTTAGCTATGAAAGTTCCAAGATACAATTTCAAACTCGCAACCAATCCCTATAACAGGTACGTCCGGCCGGGATAATGTATCAAATCTCATTGTCCGAAATATCGAGAAATCACAATAAAATACATTATAATGATAATACAAAAATAACATAGATGTACGCCATAGGAGAGAGGAATGAGAGTATATACAAGTATGAGATAGATGAGCAACATACCAGGTAGATTAGTACATACTATACTTGCTTATATTTGATATGAGGTGACTCATTTAAGTTCCTAGTGTAAGGACACTGAAACATGCGTGTGGGTGCTTTTGTTAGAGAATGAGTACATTGACCGTGAACATTAATTAATATATGATTTTTCATATAGAGTTTTATATACTTGTTAATGTTAAATCATAAGTTACACTTATGCAACCGATTCTAGACGAGACATCATGGTTGGCGTGTGCATGAACTTTTATTTTTTAACTGTAGAACATATTCATATAATAATCATGTAAGTTGAATATGCACTGTTAGACATTGTTAGATATGTATAGAGACTTATGAGAATCTCCCACGTGATCTTCTAACATAGATTCGTGGAGTCCTTGCTTAAGATAGAATGATAATTAGAAAATAGTTTTTAATTGATAATTAAGAGTCATAGTTCAAGTTACATTAAATTATTATAATATATTTTTTAACTCCTACAAATCACAAGTATAGAATTTAATATAACAAGGGAAAGTTATATTTTGACACCTTCAACTATAATCTTTTTTATATTGCTCTCTCAACTACTATGTTATTCATAATGCACTTTCAACTATGTGACTAGCTTTATATCACTTCAACAATTAACATCCGTTACAAATTTGGCAAAAACTTATTTCATTTTGCCCCCCAAATATGTTCACTTTTTTCAACGCGTTGGTAATTTTCATCTAAAAATATGGCAGACATTTGCATTTGGGACAATACTGAAAGTAGTTAAGGGGACAAATCTAGTGTAAGGGCAAAGTAAAAGTGAGTCATAGTTAAGGGATTAAAGTATAATTTTCCCACATAACAATGGATGAAGTTGGAAAGTTACGTCTTTTTGAGTCCATAGGCTCCCTTGACCACCTATACTAATATTTCTACACACCCACAAGCTTCACATTCCACAATTACTTTGATATCTAATCTAATAGAATTACGTTCAAATATTTGGACTTGTTTTGATAGGATATAAAACAAGTTATTTGATGTAAAATAGATTGCAAGGCTAAACATGAGTTTTGTGGTAAATCACTCGGCGGTGCCTTGAATGGAAGCACTATAATTTTATTTTCTTTTTTTAAGGTAATAATATAAAATGGAAGCATTATTAATTCAAAACATGACTCTCATGAAAGTTGTAAACAAAAAAAAAATGATATTGTTTACACCAAAATACTTAAAAATCTGAGAAGAACACATGACAAGATCCAACGACCATAATTGAGCCAAAGGAGGTCCAAGGGGTTAAGACCATTATGAGAAAAGATCTCCAAGGATCTCAAAAAATGAAGAGGCGTGTAAGATGTGATGTCAAGGAGCCATTAGTTATAAACGATTTGACGCACGTTCACAACTGTTGGAGAGAGAGGCCACAAGTATGACTTAGTAGCTGGAAAAGATGGCTCCAATAATTAGAAGTCACCGCTTATAAATACAGAGATATATGCAACAAAGAACAGGATCCATGATCAACGTCCCCACAAACAGCAAACTAGAGCCCTTCTCTGTTCTGTTTAGTTTATGCCATTTTATCTTACTTAGTAATTTTGTCATCACTCCAATTACTTCTTTCAATTTTATTTTAAACACAATAATTTATACAACAATTTTGTCTTAATATATACATTAGTGTTTGCTCTAATTCTAGTTCGTTATTACTTTTCAGTTTGTTAGCTTACTCTAAAGGGAATAGTTTAAGTCATTGATCTCCAAGACAAAAAAATCTAAAGGTAGCCTTACGCTTTGTTTCAATTGCCTACATAGTCATGATTTTGGAACATCACACCGGTTCGAATAGGTAAGATTGTATTATTTGGAATTCTTAAATCCATTCAGAATTTTACACGTCCACAATCCAAAGTATGCCCAAACATATTTTTTGGCATGCCCAATGGGACCCATCGCAGGAGCATGGCACAAAAAAAGGGGAAAACCAAGTCTAGCTTAGCAGATGTGCCTCCAGGGTACGAGATAGTTGAAGAAGGCAAGTTTGGTGTTCTCAACCTACAAGAGGAGTTGCCTCCACTCAGGGGGCAAGAAAATCAAGAAGCTGACTTAGAGCAGGAGGCTTCGAATAGGGCACTTTTCCAAGAGTTATCCTAGTAAGTGTTGAAATTCATCAATGGCCTGGGAGATTTGATAAAAGAAGAATCTGGCTGCACCAAATATGCACTGGAACGATTATTTAAGACACTGAATATCTAGGGGGTCGCAAGGCAGCAACTGCTACCCCCAGTGGAGGCACCACAACTAGTGCATCCTTCATATTTGCTATCGCCAAGGGTGCAAAAGGCAAGAAATGGCCCGTGGAGAAACAACATTCCTTTAGTCCAACAGGATGTGCCACCTATTCCTGAAATGGGGGGCAGTGGAAACAACTGTCAATCATTGTTCCAATAGCACCACAAATGATCGTGAGCAAAGATCAACTGGATGAAATCACCCAAGAGCACGTCAGCCCCGCCATGAGGTGAGTTGCTAGGTCGACATACCGAATACCCTAACTGGTTAGATAGAGAGCATGAATATCCACATGGCTACAAAGTTTCTATTTTCGCCATGTTCTCAAGAGAAGACAATCAATTAACCATTGAAAATATAGAATGCTTCACTGTGCAATATGGTGAAGCAGGAGGAAATGAGTTCCTGAAGTTAAGACTATTTGCAGATGCCTTTACTGGAATCGCATTCTAATGGTACATCAATTTGCCACCTAACTCAGTGTTAAGTTGACAACGGTTGGAAGACAACACACACAATTTTATCGAATAGGGAAGTAGTAATTGACGACTTGGCCAAGTTGTACCAGATGACTGGTGAAATGTTGAGCAGTATATTGCCCATTTTAAGAAGGCTAGGAATAAGTGTAGGTTAACCTTTGTGGATATGGAGTATGTGCCAATCGCACAAAACTAGCTAGGTTTTGAACTTCGGAAGAAGTTCAAAGGCATGGAGTTTAGTGATTTGTTTGAGCTAGTAGCTTAGACAACTCGTTATGAGTAGATCCATTGGGAAGAGCAAGCCCACTAGAACACCTCCAAGGAGACTTACTACAGGGACCCCAACACAAAAGTGCTGATGGTCGAACTAAATCAGGGTATGGAGGTGAATGTAGTGGAGATTGTGGCCAAACAACCTTATGTGCGCAAGACACTTACTAGGATGTTAGAAAATTAAGGCAAATCGCAAACTCTGGCTAGCGTCAAAAAATGAGTTAGTGATATCATCAATTTGTTGGATGAGTAGATTTCATTAATTTTTTTAGTGGAATCCACTCATCTCACACTTATCCAATGAAAGATATTCATTTGGGTTTTAATTTTTGAGTTTCATTTGGATTATGTAGCATTTTTCATCAATTATAGAGTGATCCCCTATTTATTGGAGTTGGCTACTGTAATGCCAAAGGGCTTTTCGGTACCATACTGAAATTTATTATATTTGTTGTAATTTTTATCATATTTGTGAATATTTTTACCATTATTGTGGTAGCCAAAAAAATTGATAAAAATAACTACCACAATCCACTAAAGTGATAAATTAACTATAAAAGTGAAAAAAAAAAATTAGATGTAATCTAACACCCAAAAATTATAAAAATACTATTTAAAACAATAAATTTTGAAAGTATGATATCAAATTTTTTTAGCGTATCATAGTCAAATCCGTATTTATCAAGTTACATAACTACTTCTTCTGTTCCTAAACATCTGTCATTTTACACAATTTTTTTTGTTTCATAATATCTGTCGTTTTATGAAACTAAAACATAATTAATATTTTTTCTTCCAAATTTACTCTTATCTTTGTTTTCAAATAAATGTTTAATAGATTAAATGTAGGTTAAGTGTCTTTCACACTTTTTTTCTTACCAATACGTATTAAATAAGGGTATTTTAGTCTTGTATAATTATTTTTTACTCATATTAGAGCTATTTAATAACTTTCTTAATTCTTATACAAAAATTTTAAACGACAGATATTTAAGAAAAACGGATGGAGTAATTAACTATCGGTACAGTTGTTATTCCAACAGAATTGCAACAAACTCAAGCAGTTACACATGAGGGTGTTGGAGTGATCTGGACCAACTCTCTTTGAGTTGAGATATCAAATTATGACAGAGGCTGCTCGATATTTGAGGCCTAAAACAAGACATATTAATAAGGTCCTTTTATTTTTAAAAAAAAAAAATTAATTTGTTTTTGTTTTTTAAGATAAAAATTTTGTATGACGTTTTTGAATCAAGTTTTGCTAGCATATATTTTTTAATTGGTGGTATGACTAATTGGCTCAATCTCTCTTATACATGGTCGATTTTATGTAGATTTTTATTAATTTTAATTTTGAAAAATTTAGTTCATTTTTTAAATGAGATTTAAGCTTTTAAATTACATTGAAATTATAATATTATTAAACTCAAGGTGGGTTATGTTATCTTGTCATTGATATCCTTATTTTTTTTATACAAATTATCCAGTATTCTTAAATTATAATTTGGTTGTTTTTTAAGTTTAAGATAAAAAGGTGTGAGAGAGAATTAAACCTTTTTTTTTGTTGTGTCAGAAGAGAGAATTAAACCTTCAGAGAGAGGAATTAATGTTAAATATGTTTAACACGCTCTTTTTTTTGTTAAGCATGTCACTGTTTGATGTCATTGTATTACGTGTGTGTGTGTGTGTGTGTGTATATATATATATATGAAATTTTAAAATTCAAATGATACACAAATATCAAAAAGAATTTTGAAAGTCTCACATTCAAGTAAGTATGCACTATTTATGATAGGTGTAATTACGGAATCCATTTTAGAAAAAATTTAAAAATGTTTTAAAATGCATGCTTATTGACAATTATTTGATGAAAAAGATGACTTAAAGGAGGATAAGTTTGAAAATGGTACTTAAAACCAAATAAGTTTTAGAAAAGATACTCACATCCTATTATTTACATTTCTTTGTTAGTTTAAGTATTTATGGACTTTTTTTTAGGCTTATTTATATGGGTTGAAGTTTAAGAACTGCATAAAAGTAGAGACTAATAAACTTTGAGACCTCCCATGTGAGTGAGGCCTAAAGCCCCAGCTTCAATTGGTATACCATAGGGCCGGCCCTGATGATGAATAAGAGCTTTGAGTTTGGTGTGGGATAAGAATTAATAATTTTTTTAATTTTTTAATTTTTATTTATGATTATTTTGTCTTAATTTTAGGTATAATTTATATTTTGATTAAGTTTTATACTTTTTCTGTGTTGTGTTGTGTCAATGTTATTATACCCCTTCAAACAAATGGGAGGAAAGACTCTTCGTGAACATGTCTGCGATAAGTAGAAGAAATAAAAAAAAATTCAAATTTTTGTAAACGACCTTCTCTAACATAATGATAATCGATTTCAATATGTTAAAGTTTTGACATGAAAAAGGAGCTTGAGGAAGGTCAACATGGAGGTCATGTAAAAGCATGCGAAGCCAATATTGTATTTGCTATGACTGCCAAAGCTCTGTAATTTGCTTGGTGGAGGACCTGGCCACAGTTGGTTGTTTTTTGGGCAGCCCAGTGAATTGGATTAGAGCCCTAAGAAGAGCACAAAACCAACAGTGAGACCTTCTGTCCAAAGGGTCTCCTGGCCATCAACATCAGTGTGACAACATCTCAGCAACTGTGGCCATCGATTTTTTTTTTTTTTTACCGTAAATGGATACGGAGATAGTCTACTTTACATATCTGCCGGAAAATATTTCTCTTCAGCACTACATAGTTATTTGTAAGGGACCTCACCACACTATGTCAGGGTCGTAACTAACGTCTCACCACGTTCTCTAGGCGTTGAAAAGTAGGTTTAGTTTTAATGAGCTGTCGTAATTATGGAGACTCGAACTCAAGCATTATGTGAGAAAATTCGAGTTCTTACCCATTGGACCAATAGTTCGTCGACCAAAAATGGGGCGGTTTTTATTTTGCTCCAATGGCGACAACATACCAGTGTTTTTGTAAATTCTTTCTTACCATTTTATATGGATTTTGAGATTTTTGGCTGATTTGGCGATATAAAAGACCGGGTAATTTTATCGTATTGAATTTTTTTTGGAATTAGAAAAAAAAAAATTAGTTACTATTTTTTTAAGGTATAAGTTACACCTACTAAAAATAAAGTTATAATTAATTAAAGGATATTAATGATTGATCGTAATATGTAACTTTAACTTTAAAAGTTATAACTTCTATCATCAATCATGATATTTTAGGATCGATCATTTTTTTTCAGTTATAAATTTTAATACGATACTGATTTTGGTACGGTAGTCAATAAAAACAATAATGTACGAGCATTCCCATGAAAAAAAAAAAAAAAAAAAAGGTTATGAGCATTATTTAGTTTGGAAAAAAATGACAATTATTTATTGTGATAATTGATTGACAAATAAGACGTCTAACTAAATATTAATTGTCGTGACTTCATAGTTGTTAGAGTTTCCTTTGGAAAGAGACCCGATCCCAAATCTCAATTTTTTTCTTGCTATATCTTTACAAGTTGATTTCTTTTTCTTCATCTTCCAAAATGTGATTAGTACAATATTCATCGCACCGACCAAATGTTAAATGTGTTTCGACATTTTGTTTAAACGTATATTCTTGGAATTTGTTCAAAAATCCATTTTTTTCAAAATAAGGATAAGTTTGTCACCCACTTATTTTTTCTACTAATTGTAGACACGAGCCTTTGGTACAAGATACGATTTTAATTTCTCTAAAGAGCCATGCACCATCACATTGCCAGAACCCTAAGCTAGACTTCGACCCAATCCAAGGCCGAAAAGAAAAATCAAATAAAAAACAAAAATTTATGGATTATGGTCTTTTTTTTATTTTTTTAATAAGCTATTTTTGAGTTCAATTTAACTCATTGCTTTTGTTTCTTTTCTTTTTTTTTTTCATCGAATCTCTCAACACTTCACTCCAGGTAGGAAGGACTATCTACGAGTCATATCAATTCATTTCGTGTTTAAATTGTGTTAATATCAAGATTTTTTCAATCTTCATAAGACCATTTTGTAATAGTGTATGATTGAGTCCATTTTTTATTGGGGTTGGCATCGACACATTTATTTGATGTCTCGTTTATCCACATGTTAATCACTCAAACTTGCCCACGAGTTTTCCTTGCTCCTGCTTTTTCTGACAAGTCACAACATGGTTGCTCAAACATTTTTATTAAAAAAAAATATTTGATATGAAATTTGACCAGAGCAGAGAGGATTAATCGATATATGCACAAACTGGACCGAACACTCTTGACTGTTAAATAAAAAAAAAATATTTTTCCAATATTCAAACACGAGGGGGGCAGCCAACCATGAACCAACATAGCTAAACCTATGAACAAAATTCCAACTTTCTTACCAATCAACCCTATTTTTCAAAGAGTACACACTACACATTCGTGTCAAGTGGATACCGTCTTTTCCTCTCACGTCTCTCTTTCACTTTCAACCTCATTTATAAGCCAAATTTTCACACTATTGTTTGTGGAACTGCCAAACTTTTCTTCATCTTCCTCCCATAAACTCAATCACAAGAAGTCAGAAAAGTAACCCAAAAAAAGGATCTAACATGAGCCACGACGAGAAAATCGCTTATGATTTTGTTATGGTTTCTCTCTCAATCTCAATCATCATTCTTGTTGTCCTCCTATTCATCATCTGCAAGAAGAAGAAGCCGGTAAAGTCCACAGAAAGCCTTCCAACCAAACTTTGTGCATGCCCTTATACTCTGATGGACATACACGCCGCCACAGACGGCTTTAACCACCGGAGAGTCATCGGAAAAGGCCGGCTCGGAATGACATATGCAGGTGTTTTGTCAAGAGGGGAAATAGTTGTAGTTAAGAGGATTCATCCCCATCTTGTTCTGAGAAATGCTGGTTTCGGGTTCTCCTCAATTCTCAAATGGCTCTCCCTTGCATACCACCCTCATGTGGTTCCAATTTTCGGGTTCTCCGAGGCTCCAGGAGAGAGAATCATTGTGATGGAATTTGTTGGTATGATGAGCTTAGAATTCTATTTGCATCAGAATCCTGACAGCGCGATTCTTTTGGATTGGGGTCGAAGGGTTAAGATTGCAGCTGGAGTGGCGCGAGGACTCGAGTACTTGCATGAAGTCATGGCACCACATATAGTACATGGTTGCATAAAGCCCTCAAATATACTGCTAGATGTGAAGTTTTCTGCTAGGGTTTGTGATTATGGACTTTCATTTTTAGCACCACATGAGAAGCAAGGCCTTGTAGGGTATGTTGATGAGGAGTATTGGGTTGGGAAAAGAGGGGCTTCAAAGGAGACTGATGTGTATGGAGTTGGTGTGGTTTTGTTGGAGCTTTTGAGTGGTAGGAGAAGTGAGGAAGGGTTGATAGTTAAGTGGGCCCTACCTTTGATTAAAGAGATGAAGATTGGAGAGCTTTTGGACTCTAGGATTGTAATACCATCTGATATGAAGCCTCTTGTTAGATTAGCTAAAGTTGCTTTAGCTTGTGTTGGGAATTCTAGAAAGAATAGGCCTTCAATTGTTCAAGTGGCTACTATTTTGAACAATCTAGAGATGGAGCCATGCTAGCTTTTGAGTGATAGTTTCTCAAAATTGGGGGCAATGGGTCAAGGGGCAGCAGATTTGAGTTCTCTCTGTTATATTTTCACTCATCCATTGACGAGAGATTCGTTTGTAGAGAATGGGTCCCAATTGAATTTGAGGTGAGTGATTTACCATTGAAAAAAATTGAAGAATAATAAAATGGAGAGGATTTGAATCCAGATAGCTCGGTTGATCAATTGGGTCTCCCTTGCAAGTGAGACATAGGTGTTGTTTAAAATACTTAAGCCTCCTCCATTTTTTCTTTTCATTTGTGTAAATTACCCACTGTATATTAATAGAGGACACACGTATACGTAGGGGTCTTGTATAAATTCGCTGTGAATGATTTATGGTTGAGAAAACTTGAGAGAAAGTGTAATTGAAGGAATTGAATATGACTTTGAATAGATGATGAAACATAAAGAAATTCCAAAGTTTTTTTTTAATGAGCTTCCACTTTGATCTTGTGCTGTGAGATTGTAAATACTCATCTCATGGAGACAAATCAACCAAGTGTATGGTAGCTGGAAATTTCCCATGAATGTTGAAATGGAAAGGTTGGCCGGTGGTTTGTCCTTGGGGCGGTGATTTTTATTTTGTTCATATGGAATGGAGAATCTCTTGATGGTGAGAGGGACTCCCTTTCATGAATTTGTTTATTGTGTATAATGTAATCTATTTGCTTTCGGCTTTCACAGCCCAATAAATTGATTAAACAGATTCTGTGTGTAACTTCGTCAATTTGCATTTGCACAAATTTTTCGTTTTTGTTAGGAGTCGTAAGTCTAAAATTTACAGCTATAACATAATTCACGCGCACTTCGTCATCTGACTATTGAAACTACATAAGATTCACCAAAAAAGAGAGCCCACATGGGCTGCAGTAGATTCCTATAGCTTAGTTTTACGTTTTTAAGTCAAGTTTGTATTGAACTTGTATACGAGCTCGGATTTTAATAGAGATGTGGAACTAGACAACCAAAACGTCATCATTTCGATGTAATTGCAGACAATTTTTGTTACATTATCAGACTTCCAATTCAGACTACCTAGTTATGACAGCTTTTAGTTGTCTTTATTATGGGACATGATCTATGGTCATGAAGATCAAGCACTAGCACTAAATTACTAACTACATGCAGATACGGGACTATGAGGAGGCCTACGGGACCCCCCTGTCAAATTTTAAAAATTCTTATTATACCCTTATATTTTTAAAAATTTTATTGTTAAACTCTAACTTTTTAAAACATCCAATGTGTGAATACCTACTATATTCAAAAAGGTCAATAACTTAATATTTAGTAACTATTTAAGATGTAACCACATGAATGAGTGTCGCTTATACTTATGAAAATATTTGTTGGATTATTTTGATTATAAAAAAAAATAGAGATACAAATATGGTTTATATCAAAAACAGTTGGTTGACTTATAATTCATTTTTATTATGGTATCATATGAAACTATTATTTGCAACCTTGATTTATTTATAGCCATAAGGTTACATTATAAACAAGAAGAAAAAAAAAAAGGAGATAATCAAAATAAATTTTTATGATGGCATGAACCACTTTTGAGTTTTGTGCTCAGAAATAATTTTTTTAATGTCATTGCATAAAAATTATATTTAATAGCTTTTTTATAAATAAAAATTTATTATTGACAATAACCGTTGAATAAGTCTATTGAATTAAATTTTTCTCTATATCATTGTTGGCCCCTTTAAAATAAAATCCTAATTTCGTCCCTAATTACATGATGACTTTTGAAAAGTGTAAAGCTAACCCAGTAGACACACCCAACTGGAGGGTTGGTGGAGTTAAAAATTGAATAAAAAAGAAAGAAAGAAAGAACGAAAAGAATGGCTGGTGGGATTTTTCCATATTCAGAGTTTTTCTTCTTTGCTAGGTGAGAATAAACAGACAAGTGGAAAGGAACAAACGTTGGTCCCGGAAAAGTGAGACTTGGAAAAGAACCATACAAGAAATTGATAGCCGATTGATTGTGAATGTGATTATCCATAGATCATTTAGGACTGAGATAGTTACAAACCTCTACAATCGAGTGACAGTTCGAAAGTTTGACTCTCGTCCCCGTCCCCGTCCCCAGTGATGTAAAAATATCGTTACCTATCAAAAATAGATTCATTCAGATTTATTGGGTTAGCCACAACTTTATTAATGTATTGATATGTTCGAGGGGTTGGTAATGCAATAGAGTCATCTTAACATGTCACATTCTAAGTTTGAGATTATGATTCTCTTTAGGGTTAATTATAAGATGCACTCTGAAAGATAGTTAGAATTTTAACTTGCATCCTCAAATATCAAAAATATAAATGTACACCCTAAAAATAGAAATTTGAATCAATATGCACCCCCAAAGATAAAAATCTCAATTTTTACCCTCAAAAATAAAAATTTATATCAATGTGCACCTAAAACTAAATTGATAAATTATACCTAGATTCTCTCATATTTGTCATTTAATCATTTGGACCCCTTCACATTTAGAATATTACTCCTACATCTCATAACGTTTGTGCTCGTGTAACACGTAACCCATTTCATTGATATTTGTTAATATAACCGTTAAAAAATATAATTTTATTCTAATAAAAAATTATAATGTCTAATGGTAAACTTGATTTTGAACTTTAGAGTATATCGAATCCACAAAATAAAGGGTAATATGAAATTATAATTTTTTATTAGGATAAAATCATATTTTTTAAAGGTTATATTAACAGATATCAATGAAAAATGATTACATGTTACACGTGCACAAACGTCATGAGATGTAGGAATAATATTCTAAATGTGAAGGGGTCCAAATGATTAAATGACAAGCATGAGAGGATTTATGTATAATTTATCAATTTAGTTTTAGGTGCACATTAATACAAATTTTTATTTTTGAGGGTGCAAATTAAGATTTTTATCTTTAGGGGTCCACATTAATACAAATTTTTATCTTTGAGCATGTAAATTGAGATTTTTGATCTTTGGGGGTATAAATTGAGATTCTCATTATCTTTCGGGGTACAACTTACAATTAATCCTTCTCTTTAATACATTTTTTTCTATATTTTTATTTGGTGGATCACCTAATGTGAATTCAAGTGTGATCAATTTATATAAGTGGGTGTCTAACTCATTAATTATAAATGATTTGTCAAAAAAAATATTGTTGTGGTTTTAGATACCTAGACTGGGTTAACAATCGAACCGAGTTTTTGTGAGTTTGAGTCAAGTCCGTCGAGCTCGTTTTTTCTAAACAAACCTAGAAAATTGTTGAAACTCGGCTCATTTAAAAAATAAGTTAAGTTCAAGTCCGAGTAGTTCGACTATTTTACATATAAATAAGTTGAGTTTTACGAGTTCGAGACTAATTTTTTAAACAAATTTAAAAAATTATTCAAACTCAATTCATTTAAAACACGATCTAAACTCGAGTTAAGTTGTATTTGAACCGAATCAGTTTAACTCAATTATCGCCCCTATCGCTACGTTTTACATTTAGGCTTGGTTGTTGGATTGTTGACCAATTGGAGAGTCAGGTTAAGTCTAAAGGCCCCTACCCACTGGGCTACCCCAAGTGAACACCTAACTAGTCTGGCAGGCCTCGTGGCTCCAGTCAAAATTAAATGTATAAACATCTATTTACATAAGAAATAAAATTTTAAATTGGGATATAAAAACTTGCAATTGTGATTGAAAATAGCATCTCTTGTATTGATTGAAATACGATTATATGATAAAAGAGGATATAATTTGAAAGGTTTTGCAGTAGAATTTGATTTCCATCGTAGATAAAATGCGTGGAGACCCAATTTAATTGTCATTTGTAAAAAACATAAAATTTCTCTGAAGAATACTACTTACTACAGGTTGGAGTAAAAGCAGAGAGAGTCATTTTTACAAACAATTTTTCACGAGAAAGTTATTCCTTGAGTTGAGATACTAATGCTTAGATTAAATGGTTACTAAGATAATACATCCTGTCCGGTACAATTCAACCCTACTTATATGGTGTCAATTGTTTTTATTGACCACGTTGGGCACAATTGCCCAATGACTAGTCTCCATTAATAGTTTTAGCCCAAGAGCTATGATTTTATCCCATTAGCGAAGTATCACATGTCATCACATTATTCTGGACAATTTACGTTGGTCGTTGCCTTTTGCCCAACTACTGGAAAAATATTCATCATTTTTTTTGTCAGCCAAGCTTTACAGCTACGGGACTTCTTAAAGAAAGTTGCAATCGCAATTTATCGAAAACTTATAAAACCACCAAAATCTTCGATTGGACTCTCAAAGGTAATCCAACATATGGTCATTAAGGACTTTGGCACAACCTTAGATCCAATATCTCCAAATTTTAAAGATAAGGATCATTGTCTAGTTTGGTACCCATTAAGCGATAATGGAGGGAAAACACTTGTAGTTACCAACGTTGATAGCCCAAAGGGGAAAATACTTTTATTTTCCCTTGTATTTTCTTCTTGATTTTAGGGTGACACCAAATACGGAAAGGAAAAAAACTAAAAGTTTTCTCTTCTTTTCTGATGTGAGCTTAAAAAGTCAAAATCTAAATATCCGTATTAGCGTTATTGGCGGAAGATGTAGATAATTTCCCTTTCTCTTAGGCCATGAAGTGCAAGGTTTCCAAGACAAAAGCTTCAGCTTCACCCCCATATTCTAATCCCAAATTAGACTTTCATCCCCTTATTTTTGTTCTCAATCTCACTTTATTCTTCAGTTATTCGAATTAGTTTCACATCGCCCGAACCCAAAAGTCTTTTATGTTTTGAACAAAAAATGTCCACAAATGTATTAAAATACACATTTCCAAAGTATGCTATTAGAGAACTGTGAAGCCATTAACTTTAATTGGGGGTGTAATATAAAAAAAAAGTGTAATAGTTTAGAGTTGTGAAACCAATAATCATAATTAAAAATGAAATGCCAAAAACGTCAAAATTGAGAAGTATCAAGGATCAAAATATAATTTTTTATAATGATAGTTAGGGCTGTTAATTAAACTGAGTTACTCGAATTTGGCTTAACTTCGGCTCGGATTTGACTCTTTCAGGCTCAAATCGTTTTTTAAACAAGCCCGAACTTGAATAAGTTGTTAGGCTCGTTTAGAAAACAAGTCATATAAGCTTGACTCAAAATCGACAGACTCGACTCGTTTATGTGTAAATACTCAGGCCGAACTTAAATAATTTTTGGAAGCTCGATTAAGAAATAAATTTTTCAAACTCAACTCGAATTCGGCTCGGGCTCGTTCGAGTAACTGCCCGGTCACCAACACATACTTTATTGGAAGCTCAAATAATTTCCACAACCAGTCTGCACCAAGTCTTCAATTAGAGAAAGAAAATCCCAAAAACAAGGGTAAAGCTATGGTACCTCCACAGTATCATACCGAAAAATGATCTATATCGTTGATTTTGAATTGGACATTCATAACTATTGATTAAATAAATAAAAAAACAAAAAAAAATAAATCCGCAATATATTTTTATTAGCCAAAAAATAAAGATAGAATATAAAAAATTTTATATATCGGTACCGTAAGGCTCCTCCAAAACCAGACATTTGACAGTTAAGTGAAATTGATGAGAAATGAGACATTGAGACCCCATTTTCCCGAAAGAAAAAAACAGCTTTGACATTATCCTTTGAAACCCTCGTCCATACGTTAAAGCAAAACTCAGTAAAGGCTTCCCCGCTAAGTTTTCTCTGTTGCGTGGCTTCTCTGGGACGCTCAACCCATTGAATGGATAGCCAATAAATAAATATCCCCAACATGTGGGCTACACAACTTAATTATATTAAATTTGGGAAGGAATCGTCTGCTATCATCTCTTCCGTGATGCGTTGCAATCGTCCGCGCGACTCAATGAAACCTAAACAAATAGTTTATCAGAAGAAAAATATTAAATAGTGTCAAAGAAATTGACTTTATCAATCAATACCAAAGGCGGAGCCTGTAAAAAATTTTAGGTAGGCACACTAATATCTTTTATTTTTTAATTTTAATAGATTGTAAAGTTCATAAATTTATATTTATTGAAATTATATTTAATACTTTTTAAACATAGAAAATTAAAAATCGATACACATAACATGAACAAAAAAATAATAATAATTAAAACTTCTTACCGAGAATGCGACTAATTATTATCACTTACAATTGACCTTAATACATTTTTATTATTTGAAAGAGTTACAAATTAATTTTATCAATAATATTTCTTTTATATATAAAATCGCGGTAACAATTTTCAATTTATGATCTTATAACTTATTATATAACAACATACATTTTTATAATGAAATAATCCTACAATTTTAAAAAACTATAAAATAATATCAATATTTCAAAAACATATTCGGACATGTCTAAAACGTGTCTAAAAAGTTAAAAATAATATTAGTTGCACCTAATTTAAGATTTAATTGATGAAAATCCAATGGTTTGTGATCATTGAATATATAGTAGAGTTTATTAAATATTAAAACTCACTATTATACTTAATATCGCAATATACTAGGTCTTTAAATTAGGTTTCAATAACATTATTTAAATTGATATTAAGTATAACCAGAACATAATATTAGGGTGGGCACAATTAAATGTGTTTAAATTTTATTTCAAAAAATACATACCTAATATCAAGCAAAAAAAAAAATTGGGGGGAGGGGGGCATGTGCCCATCCTATCCTAAGGGTGGCTGCGCCCCTAATCAATACTATTGAATAAGTAATGAGCCTCAGTTAAATTAATGACAAAAATAATAGTTCCTATTAATACTATTAAATAAGTAATGAGTTTCAATTAAATCAATCACAAATATAATAACTCTATTATTAAGTCAAAATTTTAAATCTAGCTCTTACTAGAATTCTTACACTAATAAATCATTCATACATATGTTTTACTATAAGAAGTTTATAATAATGGCCGCTTAGTGCACGAAATTGTTATTGTTGTAGAGGTTGTGAAGAGTAAGGTGCAGACAATTTTTTCAGGAAGAAACTATTTTTTTGACTTAAATCCTTGATGTCCATGGGACAATGTAAAAACTTTGCAATTGATTATAATGTTTTTACAGTCATACTAAAATGTTTTTCTTTTTCTGTCTTTGCTAATTGACGTTAGGATCTCTTGGGCACCCATCTCCAAGGCACCAACCTTAGAACTGGTATAAGACGTCAACTCATGATCAATTTTTTTGTCAAAAGTACATACAAACGGTTTTGGTTTTGAAACTATGTTTTTCAGCATAAAATATAGGTTCGCAGTATGTATCAATTATATAATATTGACATAAATACAGCTGTGTGTGTGTGTGTGTGAGAGAGAGAGAGAGAGAGAGAGAGAGATTGCTTCAAATAAGAAGTCTAGGTGAAGAAATGGATTGGTAGAAAAATACAGGTTGGTGTAATTCAGGGTTTGTTACTTTCATTTCTGTTGGTACGTATATATACTTGTAAGTTTACACATATATATAGCTTTAAGGACACTCTAGGTTGACACTAGAGCTAAAGCCCCCTACCCCTCTCTCTCTCTCACCATAGATGAAGAGGTGAAACGTCTGAAAAGAATCAGTGTTGCCCCATCTCCACTCTACCCTTCAGTTTTTGTTTTTTTACATCAGTTTTGTTAATTCTAATTGACATTAACTTAAATGGTTCAACCGTGTAGAGTTGACAATAAAATTAATCATAAACTTGAACGTTTTGGTTTCAATTCTTTCTTATCACAACCAAGTTCAACTAATATCTATAATTATCGAGCGATTATAAATATTTAGAGTTTATTGTACAAATATGTATCAAAGGTTTGGTGAGGTTACTTGTTAAAGAAAATTAAAATTGATTAACATTCTTTCACCCGTTCTTAAATAGAATCAGAGAGAGGTCTTTTGGTCATAGGAAATTAAAGAGCTTCCAATGGAAAACTGCATTTATTCTGGTACATGTGTATATACACATAAACAAACCCAAGCTTGACGTCCAAGCAATCTGATTATTTTTCTAGAAAAATCCATTCTCTTGTCCTTTCACAGAATATAAGCAAGAATATTATCCCCTTCTTTCTCTCTCTCTCTCTCTAGTCTTCAAGGACTTAACAGGAGCAACTAGCAAGACACAGTTCAATCATAGAAAAGAGAGAACACAAAGTGGAGAATTCAATTCCTTCCCAACATCAAGGACCAAGGAGATCAAAAATCTGGTTAACTAAAACGTGCTTTAAAAGAGAGAACTTGCTTTTTCTTTTTTCTTTTTTCATTTAACCCTCTTTTTCTCTTTCTTATCTTATATATCACTCTGTACCTATCTGCAGTTGAAATTTTTGCCAGTTTGGTGTGGTGGAGGAAAGGGAAGCAAGAAATCCAACTGGGTATGGGCATAAAACCAATACAAGAGAGATGACATGGTGCAATGACCCCAACGACGATAGAGCTGTCCAAATAATCCCAACTTCTTCGACAGAAAACACTGTAATTAACCCTAAAGAGGATGAAGTTACGGTCATAACCTGCCCTTCATGTGGCCATAGCATGGAACTCCTAGATCAGGTACCATATCATTTTCTCCTTGTTTGTATGCATATGTATATGTGTGTGTGTGTGTGTTTGTATGCATATATTTCTTGTATTCACAAAAGACACATAGTTGATTTTGGCTAAAATAGGCATATTTATGCATCTTGGCATGATGCTTAGATTACCATCAAGTCAAAGGACAACGCCTCACAGAGAGAAAAGAATTAAGCGAACTCTTGTGACCAATTTCCCTATCCTCTAGGGATTTGGGGTCATTCAAAAAGAATTGGAGGGGAGAGCCTGACCCATCATGTAGATGTACCAAATCCCGCTAAACCAAGAAAGAAAAAATATGAAGATAAAGATTAGAATCCACCAAAATCTTCTCCCGATGCTTATAAAGCCAAATCTTCTAATGAGATGAAATCTAGAAAATAAATACGGTTTTACAAATGGGACATTATGTGTATATATATATAGTTGAACGTTTAGGGGGTGTGCAGTGCATCTCGACTAATGTCCTCTTTAGTGTAATCAAAAGTAGGTTATTCACACTAGGATAAAAGTATTCACGAGAAATAAATCTATTTCAAGGAATTGTAAAAATTCGAACTTAGGACGTTGGGTTTACCATTTGAGTTACCCCTTAAAATTTTATATATATATATATGTGTGTGCGTGTGTGTGTGTGTGTGCGTGGGTACATATAGCTTTTATAAATGGGTGATTTTTGTGATGAACATGAAATAGAAGGGAATTCATGATTTGCCGGGACTGCCTGCTGGAGTGAAGTTTGATCCATCAGACCAAGAAATTCTTGAACATCTAAATGCAAAGGTGCAGTCTGATACGCACAAGATTCATCCTCTAATTGATGAATTTATTCCCACTCTTGAGGGGGAGAATGGAATTTGCTACACTCACCCTGAGAAGTTACCAGGTGAATATCATGTAACCTTGAATTAAATGCAACTTTATTTACCTCTTTAGATCTGTTGTATGTCAATTTATTTTCCATACCTGCTCTAAGTTTTTTTTTTCTATTGTCGTTAGGACTTTGTCTCGCTTATGCCCTCTTATATAGGTTAGGGGAGAGCCGGGTGGATTACCTTTGGGAGCTAGGTCGAAGATTTTGAGGTGGCCTTGTGACTTGTGAGTGCTAGATACACTGCAATTGTTGCTTTCTCTAGGATAGTTGAGAGGTTTAACAAACAAGAGGCGAATTATAAATTTAGACGTCCTGAATTCGAATATTGGTAATCCTTTGGAGCTGAGGTATGAGGAATTTATCCTTAATGAATATCTTAATCTCAATGATCTATTTTTGACCGAATCGATGAGGAGATTAGTCAAGATGTGTAAGTTAGTCTAGACACCCCTTAACGTTGAACTTAGAAAAAACAAAGGTACATATTATTTCACTGGTTAGGTAGAAGGTGACCACCCTAATGAATTAACTATGAAGATGGTTGTTAGTTAGATCAGCACTCAATTTACTTGTTTTGAACTTCATTACTTCTCTGCTTTTCTCTTTTCTGTATAGTTGTTTCTTGGGGAATTCATTACTGTTCTGCTTTTCTTTTCATACTTTGGGATTGAGAACAAAATTTTAGAATCAGTTGGTGATAATTGCGTGGAACTCACTCATACTGTGAAATAGAAAACCCTAGATCTTGGCTTTTCTTTCCTGAATTACTGTTAATCTCTCACCTAGAGGGTGCATGTATATTCCATTGGTTGGGGTCTTTTGGAAAGAAAATAAGATCATGCAAAAAATGACTATTTGAGTCGGGCAAAAATTGTCCGAAGTAAATACTTACTTTTTGCTTCAGTTTTTTCATCGGTAATTTATCGACACTAATATGTTTTTACTTTGACAATAGACTGAAGCTAACTTTTTACATCAAAATATTTTTTCCTTACCCCCTTTGCCGAAGTAAAAAGTCTTAGTGTCAACGTAAATACTATTTGCTTCAACACTGGACTTTTTTGCTTCGGGTAAGAGCCAAAGCAAAAATCAGTTTTTTTTTGTAGTGATAGAGCTAACTTGCATAAGATTGTAGTTGTGGGTTGGTTTGCCTACTAATGCTAGTTACTTAACACTCACGTACTGGTACAAGTGTTAGAAGAAGATTTGAAAGACATGCTCAAAATACTACAAACTCCAACTTTGGAAATCTTGTTAGAATGTTAAACTCAAAACCAATTTAACGAGTAACGATCTTACTAATTTGTTTTTTTCATCGATGTGAAATTAGCTCTAATATATAACCTTGTCTCATGAACTTTTGATAGAGCCCGTCATGCCTTTAGTAAATTTGTTGCTTAAGTAATCTTGTCTCAATATCAATGATTGACATGGCATTCATAAACTGGACTAATGGACTTTCCATTTTGATATCTGTTGAAATCACCTTTTTTTCGTAGTTTCTTGTGAACTCAACTTCTGGAAGAGCATTGGCATACAAGTGCAAAGTTCATATAGAATTTCTTCATAGCGCTTTAGTTTTCAATAAGGAAGAATGTTTTCGATGCAGACAAAACTCACGTAATTTCAATTGTTTCATGTGATATATGTCCATGTACCTTGTCTATACAAATTGTCTAGAAGAACAACACTATCCTTCAAAATAATTATCATATACTATAATGCTGAATGGAGTTATATAAAAGTCCTCCTCATATAGTTTCTTCCACCTTTTGGTTTGGTTTTGATGTTTATATTTATGGTGAATGTCTTGTATTCCGTTTTGATTCGGCCCAGATTCTGATTAAGAAATTTCCAAGCCTTTGTCTAGAGGACTGGTCCAGAATAAAGATTGATAGCTTTTTAGATATCTAATCTCTTCAAGATCTGGAAATCTGATTCTATAAGAAACAAAGATATTTAGGTGCTTATTCTCTCTATTTAGTTTATATTTGGCTTGCATCACTTTTCTCTCTCATTATCCTTATAATTAATAAATTTGCAAAAGTACCAAAATTATTTCAGGAGCTGGTAATTGTCCAATTTTCTTGGCCTTTTCGGCCTGTTCCAAGGTATCCCTACGTATCCGACCCGTATCCCACAACAAAAAATCCTTGCTTGCTGTTTAGGATACTTGCAGAAGTGTCGGACACGTGTCCCATGCGTATCTGCGTTTGACACGTGTCTTACATCACCACATCGACCCTTGGCGAGTATTTGTACTTCCTAGCTTTTTCTTCTATGATCTGGTCAAACTCAATGTTGAATGGTGCCCAAGCCTTAATTTATTACTGTTCTTATCGGAAAATATGAAATTCTTTTCTTTTCATGTTTGAACATGCAGGAGTGAGCAAGGATGGTCAAATTCGCCACTTCTTTCACCGGCCTTCAAAGGCCTACACAACCGGGACTCGAAAACGAAGAAAGGTGCACACAGATGATGATGGTGGTGAAACAAGATGGCACAAAACAGGCAAGACTAGACCAATTATAATATCAGGAGCTGTGAAAGGGTATAAAAAGATATTAGTCCTCTACACAAACTATGGTAGGCAAAGGAAGCCAGAGAAGACTAATTGGGTAATGCATCAATACCACCTTGGTCATAATGAGGAGGAAAAAGATGGAGAACTAGTTGTTTCAAAAGTGTTTTTCCAAACACAGCCTAGACAGTGTGGTTCAAGTGGAAAAGAGTCCGTTGATAAAAACTCTAAGTCTCTAACCAAGGATGATAATCCTATGATGAAGAACACAAGCTTTGTTGAGTATTATAATCCTTTTATCTCTTACAATATTGGGAGCCACAATAGAGATAGCACACCCCACATGATTCCCAATTTGGTTGTCCATGGTGATGATTCATCCTTTATTCATCTACCTACCAGTGCAAGCAAAGGAAACTGAGAAAATTCCTATGGAGAAAATGTTTCTATATATTTAGTGTGACAATGATAGTGATATAGTTAGCGGTGTTTATTGCTAGTTGTTTCAAGATTCAGATCCCTTCTAGCTCATTTTTATTGATTAGCCATCGTATATTTGTGGGGACACACTTGTATACAAGAATCCCACTTAATAACGAAGGGTGATCGACCATTGGTAGAAGTTACGGGAATGTGTATTAGAAGGAATCGAAATTCGTTATTTTATAGTGAAATAAGTTAAGATGAAGATGTTATTGAGGCTGCCAAGGGAATAAAAAGGTGGGTTTCTTTCAAGTATAGAATCATGTTCTTAGTAATTGGGTGGAGAAAAGCGACCATAACGATGTTATTGTAGGATTTTTTCAGCTGATATAATAGGAGGGATGTACTACATTATTTTTACATATATTGTGGAAAAGCTTTATGTGTTGATTGTAAAAATGTACAAAGATAATGTCTTGCAAACTTCTCTAGGTAATTTGGTACCTTTAGTTTCAACATTGTGATCATGATCTGTAACTTTTTTGCAAACTTTCTAATGCAATTTCTATAATCTCTCTCTCTCTCTCTCCCCAAATGATATGCACGAGACCACAAACAAACAACAAAATGAGACCAAAATTAAAAAAAAAAAAACACAAAACATGTGAGATAAAGTGTTTGTCAATTTAGTCGCTCATAAAACCTAGACACGTGGCATTTTGAGGAATAAGTGGCAACTTTTTTTTCGCTGGTTGGAATAAGTGGCAACTTGATGTAACAAGAGCACATCCTTCCTCGAGCAACAGTGATCTTTCCCTCGAGGCAAGAGTGGCGTCGTGGGAACAGAAGGTGGCATGGAAAGACGAAGTCCGCCTTTTACCGTGAGACTCATAGTGTATCATGACATGGCAAGCGCATATCCATGGAGTACAAATTCTATGTCTACAAGACAAGAGTAACATCATGAGGTTCAAAGGATAATCGATATGGAAAGCTCATGCCCCTCCTCGATCCTTGACCAAAGTGGGGAAGAGCATCATCGACCGCATTGAAGTTAACTTGGAAACACATAGTCGCCCCTTCACCATAGAATTGCAAAATGGATCTTCATCCAAAACACGAGAGTGGCCCGCTAGTATATCACCATGAAAGTGATAAATGGATCATCGTGCAATCAACAAGAATGACACTGTGAGCATATCATCGCTAAAATGATAAATGGATCATTGTTCAAAAGGAAAATAGTGGTACTACGAGCATTTGGGGGCAATCTTGGCACGACCTAGCCAGTCCACATCCTCCGTCACGGAAGTAAAGGCATATAGGTGGGATCCTATGAATATTGGAGACTATATCCCTAACAAAGGATATAATGTTGCTCAACTGGCCCAAGGGATCAAGAGGAGAGGTTGTTGGACTTTTGTGGAGTCTAGTTTTTTTTAATGAAAATTTTTTTTAGACTTAGTCCATGGAGCGAAGGCTTGGGCCGAAATTCTGAAATTAGTCAATTTTGGCCTGCTTTGTAATCCGATGTAAGACATATAAAACTTGTTATTTTAGGTGATTAGGATTTGATTGACTCTGTACGGTCGTTCTATATTCCTTATTGATAATAGTGAAATCCCTGCAGCTTTCGTGGATATAGGCAAATTGGCGAACCACGTAAATATTATCTTGTGCGTGTGATTATTTTTCTTTGGCGTGTATTTTCTATATTTTTGTTTCTCATAGGTTTGAAAATTTCGTGTGAATTTTCTAACAACTAATATCAGAGCCTGGTTTAGGGTTGAGTGGGAGCAATAGGAAGTACGAAAGGTGTCTGGAATAGATAAGTTCGATGACATAGACTTTAAATTCTGGAGGATGCAAATCGAGGATTATCTTTATGGGAATAAGTTGCATCTGTCACTTTTAGGAGAAAAACCTACGACTATGAAGGATGAGGATTGGACTTTTCTTGACAGACAAGTACTGTGAGTTATCTGGTTAACTCTATCTAGGTTTGTTGCTCACAATGTTGTAAAGGAGAAGACTACATCAAATCTGATGAAAGCTTTGTCTGGTATGTATGAAAAGCCGTCAGCAAACAACAACGTGCATCTGATGAAGAAATTGTTCAATTTGAAGACGGCAAAAAACGCATCAGTAGCATAACATCTGAACAAGTTTAATACTATCACAAATCAATTGTCGTCTATAAAAATTAATTTTGATGATGAGACTCGTGCACTGATTGTTTTAGTTTCCCTGTCAAACAGTTGGGAGGTAACGAGGATGGCAGTAAGCAATTCTACAGGAAAGGAAAAACTGAAGTACAATTACATACGAGATTTAATTTTGACCGAGGAAATTTGCAGAAAAGATCCAGGTGAAACCTGAGGATCTGGTTCTGCCCTAAACCTTGAGACAAGAGGCAGAGATAATGATAGAAATTCAAATCGGGGTAGATCAAAATCCAAAAAATTTTAATCAGAACAGAAGTAGATCTAGATCATACCAACAAGCAAAATGCTAGAATTATGGAAAAATGAGTCACTTTAAGAGGCAATGCAAAAGTCTTAAGCAGAAGAATAAAGATGATTTTGCTAATGTTGTAACGGAAGAGGTACATGATACATTACTTTTTGTAGTAGACAGTCCACTTGATGATTGAATTTTGGACTCAAGAGCTTCGTTTCATACTACTTCACACCAAGAAATCATGCAGGACTATGTTGCAAGTGATTTTGGTAAGGTGTATTTGGCTGATGGTACAATCTTGGATGTTATGGGTATGGGAAACATCTAAATATTATTGTTCAATGGGTCTATTTGGTTACTGGAGAAGGTTCGACATATTCCTAACCTGAGAAGGAATCTGATTTCTATTGAACAACTTGATGATAAAGGACATGTTATACTGTTTGTTGGTGGTACTTGGAAGATCACAAAGGAAGCTAGAGTAATGGCTCGTGAAAAGAAAACTGGTACTCTATATATGACCTCAAGTCCAATAAACACAATTGCATTCGCTGAACCAAGTACTGATACAAGCTTATGGCACCGCAGACTTTGTCATACGAGTGAGAAAGGAATGGAGATGTTATTGTCAAAGGGAAAACTATTAGAATTAAAGTCTGTTGATTTTGACATGTGTAAAAGTTGCATCTTAGGAAAGGAAAAAAAAGATGAGTTTCTTGAAAATTGGTAGGACACCAAAGGCTGAAAAATTGGAGTTAGTACACACGGATTTGTGGGGGCCTTCTCCAGTTACATCCCTTGGAGGTTTAAGGTATTACATCACTTTCATTGATGACTCAAGCAAAAAGGTATGAGTTTATTTTCTGAAAAATAAATCTGATGTATTTGATACTTTTAAGAAGTGGAAGGCTATGGTTGAGACAAAAACATGTGTTGAAAGTAAAATGTTTGAAGTCAGACAATGGGGAGAGTACATAGATGGAGGGTTTAGTGAGTATTGTGCTGCACATGGAATCAGGATGGAGAAAACCATTCTTGGAACACCATAGCAAAATGGTGTAGCTGAACGCATGAATAAAATTCTCAATGAGCGTGCTAAGAGTATGAGGTTGCATGCTGGAGTACCAAAGACTTTCTGGGTTGATGCTGTTAGTACTACAGCTTACCTGATAAATCGAGGACTTTCAGTTCCCATGGAATTCAGACTTCCTGAAGAGGTATAGAGTGGTAAAGAAGTAAAGTTTTCCCATTTAAAAGTTTTTGGTTGTGTTTCATATGTTCATCTGGATTTTGATGCTCACACTAAACTTGATGCAAAGTCTAGAATATGTTTTTTCATTGGCTATGGTGATGAGAAATTTGGCTATCGTTTTTGGGATGAACAAAACAGAAAAATCATCAGAAGTAGAAATGTGATATTTAATGAACAGGTTATGTACAAAGACAGGTCAACTGTAGTGTTAGATGTCACGGAGATAGATCAGAAGAAATCTGAGTTTGTCAACTTAGATGAATTGACTAAAAGAACTGTCCAGAAAAGGGGTGAAGAAGATAAGAAGAATGTAGCATCATAGGTAGATCAGAGTACACTTATAGCTGATGTTTGTAGATCTTTTAGGAAAATTAGACCTCCACAGCGTTATTCACCCATTCTAAATTACCTTCTGTCGACTGATGGTGGTGAGCCAGAGTGTTATGATGAAGCCTTGCAAGATAAAAATTTAAGCAAGTGGGAGTTAGTTATAAAGGATGAGATGGAGTCCTTGCTGGGGAATCAGACATGAAAACTGACTGAATTGCCAGTAAGGAGGAAGGCTTTGCACAACAAGTAGGTATATAGAATTAAGAATGAGCATGATGGTAGCAAGAGGTATAAAGCCAGATTAGTTGTCAAAGAGTTCCAGCAGAAAAAGGGCATTGACTTCTCAGGAATTTTTTCTCCAGTTGTGAAAATGTCAACAATTAGACTAGTATTGGGAATGGTGGCTGCAAAAAACCTACATCTTCAGCAGTTAGATGTGAAGACGACATTCCTTCATAGTGACTTGGAAGAAGACATTTACATGACTCAGCCAGAAGAGTTCATTGTTCAAGGGCAAGAAAATCTAGTCTGCAAACTGAGAAAGAGCTTGTATGACCTAAAACAAGCTCCAAGATAGTGGTATAAGAAAATTGACAGTTTTATGCATAAAACTGGGTTCAAGAGATGTGAAGTTGATCATTACTGTTATGTTAAGTTCTTTGACAATTCTTACATCATTTTACTGTTATATGTGGACGATATGCTCATTGTAAGGTTTAGCATTGAGGAGATTAATAATTTAAAGAACTAATTGTTAAAACAATTTTCAATGAAAGATTTAGGAGTTGCAAATCAAATCCTTGGTATGAGAATCATTAGAGACAGAGCTAATGGTTTATTGAAGCTTTCACAGTCAAAGTATGTGAAGAAAATTCTTAGCAGGTTCAACATGAATGAAGATAAACTAGTGCGTACACCCTTGGGTAGTCACTTCAGACTCAACAAAAATCAGTCACCCAAGACAAATGATGAACATAACTACATAAGTAAGGTTCCTTACGCTTCAGTTGTTGGTTCACTTATGTATGTTATAGTCTGCATAAGACCGGACATTGCCCATATAGTGGGAGTTATGAGTAGATACATGAGCAACCCAAGAAGACAACATTCGGAGGCTGTGAAGTGGATTTTGAGGTACCTAAAAGGTTCCTCAGAAGTATATTTGTGTTTTACCAGAGATAGTTTGGAGTTACAGGGTTTTGTTGATGCCGACTTGGCCGGAGACACTGATAGTAAGAAGAGCACCACTGGTTTTGTTTACACCTTGGGCGGTATTTGCCGTGTCTTGGGGTTCTAACTTGCAGAAGACAGTATCCCTTTTTACTACAGAGGCCGAGTATGTTGCAGTGTCAGAGGCTTCAAATGCGATGATTTGGTTACAGAGTTTCTTGGAGCAAGACAGTGGTATAAGAAATTTGACAGTTTTATGCATAGAACTGGGTTAAAGAGATATGAAGTTGATCATTGCTGTTATGTTAAGTTCTTTGGTAATTCTTACATCATTTTATTGTTATATGTGGTTGATATGCTCATTGCAGGGTCTAGCATTGAGGAGATTAATAATCTAAAGAACCAATTGTCAAAATAGTTTTCAATGAAGGATTTGAGAGCTGCAAAACAAATCCTTGGTATGAGAATCACTAGAGACAAAACTAATGGTACATTGAAACTTTCACAGTCAAAGTATGTGAAGAAAATTCTCAACAGGTTCAACATGAATGAAACTAAACCAGTGAGTACACCTTTTGGTAGTCACTTTAGACTCAACAAAGATCAATCACCCAAGACATAGGATGAACATATCAAACACATATCAGAACCAATTCTCTCATCCTATTTGTGTTACACATATCAAACACATATGTTGACTGTAGTTTAACTCCCCACCTATAGGTTCAAAAGTCTATGTCTACAAATAAAATGCAATAATAACAGTTCATTTTAACTGGGTGGTACAACTGTACACTGTATTCTTATGATAAAATTCAAGAGAATAACTACTTAACTACTTTATTTGCAACAAAGTTATTATTCCCTCAATTCCTAAATATGTGACGTTTATGTTCCATTTGGTATGATGTAAAAATGGAAGGATGGAAAGTTGAAATGATAGAAAGTTGGAGGGATAAATAAAACATCATGTTTGGTAATAAAGAAAAATAGGACGGATGGAAAAATGAACGGATTAATTTTCCTTTCAACTCACCAAAATCAATCCCTCTAAAATCGGAAGAAAGGTGGATGGAAAGTTAATTATTTGGGTTGAAATGTATTTTATTTATCTATATATTATGTATACATTAATTTCATATAAAAATGTAATGATAAAATATGTATTTATATATATATAAAAAAAAACTAAAAACTAAAAATAAAAATAAAAAATTTAAATTAAAAAAAAAATTCATCTTAATTAGGGGTGAAAATTTTCGATTTACCACGATGACACAACTCGAATTCGACACGAATTTTATGACACGAACTTGATTATAACTCAACACGAACTTGAAAATGACCTAACACGCAAACAAAAAATATAAAATGCTTATAATTTATGACATAACACGAATCTGACACGACACGACTCTATTGTCATCCCTAATATTAGACAAAATAAATTAAAAAAAAATTGGTCATTTTTATTTTCCATCCATCTAACCAAATACAAAGGAAGGAAAATGTATCATTCATATTTTTCATCATTGAAAGATAGAAAGTGTGTCCCTCATACTTTCTATTCTTACTATCAAACGAAACATTAAAGTTTTTACACACAGATGAAAGAAGTTATTAAATGAGTAATGTTACACTAACTAAATTTTGGGACCAAATTTAGGACCTAAATGAAATGTCAGTTGATTATTTGAAGTTTTTATTGGGGCCCAAATAATATGACACCAATCAAAAAAGTTCAAGTCAACTGCTATGTCATTTGAGTTCTAAATATGATTCTAAAATTTGGTCAATTTAGTATTGTTATTAAATAGCTATAATATGAGTAAAAGATAATTGCACAAGACTAAAATATTATTATTCAATAAAACACCTTTGAAGCACTTATTGAAAAACAGGAATAAGGGTAAATTTAGATAAAAAAATATTAATTATATTTTAGTTTTATTAAACGTCAAATATTATAACATAAAAAAAATTATATAAAACGTCACATATTTAGAAATGGAGGGAGTATATGCTTTACCTACGAACCCTACTTTCCTAATTAGATGTGATTCTCATTCATTATCAGATTGCATTTTTTTTAACTAAAAAACCTTAATTTCCAATTTGAGCCAGATTTCCAAGTGGTTTCATGTTGGATCAGCTGCAAATTAAGTGAAATACAAAACATCCACGGCACAAACAATTGTGACAGCCATTTCATGTATTGAGGCTACAAGATTAAGCAACACAAGATCATGCGTTGTGTTAATGAAAGGGTAAAATAGTCATTTTATAACATTCATTAGTTCAGTTTGTCTTCTGTTTATAATAGGGGTCTCAATGTAATTTATTAAATGTGAGGGGTATTGTTTGATTAAGTGATAAACCTCAGTGGTCTAAGTGTAATTTATCCAACTTTATATATTGCCCAGCGCGTCCGTGTTATTTCCTATTTCGAAATTGGAGAGTGTGTTCAAAAAAATCGGAGAGAGAGAGTGGGAGCGGAAGATAGACGACGATCATCTCCATCATCAACGCCGAGACGACGATTTATTGGAGGCAAATTTCTTTTGCATCTATATTACAGCCATGAGAGAGAAGTTACGCCGATATTAGGACTCTTGACTCACACAACGAAGTTCTTTTCTGGAGACCATCGCCGATATTACCGTTCTTTGCCGAACCTGCATTCCGGTTAGTCGTTCTTTGCCGAACCTCCATTCAAGTCATTCTCTAGAAGTTGTTTTGGCGACTTGTGAAATTTTATGAATTTTCAGTTGGTTGTTAGTTTTCGAAAAAGATTCTTTCATCTTTTTTGGAGATTTTTGCAATTTAATGTATTTCGATGCATGTGAGACTTTACAGGATTGTGTATTTCTACTATCGCCGATATTACCGTTCTTTGCCGAACCTGCATTTCTGTGAATGGTTCTTTGCCGAACCTGCATTCTGGCAAGTCATTCTCTAGAAGTTGTTTTGGCGACTTGTGAAATTTTATGAATTTTCAGTTGGTTGTTAGTTTTTCGAAAAAGATTCTTTCATCTTTTTGGAGATTTTTGAAATTTAATGTATTTCGATGCATGTGAGACTTTACAGGATTATGTATTTAGGTTGTTTACTTTAGATTTTACTAATTTTATTATTTGTCGTTACTTAATATCTGTGATCAAGGAATCGTGCATAACACTTCTTGTGAGTGCAAAAAATATTGTGGACTTTTTTTTTCTTTTTTGTATATTTAAACTCCTCATATTCATAAATTTTTTAAGACCTGTTTGTGCATTATTCCTAATAATGAACAGTATGAAGGATTCAAGAATATGATTAAAGAACTTAGAAGAAGATGATCAAAGCTTTGCTGCAGAATATCCTTCCATCTCTCAGTCAACTTGTAGTAATCCTATATATACAGATGCAAAACTGTCTATTATTATTACAACCCTCAAATTAACTGATTGTTAATTGGACAATTGAGCTTAGTTGATTGAATTGGAGTCTTTACTTAACACAGTTTGCATGATTCTGTTAGATTAGGTTTTTAGTAAATTATAAATAACTGGTTGTTGAGACGTGGAAGAAAAAAGAGGACCTGAGTATGCTGGAAATTAATGAAAAAGTTGAAAAGCTATTATTAACTTTTAAGAAAGAATGAAAACCTTAGGCGTTTTATGTTGGCACATATTTTAGGGGATTTCCTTCTCCTTTTTTATGTCACTTGAGGGTAATATTCCTATAAATATATTAGAAAATTTGAGTGAATATTATAATTTCTTAAAGTTGTTGAATGTCATAACATATCTTGAAATTAAGGTCAATCATGTCTTTACCAATAATTGACTAATTTGCATGAAATTGTTCATTGGCCTTGTTCATGGCAAAGAGTCATGCAAGATAACACATATGGTGTGTTTAAGATAGTTGGATATCTTCTGATTGCATTTGTCACAATGTTCAAGAAGTTACTATTGACATTTTAGGCTGTATAATTCCTCTTACCAACATCTTTACACATGCCCAACCCGTTAATCCTAAATTCTGAATTTATATTTTGTCTTCAAAAAAGTTATATGAACCTTCCGTGGAAAATGCTATTACTAGGAAAACTGTTTTTCATCGTTGATTTTTTATCAATATGCACAATATTCAAACTATGCAGTCAATCATCACTTTTTAGTATTGTTGATATTCTTTGTCTTTTATTTTTGGTTTCATAAATTCCTATTTCTTCCATCTACTCAAAATACATGCTCACATGTCTTTACTTTTTCTTTTCTTTTTTTTTTTCAAAATGATCTGCCGGGATCGCCCTTCCTTCTGGGTCTGACAAAGCTCTTCTCATGTAGCAATGACAAAACTTTGCCTCTATGGGACTAAAATACTGATTAGGTCAGTGTTATCTGTTCTGATTATTTTATTTGTGAATGGGTTCTCTTAAAATTTTGTACATATTTGTTATGATTTTTCCATGTGTAATGCATTGTGCTGCTGTTGTTAAACTTGAGAGCACAAGTGGGACTTTGATCAGTGAAGTCCATGGGTGTTTGTTGGATTGTGAAATGCTGTTAAGGTAGTTTTGTTTGGTTCGTTAACATAAATAATTTTTATTGTAGCCAAGCCGTCTTGATAAAGTTTTTCCATTGCATTGTTGATGGTACTTTTCCTTCATTTGGCATATTTGGGTGATATTGTAGGCATGGGACATTCAGTTTAATGGTGAACACACTCTTAATGGACTAGTTGGGCAAATTTATGCCTTGGTTTGTGGATAATGACTTGCTTTTTGCTGCGACATAGGTAACTGTTTTCAGGACTATTGAATTGCTTCATGTCTTATTTATTTGCTAAAAAACTTGAGTGGTTAGGCACTTATTTTTTACACCTTTGTGACTGCAAGATGAGATCATACTAGTTTAGAAATCCAGCTTTGTAACCAGTTGCCCTGAACTGGCTACATCGTTGTTAAAGGGTTACACCCGTCCTGTGCTTTCTCTCGTTGTTGGAGCCAATAGGCTCTACTTCGGTTCCATGGACAAGAAGGTAAGAGTATTTTGCAGTTCTAATTTTTTTCCTGCTAATATGCCTTCAATCTGTCTAGAGCATGTGTGAGACAACCTTCAACCTAATTTATTGTCTCTAATCTGGGGTGTTCTACATTTTTATGGTACTTCTGTACAAATTAATATGATTCTGGTCTATACACCAGTCTATGAAGTGGAGGCTTTGTCTGCTACCAAATATGAATGCGTGTGTGTTTGTGTGTGTGAAGTGCACTTGGTTCTGCATGCCTCAGTATCACATTTTTGAACTGTTGGTTCTTGATTTGCTCACAAATTCTATATTTAATGCTTGTAATGGATGCACACTATTCACAGCCTCGTTTTAGTGATCCTTGCCACTTGATGCATATTTTGGACCACCTTTACTGTTTATGGCTACATTATCGTATTTTGTGGCTACATTATCATATTGACTGAAATCAAGGAATATAAGAAGAAAACCTTGATAACAGAAAAGAATAACTAAATTTTTTTGTGCATAAATCTGACGAGTCAAGAATATCGTTGTTTGTGCTTCTTAATTTGGTAGTTCACAAATTGACTTCTAAATATCTTGTTTCTTCAGTTGTCGAGTATGTTTAAGTTCTTAGTTTTGCAAAGCATTATATATCATTGTATTTTTTCTTTCTTCAGGTCTGGGACCTCCAAGCTTTACAGTGTATCCAGATACTTAATGGTCATGCTGCTGTTGTGATGTCTGTCCTGCTGGGATAGCTTCTTGTTATCTGGTACCCTGGACAGTACAACTAACTAAAAGTGGGAACTTGGAAGTAGTATGTGAAAGTAATGAACAGCATGTAAGTAGTTCAACAACATCTTTTTCCTATATATTTTTGCGAACTATATTATGATATTTATGACCCAAAATATTTAGTTTTATGTGGTCCGTGGACTAATCAACATATTATTTATGACCAAATGTATTTCTGTTATCAATTTATCCTACAAGAAGTAAAGTTCATTGCCAATCGATAGCACAACTTCTTCAGGTAAGTTATTATATCCAGGTTCTCAAGATTTTCAAATATTCCATTTTCATCATCATTGTAATAGAAAAGCCATATTTACTAGTGAGAATGGTGCTGTCCAAGGCCCCATGGAAGTTGCAGCAAAAGTAAAACGTCAACTCCAAAGTAATTTTCTATGTGTAAATTTTGTAGAGAATAAAGTGTGAGATTGGTAAGAAATTGCTACCCCCAAGGCAAGAATGCTACAAACATGATATAATCCAAAGGAAATTTTTTTACACAAATTCCATGCCCTGTTGATTCGTGTTTCTTATTTCATTGAGTGTGTACATGTTCACTATTGAATATTCACATATCTATTCATCCTTGTGAATTTATTTCAATTGTTTTGTTTCAGTAATTGTAACGCAATTGAAAATTATTTTTTCATTGCATCACAACATTTTTTCCTACAACAATGTTACTGACTTTGTTGTATTCAATGCAAGCTAGGATCTTATGCCGTGGTTCAGTTAGTTTGATTGAGAAACATTGTCAACCCATCTTGCTGTGATGATCATTGCAAGAAAATTTGGTAGCATCTGCTCATATCATCCAAAATTGAGATTGTTGTTACAACCATATGCTGCTTTGGTAAGGAATAATGAGCATATGGGACCATGGGGTAAATTTTGTTGGTGAGTGTAATAAAATTTTTGTGCGGTTAGGTGCTAAGCCAATTAGCCAAAAGCCTTTCTATTGCTGCTATGACATTAAAAAAGACACATTTTATATAGAACTCATTGTGTCTCTCTGATGGACTGTTAGATAAATTGGTGGGGATAAAATTCATTTTTGGACAATACTTCTGTGCTGATGCAGTGTTAAAGAAGCTTTTTCATCCCAATATCAAACTTTTGCTTGTAAGTGAAGGGTCAAAAGGTTGCTGATAATACATAAAAATAAGACTATGAAACTAAATTTCAAATTATTTGTAATATGTCAAAATTGGGAATGATGGTTAATATTAGCGGAAATATTGTTGCTTTTACATATTCTGTTAGTCCTCCCTTTTCTTAAAAAGCTATTAGTTCAGATTGTTACGTGTTTGGTTTGTTGTTCCATACATATTCCTATGCAGATGTAAGTTTAATTAGGTATCTGATTGTGAATTAAAGGTTACCTGTCATTTACCAGTTCTGTTTCATTTAGTGGAGTCGTCAAAATATTGGTTTAATTAATTGGTAGTGGGATCTCTTAGTACCTTATTTTCTCTTGTTTGTGGTGGATGAATTTTGCAATGAATCAGGTGATGGTTTCTACAATTTACAATAGTAATTTGCACATTCTGGTCTTTTGTCCGTAAAGGATACTATCATTTTTTTCTTCTTCTGGTGAACAGTGTAAAATCCTTCATTTCCATGATTTCATTGATTGCTTTCTAAAAACAAATTGTTTTAACATCAACATAGATAAAAGGCCTACGACTAGCATCATGCATTATTTTGCTTTATTCTTGTTTGGTATGAGTGTTTGGCATATCTTGTTTTTCAGTCTTTCTTGGAAATAATCAGGTGAATGCTAGATCCTAATGCTGGTGGGTATTTGGATGTGCAAAAGCTTGGCAAATTGGATGCAACTTTGCGTCACAATAGGAAATGAGAGTCATAATTCGGACGGCTTAGGTCAACAATTTGAAGAATGTCTTATAACTTCTAAAAATAGCACTTAAATGCAAAAATGTGGAAAGATTTCATTCTAGCGGATATTTGGGATTTACTGATTTAAGAGATACCTTTGTCGATAGGTTCAAGGTTTGTTGCCTGTGTTTGGGATTGAAATCACATCAAATAAGATTGACTCGGTTAAGATATTTAAAATGTGAATAGTATATATAAATAACAGATACCTCAGTTTAGTTTATATTGACCTTCTGTGTAGTCTTATATTCCCATTCAATTACAAGAAGAAAAAGGGAAGCAGCCTGTTCCTATCGTGCTGCTTAATGTTATATGCATGCTAGTTGATGTGAATGTTTCTGTCAAGAAGCCCGATGTGGTGGATATGACATTGCCACTCTTTATTGAAAGTCTATAAGAGGGTGACGCTTCAACTCCTGGCTTATTGCGATTTTGAGTATGAACATATCTTTGTCAAGCATGTATTTAATGTAATTATATGTTTTCTGCTAGGAAAATTTCTTCGGTTGAATATATCATTCAAATGGCTAAGGCCTAAATCAAATCTGTTGCATGGTTTCTTAACATTTCTTTGTGGAGTTATTGCAGCTTCTTGATGTTGTTTCTTGCACGGTGAGTTTAGATTTTAAAAAATCCAGAATGTGTTGAGGTATGCTTTAGCTTATAACTTTTGAATAGTGTGTGATATTATCAGACTTCATTCTAGTAAGTGAATGTTCACTGGTTCATGATTCAATCACATTTCTATACACTTCCTGCAGGCTTTCATTTGATTGTGACCAGTCTTAGCGGCACTAAATTGAGGTGAGGCTATCGGCATCGTTTTCTATCTTTGTGCTCAGATGTAAGCTTGACTGCTAAGTTTAGATAGGTACAAATCCACTGGTACTGCTTAATGTCATGTCGTGGTTCAATTTAATAGGATTTATCTTCTGAAGTGATTTTTCTTATAATTGTGCTCTCTTTTGTTGGATTTCTGCACCAGTCATCAATTGTACAGAGCTCTCTTAACTATAGAAATATGGAAATTGGCAAGAGTGGAGCATATTTTCTTGAGCCTCTACTTCCAGTTGTGGTTGAAATATGTAAAGTTTTTCTTTGATCCTATTGTTGACGTTGAACCTTTTCCTTTGAAGTTATTTCGCAACATGTGTTCCTATGTTGGTTTCTGTGGGTTAGGACCTTCAATACAGGAAACTGTCCCTGATAAAGTCAGTTTCAACTAGCTTGAATTATGTGGGGAGCATTGATGCAATTGTTCTTCAAACAGTGGATGGACCATACATGTGGAATACTCGGTGGTCTTCTGCCGTTCAGCGTATATCTCAAGAGACCCCAACCCTCGTAAGTTGATCTTCAACAAAAATTAGCATGATTCTATTTCCATTTGACTTAATCATGAATATCTCTCCTTTTTTTTTGTTCTTTTGGGTCATCTATTAATGCTATCCTTCTGTATTAGTTATTCTATTTTGAAGTGTCTGGTACATGCATAACCTGTGATGCACATAATATCTTTTTGCTTTTTTTTTTTCTTTACCTCATAATGTCACATGTTTGTGGCTTGTCTTACATGAATCTAGGAGTGCATAGGCATGTCGCATCTGACATAAATGCAGCTGTGTCGAATATTATTCTTGCTACTTATATGTGGAATGATTGGAGATGGTCAAGCTATTAAGCTTTGACACAAAATGTTTTTCTCCAGGTTTTTATTTATGGGAATATCTTGAAGTTGAGTTGGAGCTTAATGCTCTTGATAACCCTGACAGTCACCAAGGGAGTGGCAACGAGAAAGCTGTTGTAAGCCAAGGAGTTGCTCTTTCTGCTGGTTTAGGTGGGAAAGTTGTGGTTGGAGCAATGAACACAATTTCAGGTATGGCAAACTCCTTAGTATTTACTGGTGAAACAGATATGGATTCTCTATGTTTCATGTTTGTTTTGCAAGCCAGTGGTTGTTGGCTTTAAATATTGAGCAAATTAGTGGTTATGGAATGTGCGTTGTAGGCTTCAGTGCTTATAGAATTGTTCAAATTAGAAGTCATAGTTTTATACAAATAATGTTGAAATGCCTCCTTTCTGACTTCTACGGGTGTCCAGGCCACTTATCTCCTTGCGGTAGCCTTTTTGCAGATAAGTTTTTCTTTAATTGCAGTAAAATTTGCTTCACTTTGGTGGGATCATAAAGTTATGGAAATATCCAATACTAACTTCTTCCCAGCCTTGCAAAGGTACCCTGGAGAAAAGAAAAATTTTTTGAAACAAAATGACTTGCCATTTGTTGAATGGCAATCAATAGGTTCTTTTCGGTATAATGGTGATTCCCGAGCATTATATACCAGTATTGCATGTTTTGTCCAGAGTGACATGCTGATCCTAGAAGCTCATTGTTTGCTTCCTCTTTGATCTTTGTTGTAACAATATTAGCTTCTTACCCACAAGGAAATGTGAAGCTAAATTAAGACAAGCTCAAAAGACAAATGTTCTTTAAGTACAATGTAATGGTGAGAAATTGCTCAACCCTTATCTGTGATTGTTGAACCCTCAACACCTTAGTGGATGTGTTCAAAGTTTGTTGCCTGCATTTGGGATTGAAATCACATTAAATGAGATTGATTGTGTTAAGATATTTATATCGTGAATAGTATATATAAATAACAGATACCTTAGTTTCTTTTGTATTGACCTTCTGTGTATTCTCATATTATCATTTAATTACAGGAAGAAAAAGTGAAGAAGCCCATTCTTATTGTGCAGCTTAATGTTATATGCATGCTAGATGATCTGAATGTTTCCGTCAAGAAGCCTGAAGTGGTGGATATGATATTGTCACTCTTTATTGAAAGTTTATAAGAGGGTGATGCTTCAACTCCTGGCTTATTGCGATTCTGAGTATGAACTTATATTTGTCAAGCATTTATTTAATGTGATTATATGTTTCTGCTAAGGTTTGGAAGTTTCTTTAGTTGAATTTATCATTCAAATGGCTAAGGTGTAAATCAAATCTGTCACAATGGTTTCTTAATATTTCTTTGTGGAGTTATTGCAGCTTCTTGACGTTGTTTCTCGCATGGCGAGTTTAGATTTTTAAAAATCCTATTGTGAAGCTATTGTTCGGATGACTCAAAGTTACTTCAGTAAGCTCTCCAACGTTGGATCTGCTGAAAGAAAAACCCTGGCACCCAGAAGCCATGATAGAACTGAGGTATGTTCTAGCTCATAGTGTGTGATATTATCAAGCTTCATTCTAGTAAGTGAATGCTCACCGATTCAATGGTTCAATCACATTTCTATACATTTCCTGCAGGCTGTCATTTAATTGCGACCAGTCTTAGCGTCACTAAATTGAGGTGAGGCTATCGTTTGCTATCTTTGTACTCAGATGTAGGCTTGGCGCAAAGTGTTGAAGTGGAAGGTAGGATCCACTGGTATTGCCTAATGTCATGTCTTGGTTTGATTTAATATGATTTATCTTGTGAAGTGATTTTTCTTATAAATTGTGCTTTCTGTTGGTGGATTTCTGCACCATTCATCGATTGTACAGAGCTTTCCTAACTAAAGAAACTTGGAAATTTGCGAGAGTGGAGCATATTTTCTTGAGCCTCTGCTTCCTGCAGTGGTTGAAATATGGTAAGTTATTTCGCAACTTGTGTTCCTATGTTGCTCTCTGTGGGTTACACCTCCAATACAGTAAACTCCGTCCCTGATAAAGTCAGTTTCCACTGGCAACTAGCTTGAATAATGTGAGGAGGATGGTTGCAATTGTTTTTCAAGCAATGGATGAACCATACATGTGGAATAGTTGGTGGTCTTCTGCTGTGCAGCATCTATCTCAATGAACCCCAACCCTTGTAAGTTGATCTTCAACAAAAATTAGCATGATTCTATTTTTCATTTGACTTAATCATGAATATCTCTCCTTTTTTGGTCATCTATAGATGCTATCCTTCTGTACCTATGTTGCTCATGCACATAATATCTTTCTGCTTTTTTTTTCCTTTTCTTTCAGAATGTGACATTGTGGCTTGCCTTACATGAATCTAGGAGTGCATAGGTGTGTTGATTTGACATAAATGCATCTGTGTCGAATATTATTCTCACTACTTATATATGGAATGATTAGAGATGGTCAAGCTATTAAGGTTTGACAAAATATGTTTTTCTACTTCTAGGAAATGGTTTGAAGTTGAGTTGGAACTTAATGCTCTTGATAACCCTGGCAGTTGTCTGAGGGAGTGGCAATGAGAAAGCTGCTGTAAGCCAAGGAGTTGCTCTTTCTGCTTGGTTTAGGAGGGCAAGTTGTGGTTGGACTTTGGAGCAATGAGCACAATTTCAGGTATGACAAACTCCTTAGTATTTACTGGTGAAACAGATGGATTCTCTATGTTTCATGTTTGTTTTGCAAGCCAGTGGTTGTTGACTTTCAAAGATTGAGCAAATTAGTGGTTATGGAATGTGCGTTGTAGGCTTCAGTGCTTATCGAATTGTTCAAATTTCAAACATTGAGCAAATTAGTGGTTATGGAATGTGTGTTGTAGCCTTCAGTGCTTGTCGAATTGTTCAAATTAAAAGTCATGGTTTCATACAAATATGATGAATGGCAATCAATGGG
Organism: Ilex paraguariensis; assembly: GCA_963454935.2. Lineage (NCBI taxonomy): Eukaryota > Viridiplantae > Streptophyta > Magnoliopsida > Aquifoliales > Aquifoliaceae > Ilex > Ilex paraguariensis. The sequence continues at coordinate 612,099 of CAUOFW020002280.1, forward strand.
TTTTTTTCGGGATAATGGTGATTCCCGAGTATTGTATGCTAGTATTGCATGTTTTAGTATTCCATGTTCATCTCTTTATCAGAATCACCCTCTATGTTCATCTCTTTATCAGAGACACCTATGTTCATCTCTTTATCAAAATACCCGTAAGAAGACTATGAAGAAGACGACTATTATAAAGAAGATAAAGAACAAGAAGACAACTATGAAGAAGAAGAACAAGAACATGACCACTACGAACGAGAACATTACAAAAAAAGACGAAGAACAAAAAGAATACTAGATTATGGAGAAGAAGTCCTTGAAGAAGAAAAATAAGAAGATGATGACTACAAAGGAGAAGTCTACGATGAAGAAGAAAAAACTACAAGAAGAATAAGATTACTACAAGGAGGAAAAAATTACGAAAAAGAAAAAAACTAGATGATGACTACGAAGGAGAAGTGTACGACGAAGAAGGAAAAAACTACAACAAGAAGAAGAAGACTACAAGGAGGAAAAAGATTACGAAGAAGAAAAAAACTACAAGATGACTACGAAAAAAGAAGAAGAAAGAAGTTTCGAAGAAGAAGAAGACTGCGAAGAGAGAGAGAGAGAGAGAAAACCTGAAAAAGGGGAAAAATTGGGACTTGTGATGCCTCTATGTTTATGGTTGGGCCATAGATAATCACAACCAAATTTCTATCTCGTATGAGATTACGCAATGAAACTCAAGTCTCAAACAAACTCATCTCCAATGAACAAGACTATCATCTTCATCCTCTTCCTTTCCAGCGTAATGCATATTAAGTCACCCTCCATGTTCATCTCTTTATCATAATCACCCTCTATGTTCATCTTTTTATCAAAAACACCCTTTATGTTATCTCTTTATCAAAATACGAGTAAGAAGACTACGAAGAAGAAAACTAATATAGAGAAGATAAAGAACAAGAAGTCGACTATGAAGAAGAAGAATAAGAATATGAACACTACAAACAAAAACAAGAACACTGTGAAGAAGAAGACGAAAAAGAAGACTACGAAAAAAAAAGAAGACTAGATGATGGAGAATAAGAAGTTCTTGAAGAAGAAGATCACGAAGAAGAAAAATAAGAAGAATAAGACTACGACGACAAAGACTTCGAAGAAGAAGAAAAATAAGGAATATGAATAAGAAGACTGCAAAGTGGAAGAAGATTACGACGAAGAAAAAAAACTACCAGATGACTACGGAGAAGAAGAACATGAAGAAGAATAATAATGAAGTCTACGAAGAAGAAGAATATGACGACTACGAAGAAGAAAGAAACAACCTACAAATAAGAAGTTTCGAAAAAGAAGAAGACTTTGAAGAAGAGTAACAACAACACACTACAAAGAATAAATGGAATAAGAAGAAGATTGCGAAGAGATAGAGAGAGAACCTAAGTGGGGAAAGGTTGGGACTTGCGATGTCTTTGTGTTCGTGGTTGGGGCTTAGATAATCTACAACCAAATCTCTGGGTCTCAATATGTGTCTCTCGCATGAGATTGGACAACGAAGCTTAAGTCTTGAGCAAACTTATCTCCAATGGTCAAGACTATCATCTTAATCCTCGTTTTATCTCTTTCCTCTTCCTTTCCTTCCTCTCTGGCGTGGTGCGTATTAGGACCCTCTATGTTCATCTCTTTATCAGATTCACCCTTTATGTTATTTCTTTTTCAAAATACAAGTAAGAAGACTATGAAGAAGATGACCACTATAAAGAAGATAAAGAACAAAAAGATGGCTACGAAGAAGAACAAGAACATGAACACTATGAACAAGAATAAGAATACTACGAAGAAGAAGAATAAGAAGACTACAAAGAAGATAAAGACTACGAAAAAATGAAGACTAGATGATGGAGAAGTTCTTGAAGAAGAAAAATAAGAAGATGATGGCTACGAAGAAGACTGCGGCATAGAATGACGGAGAAGAAAAAGACTACGAAGAAGAAAAATAAGAAAAAAAGATTACGAAGAAGAAAACTACGACGACACAGACCACGAAGAAAAAGAAGAAGAAGAAGAAGAAGAAGAGAAGAAGACTATAAAGAGAAAGAAGATTATGAAGAACAAGAATGAAGTCTACAAAGAAGAAATAAACAGGTTACAAATAAGAAGTTTCGAAGAAGAAGAAAAAGAATAACAACACTATAAAGAAGAAATGAAATAAGAAAAAGTCCGCCAAGAGAGAGATATCCTATGTGTTCATGGTTGGGGCTTAGATAATCCACAACCAAATCTATGTCTCCATACGTGTCTCATATGAGATTACACAATGAAGCTCAAGTTTCGAACAAACTCATCTCCAATGGACAAGACTATCATCTTCATCCTCGTTCTCTCTCTCTTCTTCCTTCCTAGTCACCCTCCATGTTCATCTCTTTATCAAATTCACCCTCTACGTTCATCTCTTTATCAAAAAACCCTTTATGTTATCTCTTTATCAAAATATGAGTAAGAAGACTATGAAGAAGATGACTACTATAAAGAAGATAAAGAATAAGAAGACTACTACTATGAAGAACAAGAGCAACAACACTACAAATAAGAACAATACGAAGAAGAAGAATAAGAAGAAGATTACGAAAAAAAGAAGACTAGATGATGGAGAAGAAGTTTTTGAAGAAGAAAAATAAAAAGACGATGATTATGAAGAAAAAGATTGCGACGACGAATGGAGGAGAAGAAGAAAACTACAAAAAGAAAAATAAGAAGACAATGATTATGAAGAAAAAGACTACGACGACGAATGGAGGAGAAGAAAAAAACTACAAAGAAGAAAAATAACAAGTAGAAGATTACGAAGATAAAGACTACGACGACAAAGAATATAAAGAAGAACAAGAAGAAGAAGAAAAAGACTACAAAGAGGAATAAGATTAAGAAAAAAAAATTATAAGATGACTACGAAAAAAAGAAGAATGACGATTATGAAGAAGAAAGAAGCATCCTACAAATAAAAAGTTTTGAAGAAGACAACGAAGCTGAAGAAGAAGAACAACAACAATACAAAGAAGAAATGGAATAAGAAGGCTGCGAAGAGAGAATCCAAGAGGGGAAATATTGGGACTTGCGATGCTTCTATGTTCGTGGTTGGGGCTTTAGATAATCCATAACCAAATCTCTGTCTTCATATGTGTGGCTTTCGTATGAAGTTTTACACAACGAACTCAAGTTTCGAACAAACTCTTGTCCAATGGCCAAGACTATCATCTTCATCCTCGTTCTCTCTCCCATCTTCCTTTTCTTCCTCTCCGGCTTGATGCTTGTTTAATCACCCTCCAAGTTCATCTTTTTATCAGAATCATCCTCTATGTTCATCTCTTTATCAGGAACACCCTTTATGTTCATCTCTTTGTCTGGAACACTTTTTATGTTAATACGAGTAAGAAGACTATGAAGAAGACGATTACTATAAAGAAGATAAAGAACAAGAAGACGACTATGAAGAAGAAGAATAAGAACAAAAACATTACAAAAACAAAAACAAGAACACTACGAAGAAGAAAAATAAGATTACAAAGAAGAAGACGACTATGAAAAAAAGATTAGATGATAGAGAATAAGTTCTTGAAGAAGAAAAATATGAAGACGATGACTTTGAAGAAGAAGACTTCGACGATGAATGATGGAGAAGAAGAAGACTATGAAGAAAAATCAGAAGAAGAAGAAAATTACGAAGAAGATTATGACGATAAAGACTACGAAGAAGAAAAAGAATAAGGAATACGAATAAAAAGACTACAAAGAGCAAGAAGATTACGAAAAAGGAAAAAAATTGCAAGATGACTTAGAAGAAGAAAAAGACGACTTTGAAGAAGAAAGAAGCAGCCTGCAATTAAGAAGACTGCGTCACAAAAAAGGAAAACATTGCAAGATGACTAAGAAGAAGAAGAAAAAAACGACTTTAAAGAAAAAAAAGCAGCTTACAATTAAGAAGACTACAAAGAAGAACAACAACACTACAAAGAAGAAATGGAAAAAGAAGACCATAAAGAGAGAGAGAATCTGATAGGGTAAAAACTGGGACTTGCGATACCTCTGTGTTCATGGTTGTTGCTTAGATAATTCATAACTAAATCTCTATGTCTCCATATATGTGTCTCTCGTATGAATACACAACGAAACTCAAGTCTCGAACAAACTCATCTCCAATGGCCAAGACTATCATCTTCATCCTCTTTCCCTCTTTATCCTCTTTCTTTCCTCTTCGATGTGATGCATGTTAGGTCACCCTCCATATTCATCTCATTATCAGAATCACCCTTTATGTTCATCTTTTTATCAGAAACACTCTTTATGTTATTCTTTATCCAAATACGAGTAAGAAGATTACGAAAAAGACTATTACTATAAAGATGAACAAGAACATGAACACTACAAATAAGAATAAGATCACGAACACTGCGAAGAAGAACAAGAAGAACTACACTATGAAGAGGAACACTACGAAGAAGAAGTATAAGAAAGACAACAAAGAAGACTATGAAAAAAAAGAAGACTAGATGATGGAGGGCGAGTTCTTGAAGAAGAAAAATAAGAAGATAATGACTACGAAAAAGAAGACTTTGATGATGAATGATAGAGAAGAAGATTACGAAGAAGATAAATAAAAAGAAGGAGATTACGAAGAAGACTACATTGACAAAGACTACGAAGAATAAGAAGTAGAATAAAGAATATGAATAAGAAGACTACAAAGTGGAATAAGATTATGAAAAACAAAAAAAACTACAAGATAACTACGAAGAAGAATAATAAGACGATTTTGAAGAAGAAAGAAGCATCTTACAAATAAGAAGTTTTGAAAAAAAAAATATGAAGAAGGAGAACAACAACACTACAAATAAGAAATGGAATAAGAAAAAGACTGTGAAGAGAGAGAGAACCTGAGAGGGGGAAAACTGGGACTTTTGATGACTTGTGTTTATGGTTGGGGCTTACATAATCCACAACTAAATCTCTGTCTCCATATGTGTGTCTCTCCTATGAGATTACACAACAAGTTTCAAGTCTTGCACAAACTCATCTCCAATGGCAAAAACTATCATCTTCATCCTCTTTATCTCTCTCTCTCTCGTGTTCCTTTCCTTCGTCTCTGGCGTGATGCATGTTAGGTCACCCTTCATGTTCATCTCTTTATCAGAATGATCCTCTATGTTCATCTCTTTTTTAGAAACACCCTCTAAATACGAGTAAAAAGACTGAAGAAGATGACTACTATAAAGAAGATAAAGAAAAAGAATAAGACTATAACGAAGAACAAGAACATGAACACTACGAGAAAGAAGACTACAAATAAGAACACACAAAAAGAAAAAAGACTAGATCATAGTGAATAAGAAGTTTTTGAAGAAGAAAAATAAGAAGACGATGACTACGAAGAAGATTTTGACGAAGAATACTATGAAGAAGAAAAATAAGAAGATTATGAAGAAGACTATGACGATAAAGATTACGAAGAAGAAGAATAAGGAATACGAATAAGAAGACTACAAAAAGGAAGAAAATAACGAAAAAAAATTATAAGATGAGTACGAAGGAGGAGAAGAAGAAGACGACTTTGAAGAAAAAATAAGAAACCTACAAATAAGAAGTTTCGAAGAAAAAAAAGATTGCGAAGAAAAAGAAGAAAAATAACGACACTGCAAAGAAGAAATGGAATAAGAAAAAGTTCGTGAAGAGAGATAAAACCTAATAGGGAAAAAATTGGGACTTGCAATGCCTCTGTATTCATGCTTGGGGATTAGATAGTCCACAATCAAATCTCTGTATTTCCATGTGTGTCTCTCTTATGAGATTACACAACGAAGCTCAAGTCTCGAACAAATTCATCTCCAATGGTCAAGACTATCATCTTCATCCTCGTTTTCTCTTTTTCCTTTTCCTTTCCTTCCTCTCCGGGGTGATGCGTGTTAGTTCACCCTCCATATTCATCTCTTTATTAGAATTGCCCTCTATGCTTATCTGTTTATCAAAAATACCTTTTATGTTAATCTCTTTATGAAAATATGAGTAAGAAGACTATGAAGAAGACGACTACTACTATAAAAAAGATAAAGAATAAGAAGACGACTATGAAGAAGAAGCACAAAAACATCAACACTCTATGAAGTACAAACACTCTCGAGATGGTTACCTATCCTTGTCAGACACTAACACTCTTTGGATACTCTCGGACACGTATCCGACAATTTTTAGAACGTGTCTACTACCAAACAAAAAAACATGTATTGAAATTTCATTGACAAAGTTTAAAAATTTGAGAAAATATAATTACTAACACTAGACATGTTAAAATTGTATTCCAAAGATAATAAAAACAAAAGATACATAAAAGTTTAAAAAATGAGGAATTGAGAAAATGAGAGCAATTATTTAAATTATATATTAGGTACATATTATCTATAAAAAATTGATGATTATTGACTATTATGATGATGTTTTAGTCTAAAAATTTCACATAGATAACATCTAAGATTTATTTATCATAAAATACTGAATCTTTTATCAGTTGCATATCATTATCACTATATTTGTGATAAATTATAGAATGTTATAGATAAAATATAATTTTTTTGTAACGTATCCCCAACGTGTTCATTTCCTATTTTTTTTAGAAATATTGTGTTTGCGTGTTCATGTGTGTCGTGTAACTCGTTCTATGTCCGTGTCCTGTGTCTCTTGTCTTGTATCCGTGTTTCTTAGTGAACACTAAGAATAAGAACAAGAACAAGAGCACTACAAATAAGAATAGAAAAAAAAAAAAAAGACTACTATGAAGAAGACTAAATAATGGCTAAAAAAGTTCTTGAAGAAGAAAAATAAGAAGACGATGATTATGAAGAAGACAATTACGATGACGATTGGCGGAGCAGAAGAACACTACAAAGAAGAAAAATAAGAAGAAGATTACGAAGAAGACAACTACGTTGGCAAAGATTGTGAAGAAGAAGATTACGAAGAAGAAAATTAAGACAACAAAGACTATAAAGAAGAAGTAATAAGAATAAGAAGAGCACAAAGAGGAAAAAGATTACGAAAAAAAAAAAAAACTACAAGGTGACCAGGAAGAAGAAGAAAGAATAAGACAACTATGAAAAAGAAAGGAGGAGCCTAAAATTAAGAAATTTCGAAGTAGAAGAAGAACAACAACACTACAAAGAAAAAATAGAATAAGAAGAAGATTGCGAAGAGAAAGTGAACCTGAGAGTGGAAAAACTGGGACTTACAATGCCTTTGTCTTCATGGCTGGGGCTTTTAGATAATCCACAACCAAATTTATGTGTCTCCATATATGTGTCTCTCATATTAGATTATGTAGTGATGCTCAAGTCTAGAACAAACTCATCTCCAATGGCCAAGACTATCATTTTCATCCTTTTTCTCTCTCTATCTCCTCCTTCTTTTCTCTTCGGTGTGATGCATGTCAGGTCACCCTCCATGTTCATCTCTTTATTAGAATCACTCTCTATGTTCATCTCTTTATCAGAAACACCCTCTATGTTATCTCTTTATCAAAATACGACTAAGAAGACTACAAAGAAGACAACTATTATAAAGAAGATAAAGAACAAAAAGAAGACTATGAAGAAAAAGAATAAAAACCTAAACACTATGAAGAAGAACAAGAAGAAGACTATGTTCATTGATGTTATTGAAAAAGGATACTTGTAGGTTTAATGACAATTATAATTAAACATGCTAAGTTTTTGACATGCTCATTTTATTTTTGCTAGATTGGAGCCTAGTTATTTGCTTTATTGACTTTTAGGGGCAAAGAAGGACTTAGATTTCTTTGCCACCCTCTAGCAGTTCATCTTTTTATTTGAATTATACATGGAGGGTTGGCCTTCCTCAATAACATGGTGAGTTAGAAATAGTTTTGGGCTTTGCTAATATGGCATTTTTATGTAAATATTTGTGCATAAAATGTGAGTTGCGAGAAATTGCCATCACGAGATACCATTGAAGTTAGTCCAATTTTGTTTTTGAGAAAATACCTCATTCATTGTAAAACTATAACTACTTAAATAAGGTTATACGTTCTCTCTCGGTTTTTTTTCACCCTGCATGCTTTGGGTTGTGGTCTCACTCTTGTCCGTTAATTGGTTTTCATTTCTTGTGCTTGAATTTATAATACTACCTTCTATTTTCATTATATTCTCTCAATTGGGATGCTTTGTTTGGGGACTCTGCATTGACCTTTTACGGTGGTTCTAGGATGATGTGTGTGCATAGCATTTCATGATGCAAACTTGCCCCTCTACTACCCAAAATCTCTTCATCTTTTAAAATTTATGCTTACTCTGGCTTAAGTATATTGGAACTGTTTCCATTTAAAAAAAGTTTTATATCTTAATTAGAAGTAGAATTTTGGTTGGTATAATGTGATGCACCTGACTTGGTCTCCTAGTTTAGGAAAACCGGGTCATTGTAGTGATGGAGCCATCTCTACCGGTATTTTGTTTTTGCACCATAGCCTTACAACCAATTCAGTTGAATGTGTCATATATCACTTTCTAGGCTTGAAGTTACCACCATGATGATATGGACATAATCCAATTTTTTTATATTTGTGAAAGAACGAATTTGTAATGTCTCCCTCTATTTAGCTCGATTTATCAAAATATTTTTTGGTTGATTCCTCTCAAAACATTGTTACCTGTAACCTTTTTGCAATCATTTATGTATTTCTTATTGTTGGATATTGTCTTTCCTTGTTACCTCAAAGTTATAACATCTTTTTCTTTTTGGCGATTGCAATGGCATTCTAACCTAGGGAGGGTTATCGACAACTGTGGAATTGGAAGAAGTGCACAAGACTAGGCTTGCATTAGCTGGGGTTGAGGTGGAAAGAAAAGGGATTAACCTACATCTTCCTCGATATATGTCATTTGGACACTGGCATTTCAATATAGAGAGTGATACGTTTCAATTCTTCAATTATGAGGTACCCTTTGCAAAACAATAATGTAGCATCAAGTTTAGTCATCATTCCAGTGACACACTTCACTTGTCATACATGGAGGAGAATGAAAACTTTTAAGTTGATTATGATTTTCAGAGTTTAAATCATCAGAGGAACTAGTCACTGAAACCCAATTTTGCGGGGTCATGTTATGACAAAGGTGCAAAAACAATTCATGCAAATAATTACAAGTCAGGTGCAAGACTGCAAGTGAAAAGTAGGAAAAATTTACTCGCTCTTTTTCATGGTCTTTTGATGTATATTGCTTTGTAGGGGAATTTTTTCAAATGTAATTTGCTCCCCAACTTATAGAAAAGATGGTTGTAAAGAATATCTAGTTTAAAAGGAATGTTGACCAAGACAAAAAGGCATATACTTTTGCCTTTTAATAATGATAAGGCCCTTGTGTAGTTAGGTAATTTGCCACCTCCTTATTTATTTTTATTATATTGCCGGAAAATGTGTATTTTCAGTTTGCTTTCAGTATATAGTATTCTCGCTTTCTTCTCAACAGAACTAATTTGTAACTCGCCCCATTCTGAACAATTGTTGGAACTGCAGCCCAAAAATGATGGCTTTTCTTGATTTCAAAGATTCTTCTATCTGACCTTCATCTTGATCCATAACTGAAAATCGATTATTAGTTGAAACCTGAGCTGCATTCACTGTGATGGAATTTTGAGGAGTCTCCCCCAATGCTTGCACAACCTCGGTTAAAACTCCAGCCCCTACCTCATGATTACCTAGTTCCAACTATCTGAGCCATGGGATCAACATCATAATCAATTGTTTCCTAAAACAACCTCTTAATACTCGAACCTCTCCATTCTCCACCTATATGTCTTCCACACGCTTCCCTTTTCCCTTGGAACTCTTCAACTTTTTTCTTTAAAAAGATTGAGTTAGCCACACCCTTAATCTTCTCTTGGTTTCGCTTTTGACCAGTGGTTTTAGGTGTTAGGTTTGTCTCCACTTGGTGTGAAACAAGATGATCTGCATTACATTACCCGAGTCATCCCTTCCCCTCACTGATGGTGATCTTTGAATCAACACTATTCTCAGCGTTCTCCAAGAAAAATTGTTATGCAGGTACCTTAATCTGTGTTGTAGCATGCTGATTTACCTGGCCAATTCCCCCTTCTCAAGAACATCCTTTGTTGTATTGGTTTTTGAAACATTCTGCACTTGATCACCTCTTATTTAGCAGTTGATTCTTTCTCAGCATCAAGCTGTGAAGCTAATATATCACAAATAGACTGCTCAGGACCCAACATTAACAGTGGAAGTCTGCCCCCATTCTTGTTGGACAAGATCCACCAATTTCCCCTTCATTTTCTCCTCCTTAGACCTTTTTTTAAACTCCTTTCCTTGGACTTGAAGTTTGGTGTTCCTTTGGTTTGATTCCCGACAATATTTTAAACCTTTATTACCTGATGATTCGTTTCAGTCACTTGATCCTTCTTCACCATATTATCTTCCTCTAAAGGTCCTGTTTTTGTGTTTTTCCTATAATCATCTTCATTATGACCCTGCGTGGAGCAATTTTGTAAATATTTCATATTTTTTTAATATACAACCTTTTGTCAACGACCTTTAACACCCTATGTTATCATCATCATCATCATCTTCTCTTGTCATTGTCAACTTCGTCTTCATCGTCATCTTCTTCGTCTTTTTCTTCTATGTAGTCTTCTTCTTCTTCTCATTCTTTGTAGCCTTCTTCTACGTAGTCTTTTTTCTTTTTTATCATTTACTTCTTTGTAGTACTCTTCTTCTTTACTGTCTTTTTTTTTTCCTTCTTTTTTGTGGCCTCTTTCTTTTGTTTCCGCTTCTTCCTCATCTTCTTCTTAGTAGTAGTCTCGTCGTCTTTATAGTCATCTTCTTCTTCTTCTTCTTCTATAGTCATCTTCTTCGTCATCATTGTCTTCTTATTCATTGTTGTTGTCTTACTCTTCTTCTTCTCTTTTTCTTTTTCTTTTTCTCTATAGTCTTGTTCTTCTTCTTTTTAGTCTTATTCTTCTTCTTTTGTAGTCTTGTAACGCCCCAAAACACACCTTGGACGGCATTACATTCTAAAATCATTCATATCATGAGAGCACTAATATAATTCCTTAAGAAACAAGACTTCATTTGTCATCCATGAATATTTACAACATTATCCAAAAGAATAAGTCCCAAGTCATGGTTATTACATCTCAAAAATTAATTAAAGAAGCGCAGCGGAATAAATAAAAAAAACTAGACTACACAATGTTCCAAAAGAATGTCCTAGTCTAGTACAAAAGGAAAGGAGATCGCTCTATGTATCCACCTCGGGATCCACACTCCCATCTAGTGGAGTCTCCCAAATAGCGGACTCCTCGACCTTACGTCCTCCTCCTCAAGCGGGTAATCTGAAAAATGTTAGCGATAGGGGGTGAGCACGAAGATCTGTAGAAAAATTCTTCCAAACCCATACAAGGTTTAGAAAAGCATTTAAAACAGTCGGTCTCAATTTTAACATAACATAGATACATAATTTGAAATAAAACAATGACATTTAAAAAGGATCTAAAGTTTATTTAAAAACATTACTTAAATGAATAAACGAGCACCACATACAAATAATAACCATTAATTATCATAACCAATTCTTAACAATTCTTTCGGTAGGTGGCATGCTTTGTGATAACCTCCACCCCTCTTTAGGTCACCTTTGATTTTCAAGCATCCTTACCGGGAACCTCTTGAAAATGGATGAGCATCCTTACATGGAACCTTTCACTAATCACTACATTATTTTTCAAGCATCTTTACCGGGAACCTCTTGGGAAGGGGTGAGCATCCTTACAAGGAACCTTTCACTCATGTGCATTACAAACAACTCAACTAAGCATACAATTCCAACATTTATCTGAATTTACAAGTATCTATCCAAAATTTCTAAAATATATCATATAACAATTCCACAACCAACTAAGAAAATACATGAATCACAATAATATCATTTTTCTACCCAACACAAAGCACTAAGGTTTCGAAATCCATAATAAATAAAGCATTTAGGAAGAAAATACATTACTCTCCAAAAATTAGGGTTTTAAAACTAGAAAGGAGATTTCATGGGTATTAAATCCTATTTTGTTCAAAACATGTAATTCTTGCAAAAAGCCTAAGAGAGGATGATTCCATAGCATATATATACCATTGATAGCCAAAACATACATATATAAATACCCTAGCCTCAATGTAAGTGAATGAGAGAAAATTCCTACCTTGAATCCTTAGCTTTGGTGTGAAGAATAAGAATATTTGATCTTAAATCACCCTTAAATCTCTTGTTTTTCTCTTCCTTTTTTTTTTCTAATGCTCTCTAGGGTTTCAAGAGGTGTGGGGGAGTGAAGGAAATAAGAGCAAATGAGTTTAAAATATAGCAGCCCCGAAAAACACTGTTCACAGGTTGTTTTGGGTTTCTCCAAATTTACGATTTTGTCACTAAGAATCTCCAATTTAATCCATATGATTACCTTAAGATTTGTCGACGTTTCGGATTCATTTTTAATGTTATTTTAATCTAAAAATATTTATTTTTATGATTTATCTCAAAACCCAAGTCAACGTACACCCGAAACACTAAAGTTTTTATTTTATCCATCCGAATTGGCTATTAATAAAGTTTTGCGATGTTTGAAAATAAAAAGTGATAAAAGGTGTTTCTTAAAGCCTTTTATATTTATTTGAAGCCTAAAAGTACTCATTATTCTTATATTTTGATTTAAGATGCAAATAGAGACATTAAATGCAAAACGAAGCTAATTGGACTATTTCGACATCGTTTCGTTATTTGAGCATAACTCTCTCATCCAAGCTCCAATTGAGATGATTCAAGATGCTATGGAATGATACAAAAGAGCTCTAAAATTTTTATGTTTTGAGTTTTGAGAGATATTGACCGCATCAAGGTCTAAATCGAGCTTGAAGTTGCAGCAGTGCACTGTCCACAGCCTGTCTTCGTCTCTTTTTCATTTTCAATCCATTTCTAAGCCAACCAAATCTATCCTAAACCTCTCTAACACATATTTCTACACCAAACCTATTTAATACAAGTTCTAGGACCTAAAATTTCATATTTTCACTTATTAAAACCAAATTTCAACTATTATTTTTACTAATATTTTAAATCTCTACTTTTTTAATCTACTAAATTCAAACACACATCACTACATATATCCACATTTTTTTTATCACAATTATTTATTATATATCTATATACATATATAAAAAAAAATGCGGGGTATTACAAGTCTTTTTCTTCTTCTTTTGTAGTCTTTTTCTTCTTCTTTTGTTGTCTTTTTCTTTACAGTCTTGTTCTTATTCATCTTCTTTGTGCTCTTATTCTTCTTCTTCTTCTTCCCCCTTCTTCTTTTGCCCTCTTTGTAGTCTTCTTGATTTCTTTCTAGTCTTCTTTCTTTGTTGTCTTCTTATTTGCCATCATCATTATCTTCTTTTTCTTTATAGTCGTCTTCTTCTTGTTTTCTTTTTTTTATTCTTTCTAGACTTCTTCTTTCTTTGTAGTCTTCTTATTTTTCGTAATTTTTTTTTTGTAATCTTTTTCATATTCTGCTTGTTTATAGTATTCTTTTTCGTAGCCGCCTTCTTTTTTTTCTTCGTAGTGTTGTTTTTCTTCATCTTCGCATCCTTATTCTTGTTCTTCGTAGTTTTCTTCTTCTTTTGTAGTCGTCTTATATTTATTCTTAGTCTTACTTTTCATCGTCGTAGTCTTTTTTATCTTACTTTTCGTCTTCGTCGTACTTTTCTTCTTCTTCATAGTTTTCGTCTTCTACTTCTTCGTAGCCTTCTTCTTGGCAGTCTTCTTCTTCAACATAGTCTTCTTCATCTTTGTCTTCTTTGTAGTCATCTTCTTCGTAGTAGTTTTTCTTTATTATGGTCTTCTTCTTTGTTGTGTTCATTTTTTTCTTCTTTTTCGTAGTATTCTTCTTCGTGATAGTGTTCTTTATCTTTTGTTTTTGCATTTCTTCTTCTTGTTATGCTTAGTCTTTCCCTTCATAGTCTTCTATGACTTCTTAGTTGCAGTCGCCGTCTTCTTCTTAGTCCTAGTGTTCTTCGCTATTATAGCTGTCTATATCTTGTTTTTCTTCTTCATAGTGTTCTTTTCTTCGGTCGTTGTGTCTTTTTTTTATCGTTGTATTCTTTTTCTTCCTAGTGTACATTTTTGTAGTCTTCTTCGTGGTTATAGTTTTCTTTTTCTTAATCATCGCAATCTTTTCCGTCAAACTCCTGTCGTCGTCCTTTTCATAGTCATTTACTTCTTCTTCATAGTCTGCTTATTTGTTTCTTTATTCTTCTTCGTAATCATCGTGTTCCTCTCATTCTATGATTTTTTTATAGTTTTTCTTGTCGTTTTTCTTATTTGTCTTTCTCGTAGTCGTTGTCGTCTTCTTATTTTTATAATTTTCTTTATACTACTTTTTTCCGTCGTATCTATCTTTTGTTTTTTCATAGTCTTCTTCTTTATAGTTTTTTTTATAATATTTTTCTTCTTTTTCATATCCTTCTTCATAGCCTCTTTCTTCTTCTTCTTCTCCGGGGTCGTGGCTTTCGTAGTCCTTGTCTTCTTTTTAGTCTTCCTTTTTGTTTGTGGTCTTCCGCATATTCTTATTTTTCGTCGTCTTCTTCTTCATAGTCTCATTCTTTGTATTTTTTCTTTGTAGTCTTCTTAATGTTCCTTTTTTTGTCTTCTTCGAAATCTCCTTCTTTGTAGTTTCCTTCTACTTAGTAGTTTTTATCTTTTTCTTCTTTTGAGTCTTTTTGACAGTGTCATCTTCTTCATAGTCTCCTTCTTTATAGTCTTCTTCTTTATAGTCTTCTTCGTAGTCTTCTTCTTCTGTGTTATCGTTGTCTTCTTCTTTGTAGGTTTCTTTTTATCGTAGTTGCTATCTTTGTTGCAGTCTTCTTCTTCTTCTTCACAGCCTTCTGGTCCGTTGGTTTTTTTTTAATTAATCTTTTTCATCTTCTACTTGTTTATGGTATTCTTCTTCGTAGCCGCCTTCTTTTTTTTCTTTGTAGTGTTGTTGTTCTTCTTCATCTTCGTATCCTTATTCTTGTTTTTCATGGTTTTCTTCTTTTTTGTAGTCGTCTTCTATTTCTTCGTAGTCTTTTTTATCTTACTTTTCGTCTTCTTTATAGTTTTTTTCTTCTTCATAGTTTTCGTCGTCGTCTTCTTCACCATAGTCTTCTTCATCTTTTTTTCCTTTGTAGTCTCTTTATTCTTTGTTTTTGGTAGTCTTCTTCTTCGTAGTTTTTTTTCTCGTAGTCTTTTTTTTCTTCTTTTTCGTAGTATTCTTCGTTGTAATGTTCTTTTTTTTTTGCTTCTGTGTTTTCTTCTTCTGCTTCTGCGTTTTCTTCTTCTTGTTATTATTAGTCTTTCCCTCATAGTTTTCTATTTCTTCATATTTGTAGTCGTCGTCTTCTTCTTAGTCCTAGTGGTCTCCGCAGTTATAGCTGTCTTTATCTTGTTTTTCTTCTTCATAGTATTCTTCTCTTCTGTTGTCATGTTTTTTTTTCCGTTGTATTCTTCTTCTTATTGTACTTTTTTGTAGTCATCTTCTTCGTGGTTATAGTTTTTTTTTTCTTCATCTTCGCAATCCTCTCCTTCTAACTCGTGTCGTCTTTTTCATAGTTGACTTTTTCTTCACAGCCTGCTTATTTGTTTTTACTCTTCTTCGTATTCATCATGTTCTTCTCAACCTACGACTTCATAGTTTTTCATGTAGTTTTTCTTATTTCTCTTTCTCGTAGTTGTCGTCGTCGTCTTCTTCTTATTTTTTTCATAGTTTTTTTCTTTGTACCACTTTTTTCGCCATAGTTATCTTTTATTTTTTCATAATCTTCTTTGTAGTCATCTTCTTCTTTATAGTCTCTTTTGTAATATTCTTCTTTTTCATATCTTGCTTCGTAGCTGCCTTTTTCTTCTCCATGGTCGTGGTTTTCATAGTCCTTGTCTATTTCTTTCTAGTCTTCTTTTTTGTTTATCTTCTTCTGCATATTCTTCTTTTTCGTCATCGTTTTCTTCATAGTCTACTTTGTATTTTTGTTCTCTGTAGTATTCTTTATGTTCCTTTTTTGTCTTCTTCATAATCTCCTTTATCGTTTTCTTCTTCTTCGTAGTCTACTTTTGTATAATCGTTGTCATCTTCTTCTTCATAGTCTTCTTTTTTTTGTAGTCATCATCTTTGTCGCAATCTTCTCCTTCTTGTTCGTATGTTTTTTTTTTTGGTAATCTTTTTCATCTTCTGCTTGTTTATAGTATTCTTTTTCATAGCCGCCTTTTATTTTTTCTTTGTAGTGGTGTTTTTGTTCTTTATCTTTATCTCTGTATCCTTATTATTGTTCTTTGTAGTCGTCTTCTATTTCTTTGTAGTCTTATTCTTCAATGTTGTAGTCTTTTTTATCTTACTTTACGTCTTCATCATAATTTTTTTCTTTTTCGCAGTCTTCTTCTTCGCATTCCTCTTCTTCGTGGCAGTCTTCTTCTTCACCATAGTCCTCTTCATCTTTTTCTTCTTCATAGTCTCTTTATTCTTTGTTTTTGGTAGTCTTCTTCTTCATAGTTCTCTTTCTCCTCGTCTTCTTCTTCTTCTTTGTCATAATGTTCTTTTTCTTTTCCTTTTGCATTTTTTTCTTTTGCTTCTGCGTTTTCTTCTTCTTGTTATTCTTAAGTCTTTCCCTTCATAGTTTTCTATTTCTTATTATTTGGAGTCATCATCTTCTTCTTAGTCCTAGTGTTCTACATTGTTATAGCTATCTTTATCTTGTTTTTCTTCTTCTAATGTTCTTCTCTTTCGTTGTCTTTTTTTTTTTTCTGTTGTATTCTTGTTCTTCCTTGTGTACTTTTTTGTAATCGTCTTTTTTGTAGTTATAGTTTTCTTTTTCTTCGTCATCGCAATCTTCTCCTTCAAACTCATATCGTCTTTTTCATAATTGTTGTCTTCTTCTTCAGAGCTGCTTATTTGTTTATTTATTCTTTTTCGTAGTCATCGTGTTCTTCTCATTCTACGACTTCTTCTTAGTTTTCCTCGTCGTTGTCTTCTTATTTTTTTCATAGTTTTCTTCTTTATACTACTTTTTTTGTCATAACTGTCTTTTGTTTTTCATAGTTTTCTTTGCAGTCATCTTCTTGTTTATAGTCTTTTTTATATTATTTTTCTTCCTTTTCATATCCCTCTTCATAGCCTCATTCTTTTTCTTCTTCGAGGTCGTGGCTTTCGTAGTCCTTGTCTTCTTATTTTTAGTCTTCTTTTTTGTTTGTTGTCTTCTACATATTCTTCTTTTTCGTCGTCTTCTTCTTTATAGTCTCTTTCTTTGTATTCTTCTTTATGTTCCTTTTTTTGTCTTCTTCGTAATCTTCTTCTGCGTAGTTTTTATCTTTTTCTTTTTTTGAGTTTTTTTTATGGTGTCATGTTCTTCATAGTCTACTTCTTCTTTATAGTCTTATTCGTAGTCTACTTCTTCTTTGCAGTCTTCTTCTGTGTTATCGCTGTTGTCTTCTTCTTTGTAGCCTTCTTTTTATCGTAGTTGTCATCTTTGTCATAGTCTTCTTCTTCTTCATAGCCTTCTTGTTCATAGGTTTTTTTTAATTAATCTTTTTCATCTTCTACTTGTTTATAGTATTCTTCTTCGTAGCCACCTTCTTTTTTTCCTCGTAGTGTTGTTGTTGTTCTTCTTCATCTTCGTATCCTTATTTTTGTTCTTCGTAGTTTTCTTTTTCTTTACAGTCGTCTTCTATTTCTTCGTAGTCTTATTCTTCATGGTCGTAGTCTTTTTTATCTTACTTTTCGTCTTTGTCGTAGATTTCTTCTTCTTCATAGTTTTCATCATCTTCTTCTTCGCAGTCTTCTTCATCTTTTTCTTCTTCGTAGTCTCTTTATTCTTTGTTTTTGGTAGTCTTCTTCTTCTTCGTAGTTTTCTTTCTCGTGGTCTTCTTCTTTGTTGTGTTCCTTTTTTTCTCCTTTTTCGTAGTATTCTTCTTCTTCGTCGTAATGTTCTTTTTCTTTTGCTTTTGCGTTTTCTTCTTTTGCTTCTGTGTGTTCTTCTTCTTGTTATTCTTAGGTTTTCCCTTCATAGTTTTCTATTTCTTCTTTTTTGTAGTCGTCGTCTTCTTCTTAGTCCTAGTGTTCTCCGTTGTTATCGTTGTCTTTATCTTGTTTTTCTTCTTCTTAGTGTTCTTCTCTTACGTCGTTGTGTCTTTTTTTTTTTTGGTTGTATTCTTCTTCTTCCTAGTGTACTTTTTGTAGTTGTTTTCTTTGTGATTATAGTTTTCTTTTTCTTCATCTTCGCAATCTTCTTTCAAACTCGTGTCGTCGATTTTTTTATAGTTGTCTTCTTTGTCGTAGTCTGCTTATTTATTTTTTTACTTTTCTTCGTAGTAGTCTTTTTTATTTTTCTTTTCGTCTTCGTCATAGTCGTCTTCTTCTTCGCAGTCTTCTTCTTCAAAGCCTTCTTCACAGTCTTCTTCATAGTAGTAGTCTTCTTCTTCCCCATAGTCTTCTTCATATTCATTGTCTTCATCATCTTTTTCTTCTTCGTGGTCTTTTTATTCTTTATTTTTTGTAGTCTTCTTCTTCGTAGTTTTCTTTCTCATGGTCTTCTTTTTTGTTGTGTTCCTTTTCTTATTCCTTTTCTTCGTCTTCTTCTTCGTTGTAATGTTCGTTTTCTTTTGCTTTTTGCATTTGCTTTTTCTTCTTCTTTTGCTTTTGCTTTTGCTTTTTCTTCTTCTTGTTATTCTTAGTCTTTTCCTTTAGTCTTCTATTTCTTCTTGTTGGTGGTCTTCTTCTTTGTAGTGTTCTTCTCTTTTGTCGTTCTTTCTTTTCTTAATCTTCATGGTCCTTTTCTTTCTTTGAAATCTTCTTCTTTGTGGTTGTCATAGTGTTCTTCATAGTCTATTCCTTCGTAATCTTCTTCGTCATAGTATTCTTTTCCTTCGTAGTATGCTTCTTCTACTTCTTCTTTTCCATCGTAGTCTTCTCCTCCGTCTTCTTCTTCATAGTCTTTTTCTTTTTAGTATTTTTCTTCTTCTTCGTAGTCTTGTTTTTGTTCTTGTTCTTTTACTTCCCCTTCCTAGTCTTCTTCGTATTCTTATTCTTCTTCTTTGTATGCTTCTATTTTTTCTTATTCGTAGTTTTTTTCTTCTTCTTCTTTATAGTTGTCATAGTCGTCTTCTTCCTTATAGTCTTCATATTCTTATTTTTCTTCTTTGTAGTAGTCTTTTTCTCTGTCATCGAGTTCTTTTTTTTCATAGTATTTTTGTTTTTCTTCTTCATCGTAGTCTTCTTTTTCGCGGTCGTGTTCTCTTTTTTGTAGTCTCCTATTCTTGTTCTTTGTAGTTGTCTTCTTTTTTTTTGTCTTTTTTGCTTTATTTCATCTTAGTCGTCTGCTTTTTCTTCTTCTTCATCTTCGTAGTATTTTTCATAGTCATCGTCTTCTTATTATTCTTCATAGTCGCCTTCTTCTTCTTGTTAGTAGTGTTATTCTTCTTCGTAATCTTCCTCCCACTAATCTTTTTATTCGTCTTCCTCGTAATCGTCATCTTCTTCTTCGTAATCATCTACTTATTGATCTTTTTCGTAGTATTATTCTTCTTCGTAGTCTTTTTTCCTCGTAGATGTCTTCTTCTTTTTCATAGTTGCCTTATTTTTGTTTGTAGTCTTAATCTTAATTTTTTTCTTCTTCCTCTTTCTCTCTTTTTTTTGTACTTGTCTTATTCTTGGTAGCCTTTTTCTTCTTTATAGTATTGTTCTTCTTCTTCGTAGTCTTCTTTCTTTTTCTTCTTCGTAGCCCTCATAATCGTCTCGTACTTCGTAGTCTTTTCGTTCTTCATTGTCTTCTTTTTCATAATCGCCTTCTTCATCTTGTTTGTAGTCTTCATAGTCCTTGTCTTCTTTTATTCGTTGTCTTCTTCTGCTTCTTCATAGTCTTCTTCTTTTACATTGTTTTTTTTTATTCTTCTTTTTCGTTGTTTACTTATTTATAGTCGTATTTTTCTTTTTGTTCGTCGTCGTTTTCTTTTACTTCTTTTTTTTTTTCTTCTTCTAATTATTTTCATAGTCTGCTTCTTCTTTGTAGTCTTTGTTGTCATTTGTTTTGCGTGTCTTCTTCTTCTCATTATTATTATTTGTCGTAGTCTTCTTTTTTTCATAGTAGTTTTCTTCTTTACAATCTTTTTCCCAAGTCTTTTTTTCTTGTTTGTAGTTTTTTCTTTTTTTATTTTATTGTTAGCCTCCTCCTTTGTATTCTTCTTTTTCTTCTTCGTGGTCTTTCTTATTCATATTCTTCATCTTCTTCGTCGTAGTCGTATTCTCCGTTATCAAGTCTCTTGCTTCGTAGATTATTTCTTCTTTTTCTTTGTCGTCGTGGTCGTCATCGTCTTATTCTTTTTCCTTCTTCTTTTCTTCCTATTCATAGTAGACTTTTCTTCTTCTTTTTGGTAATCGTCGTCTTCATCGTATTTGTCTTCTTCTTTTTCTTTACAATCCTCTTCGTTGTCATCTTCATCTTATTATCCTTCATTGTTGTCTTCTTTTCTCTGTCATCAACTCTTTTTTTTTTTTTTGTAGTCTTCCTTTTCGTAGTCTTTTTTTGTTTCTTTGTAATCTTCTTCTTCATAGTCTTTTTCATAGGCATCATCGTCGTCGTCTTCTATTTGTTCGAAGCCTTTTCTTCGTGGTCATCGCTTTCTTATTCATAGTCTTCCCCTTCATATTCTTCTAATTTGTCATCTTATTCTTTTCTTTGTAGCCTTCTTGTTCTTCTTCTTATTCGTAGTATTATTTTTCACAGTTTTCTATTTCTTTTTCTTCTTAGTATTTTTATACTTTTCTTCGTAGGATTCTTAGTAGTATTTTTCTTCTTCTACTACTTAGGTATCCTTTTTCTTTTTCTGAATGTTCCTCTCAATATTCTACTTCTTCTTCTTAGTATTCTTCTCGTCTTTTCTATATTCTCCTTCTTCTCATTAGTCTTCTTCGTCAAAGTAGTCTTTTTCTTCTTAGTTATAGTCTTCGTCTTCATCTTCTTCTTCTTTTTCTAGTCTTCTTATCTTCTTTTTAGTCCTTTACTACTATCAAACCAAACCAAGCGTTATATCACTTCTACTACTTATTATTATTATTATTACTACTACTAGAATTATTTGAGTCAAAAGGGATACACAAACTGAGTGTAGAACCCCGTAAATATAGCCAAATAAGAGTACAAATAACCTAATTACCCTTCTAGTTTGGGTAAGACATAAAAGTCATATTAAGAGCAAACAAGGAAGAAATGAAAAAAACCCTAATAAACTATAATATAACTCCAACACTCCCCCTCAAGGTAGGCGCAAAAATATCAATTAAACCAAAGCTTGACAATGGAGTCCTGGAGAATGAATCAAGTTGACAGATTAGGTGACAACATCCACAACCTGATTACTGGTCCTCACAAACGATGGATTGACAATATCACAACTGACATTTTTTGAAGAAAATGAACACCGATCTCTATATTCTTTGTCCTCTAGTGTAGTACAAAGTTAGAAGCGAGTGGAATAGTAGATCGGTTATTACAATACAATGTGAATGGAGAATTCACTGGAAATCTCAACTCGCTAAGAATCGATCGTAGTCAAAGATCCTCACACGTGCCAAGTGTCAGTGCCCGATACTCTGCCTCTGCTGACAAGTGGGAGATAATTGTCTGCTTCTTGCTCTTCCAAGAGATAAGATAAGTCCCTCAAAAAGTACCCAAGTCCATAGTAGATTAGCCATCACAAGCTCCCCCATAATGTAAATCTGAATAACAGACTAGAGAATCGATTTGGGACCCTGATACATAGAATAACCCAAGTTTAGGACAAGACTTGAGATGCCGAAGAATACGATAAATTGCATCTAGATGAGATTGACACAGTTTGTGCTTGAATTGACTAACTTGACTAACAGTAAATGAAATTTCTGGCCTAGTGTTGGCTAGGTAGATAAGTCTACCTACTAACCTCTGATAGACTGTAGGATCTCTCAACTCCTCACCTTCAGAAGTAAGCTTCAAGTTGGAGAATCATGGGTGATGATGTTGGTTTGCACCCTAGCATTCCATTGTCCGAGAAAAGAGCAATACCCCGGCTGTTATAGGCAACCTCTATTCCAAGAAAATATCGTAGAAATCTAAGGTTCTTTCACATCCAAGGAAAAGTCTTTTCTAGGTCAACTTTGACTTGTGCAATCCCAGAAATATCATCCCCAGAAATTATAATTATCATCCACGTATACCAAAAGGATGACATATTGTCTGAAAATATTCCATCAAATAAAACATTTATGATTACAGTGACATCTGATAAATCCTAAATGTAGAACTTCACAACTAAATTGAGAAAATCAGGCTCGTGGTGACCATTTCAGTTCATAAGAGATTTACGTAGTTGACACACCTTCCTAACATACTCCCCTTACCACGAAAGTCCGACGGTACATCCATGTAAATAATCTTGTCCAAATCATCATGAAGAAATGCATTTATTACATCTAACTGATGAAAAGACCATGAGTATGAGGCAGCCAGAGAAATAATCCACCTAACAGTAGTTAATTTTGCCACGGAGACAAAGGTAGCTCCAAAATCACGACCTGGAACCTGAGTAAAATTCTTTATCACAAGCTTAGCCTTGTGACGATCAATAGTACCATCTGCAAGAAATTTCAGGGTGTAAACCTAGCAATAGCCAACATGCTTCACCCCTAAAGTTAAAGAAACAAGATCGTATGTATGATTACGCTGATTAGTGTCCATCTCTGTCTGCATAGCGAGAAACTATTGAGGTTTCTGTATAGTCTCGAAAACAGAGTAAGAAACTAGTGTGTCTTATAAGGTCATACTATAAGCTCAAAATATAGAAGATAGATCACCATAAGAAATATAATCAAAGATCGGATATAAATTCTCGGCGACAAAACTATAACGAACAACTAGACGGCGATCATATCACAGATAATGACACCCTAAATCATCATCTTCTACAGACAATGTCTTATCAAGTAAAGTAACTGCCTCACTACTTGCAATCTCATAAATACTAAGAACAGGTGTCAATATGCTCAACGAACTGAGAAATATTACATGTTTCGTGTGAGGTAGAAGGGATATTTGCAGGAGGATAAGAACGAGGGCAACAAACATAAACTTGCAAAGGAAGGGAGACTGGTGACTCTGTGGGGACAGTGATTAGTGGCTCTAGCGTCTGTGGTAAGAGAAAATAAAAGGAAGTATCATCAACTGGAGGGGCAAACACGAGATTGGAAGAAAAATATGAATATGCTCAAGAAAGCTAACATTTAGATTGTGGTACATACGGCGTCTAACATGATCATAACATCGAGACCCTTTAGATTAATGACAATAGCCTATAAAGACACAATAAATTGTTTTATCATCAAGCTTATAGCGAGTAAGAGATTGATCCTGAACAAAGCATATACAGCCAAAAGCACGAGGGGCACCGAAAAAAGTGTTCGCTCAGGGAATAAGCCCTGTAAAGGATTCTTATGTTGAAGAACGTGATTAGGTATACAATTGCACAGAAAGGTAAAAGTTAAAACAACAAAATGCTAGTAAGACTTGGGTACCTCCATACCTCTAAGCATACAACATACCATCCTTATCAAATTTTTATTTTTTGTTTTAGCAAATCTATTTTTTTCAGGAGTAAATGAACAAGTGAGCTGCTAAAGGATACCCTGTGAAGAAATGTGAGACACTAAGGTATTAGACACATATTCTTTGGCATTATTTGAACGAAAAACACGAACAATGACATTGAATTGTGTTTTAATTATCTGTAAAAACTGAGTGATGATAAGGAGTACATCAGACTTCCTATGTAAAAGGTAAATTCAAGTACAATGGGTATGATCATCTATAAATATTACATAGTATTGAGCACTTGATAGAGCAATAACGGGAGAGGGTTCCCAAATGTTAAAGTGTATTAGGTCAAATGGTCTGGGTGACTGGTGTATGCGAAGAATATAACTGGTCCTAACATATTTAGATAGGAAAAATATAATAGTTAAGCTTACCACCAACACAGGCATTACTCAAAGCAGAAAACAACATACATAAATATTTAAAATTTGTGTGCTCAAAATGGTCATGTCACACCTGAACAGTTTGTGACGAAAAATTATAATGATAAGTATTAGGTAAAAAATACTATGCAAGCTGGGAATAGATAAAGATAAAGTAGGTGCAGGTGATGTGAGTGTAGGAATTGGTGAAACTGGAGGTGGATTGTTTAAACACTACAGTCCATCTCTCTCATGTTCCTTGATAATAATCCTCCTAGTGCTCAAGTCTAGCAAATAATGCAAATCATATAAGAACACAACCGTACAGTGAAAATCTCTTGCTAACTGATGTACAGATAAATTCATGACCAATTTTGGTGCATGAAAAATTGAATGTTATGTAAAGCCATTTGGAAGGTGAATTGTACCTCTACTAATAATAGGGGTATGTGTCACATTTGTAAATTGAAACTGTATATGTAACTATTCATCAAAAGTGGTGAAGTAATGGACCTCACCTGTCATGTGACTGCAAAACAACCTACGAGGGTGCAACATAATAGACCCGCGACAGAAGCAATGGGAGTATGATGTTTTAAGTGTGACAAGACTAGCTACATGATGGCAGAATGCAAGAAGAATGATAGAATTGAGAAGGGGTTATTTGTTGATAGTGGAGACCTCGTGGAGGATCAGGCCGATGATTTTGAATAGGATCCCGTGTTTGATGATACTGACAAAAGTCAGTTCTAGGAGGAGTTGGTAACGGGTGATAATGGACCCATTACTCATCGTCCGTGGAGTATGTTTCACACTGTAAGGGGTGGAGGGGGTTGATTGGGTGCGCAATAATATTTTCTAGTCTACATGTATAATCAGTGGGAAAATGTGCTGCTTTGTTATTGATTTTGGTAGTTGCGAGAATGTAATTTCTGATGAAGCTGTTCAAAAACTGGGATTGGAGATGGAACAACACGTTACACCTACAAATTATCACGACTGAAGAAAGGAAAAGAGGTAACTGTTGCTTGGTATCTTTTTTTATTGACTCTAGATATAAGGATAAAGTATGGTGCGATGTTGTGACAATGGATGTATGCCACCTATTATTGGGGAGTTTGATTGAGATGTGAGGCATGATGGCCGAAAGAATACATATAGCTTTGTGTTTGATGCTACAAAAGTTGTATTTCTTCCCACCAAAGAAGTTGCCCCTAAACCACTAGTTGGTGCGGGTTCCACCCGTTACCTATGGTCAAGTTTGAAAGTTTCAGTTGTACTAATGGTGGCATTTCGAGGATACTGCCTCCATCACAATAAGCAAAAGTTTTGAGTTGTGGGACTTGTGTACAACAACTGAAAGTTTGAGTTGTGGGATGTGTGTTTGATACCACTCAAGATCGTCAGTCATCAGCTTTGATATCATTTGTTGGGATATTGGGAACCCATCATACAATATCCAATATACATGTTTGAAACTCATACCTACCTAATACTAAACCTATAGGTGGTGAGCCCATCAACAGTATATTAAAACACTTTAACTTAATTTTTTATCCTATGTGGGATTCCCCACACATGTAATACCTAACAATCTTCTCCTCATGCGTGAATCACATCAGACTTAGCTCACCTTTGAGTCTGATCCACCACTCTCAGCAAGAGTTCGTTCTTCTAAGAACCAAGCTTTTACTGCTCTTTATGGCTCATCGCATTACCACTCTTTTAAGAGCCCTTGCTTCTAGGCTTACACTCTGCGCTTTTTACTTAGTTGCATTTCCATGCCTTCAGTACCAAAAACCCAACACTTTTCTTAAAATTCACCACTAATACCAGCAAGCTATACCGTTTATTTGAGAGTTCAACCTCAACCATTGGCTCTGATACGCCAGCTATTGGGGGATTGAAGAGCTTAGTGATCTAGGACCAACTGCAAAATCTAGTACAACTAAATTGCTTCCTCAAAAGTCAAATTCACCTTACCACCATTGTTGAAGGATTAATACTTAAGTTTCACAGTATTCAACAACTTAAGCTTTCGGAGTAAATGGTTATTTAACATGGTACCAAAGTAGGAAAGCGTTTGAATTTTGTCACCACTCTAATTACTAAAATACTTCCATGTACTAGGTACAAAATCTAGCTTGTACGTGAGGGGGTGTGTTGAGGAATAAATACTTAAGTTACAGTATCTACAACAACTTAAACTTTTGGTATAGATGATTGTTTAACAACCATGTCTTCAAATAAATTTTTTTAGGTGTTTTATGGTTTTAAGTTTTCACATGGACTGATGTCATGGTAGTTTTGAAGATGAGAGAATATCAACATTTTCATTTGAGGAGGAAAGAGAAGTTCATAGACTTCCAATAATGTATTGGCATCCTATGTGCTCAAATATATTAGCACCACCCTGAAATTGTGGCTAAGATAACCTTCCATATACCCACATCCAACAAAAAATCACTACAGTGCTTGGCCCTTTTCCTACAACAAAAATACTCTTCCCAATTGCAACAAGCTGACATGGTGGCATTGTAAGTAGAGGTGACTGTCTCCCAACTGCGACTCATTCCCTCGTTCTTACCCCACTTCATCAATCTAGTCCCCGAACTCTGACATGTAAAAGGTAACTTACTCGTTCTCTCTATCAACTAATAGACCCAACACACCCAATAGTTAACCAAATCAACCGAATACAAATGGCAAACTAACCATAAGACCTGGGCCACAACAATGATGATAAGGGTGAGGTCGAGAAGTTGGAGGAAGAAGTTAACCAAATGGCTGAGAGAATTTTTGAATACAGAACTCAACGACCAGATTAACTCAGGAATACTCTCTTGTCAATTCTTGCTGCTCCGAAACTGGTTCATGTTACCCTTTCCAAAAGATGGGTCTAAACCCAGAACCTCTAATGTCTTCGACACATGTAAATTTCTAGGGTTTTCATTTCCTCTATTTTAGTAATGTGTCTCTCTGTACGTGTATCACTCTAAATTGCGATATCTTGCATACCTGGAGTTGTCTGTTTTGGTGTTGTGTTACAAGGGTGGTAGTTAATGTTTTCCTGCGAAGTCAAGTAAAAATGGTTTCTTGATGTCTTTCTGGGTAGCAAACCATGAGCAAACACTATAAGAAAGAATGTCTTTTGCTTGAACTTTTATTGCTTTGACAACTGCTTTCAAGGTGATTTTATATGCTTTAATTTGTAACTGATAGTTTTCTTGAATTTTTTTACAACTCTGCATCCTGATTTTTGGTTGTTTAATTTTGGAATTGTTTTCTCTACCATATGTTTGTTGCCCTATCTAATCTCCCTATTTGATGTGAGAAAATGTTTGTCTTGTCTGTTTATAAGAGAAATCATTGTATATTTTTCAAGTGGAAGACTCAATTTTTCTGTAACTGAGATGAAGCGATCACTTGCAGATTAATATTGATGCTTGTGAGCTTGAGATGCTATGAACGAGGTTTATATAGTGGATATTGAAAGGACTTGAGGAATTTAGTGTAAAGTTATAGATCAATAAGCATGATATATAATAACCCATTGGATGAGAATTGTATGAAAAAGAAATTGTGATAATGGCTGGTTAAGTATAGACATATAGTAGTAACTCCCGGGATAAGATTCCTGATGGTGATGTCCGGATGAGGTTAACACACTAGTCTGTTTTTTATATGGCTGGCAAATGCAAAGATTGTTAGTTTATTATTAGATTTTAATTATTTGATTACCCTTGTAAAAATCAAGAGTATTGCAATGTCCATTTTCATGAGATAAATTGTGAAATACCTGGGTTGGGTTGGGTTGGGTTCAATGTCTTGCAGGGAAATTTTGCTACAAACTTCATTGATATGGATAAGTAAATGTCTTCTATGCACAAAAGGCACATTCTTGTTTACAAAATCTTTGCTCATCTTAAATTTAAGAGGTGTGGTTAATAACACATTTCTTAAATCCATGATAACGATGCTTGCAACACAATTGGTGATAGTGGTTTGCACTTGGTTTCCTTGTGTTCCACATACTGCCACACTTAAAGTGGTTCTTACATTTTTTTCCATTGCTTGTCTAGTGCGTAATATTTCCATTTGTTGTAGTAGTTTGCTCTCCTTGTATTGTTAAAGATACTACCTTCATGGTTTTACCTTCCTCATCTCTTTTGCCTTTTCCCTGATGTTAAATTCAAATAATATCTTTAGATATCCTGGTAAATTCACTCAATTCCAATTTGTCTAGCGATCAACAGGTGCTGGAAGCTATAAAATATCTTTAGTCCACAAGGGTTCTAAATTCAAAAAAAGGACATGGAATATTTGTGGGAGTAGGTGTATGTGTTTGGTGAAGCTTATTTAATTTTTGTTTTAGAATTTTAATTGAGGAATGTGTACTGCAATCTGCAGATTTTTCTCCTATGCTCATTGGTGTTGATAGCCTTTGACATAACTAGACAGGTTTTCATGTCATAGAGGTATGTGTTCCAATAGCAAACTTTATTGCTTTTTTTTTTTGGTAAGCAAACATAGACGCTAGAAGGCACACTGTATTGAAGTCTTCATTGCTTTGTATGTAAAACTGTTTTTTTTTTTTGACATCTTTTTTTATTTATCTATTTTCTTTGGGTGTATTTATAATGTTTGGTACAAAAAGGCATTTTGATGTCAACAAATTTAGATGTTTGATGAATGTGTAGGTGATATGAATCGACTCCTTAAACTTGACCTGCTAGGCTTTTGATCTTGAAAAAGTTCTATAGGAAGTCAAGGTATTGATATCCTTGTCTCCCTTAGTTATTACTAGGGGTAACCTGTGCCTGAAGGTATGATGCAATGTAAATGAGAAGTAATGAATTTGGGAGGATAAAAATTCAATGTGAATGGTTTTAAGAGGGATGTTGGAGACTGTTAGATGAGTCTATTTGATACCATCAAATAAACTTATTGAAGACTATCCTATTTAATATTATAAATTTGACACAAATAAAAGTAATATTCTATAATATTTAATCTTCTTACAAATTATATATTTTACTCATTTTTGACTATATATTTCATAATTTTTGAACCAAATGAAGCTCCAACAAATCATACCAATATTCTAAGTAATCAATTTTAGTTTGTTAATTTTAACAGATTTGGTATGGACTTTTTTTTTGTTATAGTACTCAACTTGTTTGACCCAATTAATTTTTTTTTTCATAAATCATGACAGTGGACCCAATTAAAATTATCCAAAAAATATATATAACTCAAAAAAAATATATTAAGGTGGTCTTAGACCTCTCCTCTATTTGCCATTGCTAGAGAGAGAGAGAGTGAAGAGTGAGAAAATGAAGGTAAAATTCATTCTAAATGGTTTTCAGAGAGATTTGGTGGCCGTTGGATGAGTTTATTTAGGACCGTCGAATGAACTTATTAAAGTCTTCTTTGATTAATATTATAGATAAATCTACGAAATATAATAGAATTGAGTAAAAAAAATATTAAATTTATATACATGTAATCAAAATTGATCATTAATTTATATACATGTAACTAAAATCGAATAAAATCTAATATAAATTAAAAATCTAATTTCTCAAAAAACATATCGCCAAAATATGTTCAATCAAAAAAAGTTCTACAAATAGCATTTATAAAATATTATTTTTTTAATTAGTTAAAGTTATTACAAATTTATTAATTTATAAGATTATATTAGCGTTGGATTTTCTTAAAAGATAAAAAAATTGGTCTTAAATTTTTGGTTCAATATATGTGTAAGGCATATTAGTTTGAGATAATTAATTAAATAAATAAAATTAAAATTAATTATATTCAATATAAATGTGTTAAGTAGCGCCTTATTTTTTTTATTTGTTAAATTAATGAGTTTTTTTAATCAAAATGTTATTATTATGTCTTATAAAAATTCAAATTGTTACACTACACATATGATATTAATGGCAAATTTAACTCATTTAATTATAATGCTAATGAATGTCATGTGTTCTAAGATCAGTCGTAATCGTTGATCGATTGGGGGAAAGATATTAAGGAAAAAATGATAATTTATTGACTTTTGGATGAATGAATTTGAGATCGTACGATGTATCCCAAATTAGTTGTATTCTTTGACCGGTTGGGAAGGAATATTGAGGGAAAAAAAAAAGTAATTTCTTGATCGTTGTATGAATGAATTTGAGACCATAGGATAAACTCATTAAAGTCGTCCTGTTTTATATTATAGATTTGACTCGATTTTGATTACATGTATATAAATTAATGTTCGATTTTAATTACATGTATATAAATTAATATTTTTTTAAGTCAATTCTATCATATTTAGTGGATTTATCTAGAATATAAAATAGGAAAGACTTCAATAAGTTCATCCGATGGTCTCAAATAAACTAATCTAATAACCATCAATATCTATTTGAAAATCATTCAGATTGAATTTTACATTTCTCTTCTCACTCTTCACTCTCTCTCTCTTTCTAGCAGTGGCGGATAGAGGAGGGGTGTAGGACCAACCTGATTATAGATTGACTTAAAAAAATTATTAAATTATATACATGTAATCAAAATCGAGTTAAATCTAATACGAACAAAAAAATTTAATTTATCAAAAAGCATATCGCCAAAATATTTTCTATCAAAAAATTATCTACAAATATCATTTGTAAAATATTACTTGTAAAAATTATAATATTTTTTTTAATTATTATAAAATTATTAATTTATATGAATATATTAGTGTTGAGTTTGATTAAGAAATTAAAAAAAATTAATCTTGAACTTTTGATTCGAGATATGTGTAAGACATGCTAGTTTGAGATAATTAATAAAATTAAAATTAATTATGAGTTTTTTTTAATCAAAATGTTATCGTTGTATCTTATACAAATTCAAAATGTTACACTACACAAGATGATATTAATGACAAATTTGACCAATTAAATTGTTATGTTGGAGAAAATCATGTGTTCCAAGATTAGTCGTACTCGTTGACTGGTTGAGAGGAAAAATATTGAAGGAAAAAATGTTTATTTATTAACCGTTGGATGAATGAATTTAAGACCATAACATATGTTCAAGGTTAGCCATAATCGTTGACTTTTTAAGGGGGAAATATTAAGAAAAAGAATTATAATTTCTTGACCGTTGGATGAATGAATTTGAGACCGTAGGATGTGTTCTAAGATCAACCATAATCGTTGACTTTTTAGGGGAGGAAATATTAAGAAAAAAAATTATAAATTCTTGACCGTTGGATGAATAAATTTGAGACCGTAGGATCTGCTTGTTGATGCCGCTCTGTTTTATATTATAAATATTAGTTCTATTTTGTATGGTTTGGTATATATATAAAAAGCATTTTGATGTTAACAGATTTAGTTGGATGAATGTATAGAAATTTGTAGGAGAAGACAATATTCTATCACGCATCACAATGTTCATCTCCTTTCAAAAGGATGAATCATCGAGAGGTTTTTAGTTATTAGATAGATGTATATGCAAACAACATGATAAAGTTGGGCATTGCTCCTGTCTCGATTGCTCAAAATATTGTGTTTAGGTTGATTTTATTTTATACATAAAGGTTTAATAAGTTGTAACTGATAAAATTGATCATAGAGAAGAGAGAGAATATATTTGACTAAAAGCAAGTCTGTAATACACATTATTAATCTAGAAATACTCAAAGTAAGTCTTATATAGTAGGGCAACACAACATAAAAAAAATGTCTAAACTATCTTTAGTATTAATACTCTAACACCCCCTCTCTCAAACTCATGATGTGGTAGAAAATATTAAGAGTTTGCCAAGAAGAAATCTAAAACGTGCTATGGTATGAGACTTCGTAAAAAAATCTGTTATCTGCATTGTGGAAGGAAGAAAGGACAGAGTGATGGTGCCCTATTGCAGATGATGACGCATAAAGTGACAATCAATCTCAATGTGTTTTGTGCGCTTATGGAAGACCGAGTTATGAGCAATCTGAATAGCACTGGTGTTGCCGCAGAACATAGATGTAGGAGATGATATCGAAATGCCAAGATCAGCAAGGAGCCATCGTAACCAGATTATCTCAGTTGTAGTAGATGTCATAACACGATACTCAGCTTCAGCAGAAGAACGAGCAACAACAGTTTGTTTTTTGTTTTTCCAAGAAATAAGATAATCCCCAAGAAACAGACAGAAACCAGTGGTGGACTTGCAATCTATAGAGTCACCAGCCCAGCCAGCATCAGAGTAAGCCCAGAGTTCCATAGATGAAGAGTGAGGAAATAGTAAACTCTGATGTAGAGTACCATGGAGATATCGAATAATGCGAAGAACAGCAACCCAGTGAATGGTGGTGGGTAAGGCAACAAATTGACTCACAATGTGAACAACATAAGAGATATCCGGACGAGTGACTGTAAGATATACTAAACTCCCAACAATAGTCCGATAGAGGGTTGGATCAGACAAGGGAGTACGGTCAGATGAAGAGTAACGAACATTGAGCTCTAAAGGTGTGTCAACTGTCCGATTATTTGATAAACGAGCTCGTTGAATAACATTCTGAAGCATACTTGGACTGAGAGAGAAGAAATCCTTTGGGAGAGGAAGCAATCTTAATACCCAAGAAATATCTAAACTGTCCCATATCTTTCATCTCAAAATAGTCCTGCAACTAGGTTTCCAATAAGAATATGCCAGCAGTGTCATCACCTGTAATAATTATATCAACACATAGTAAGAGAATAATAGAACCTGAGGAAGTAGACCGTAAAAAGAGAGCAGAATCATGGTCACTGGTATGAAAATTCAAGTCACAGATAACTGAAGAAAATTTGGCAAACCATGCCCTAGGAGCCTGTTTAAGACCATATAAGGCACGATAAAGTCGACATACTTGACTAGAACTATAAGATAATCTAGGGGGAGGTGTCATAAAAATCTTTTCAGTTAAATCTCCATGTAGAAATATATTTTTCACATCCATTTGAAACAAACTCCATTGTCGAATAGCAACAACTGCAATCACGGTGCGAATAGTAATCATCTTGGCAACAGGAGCAAAAGTCTCATCATAATCTAGACCATATTCCTGAGCAAACCCCTTGGCTACTAATCGAGCTTTATATCGTTCCACAAAACCATCCGACTTGATTTTTATCTTATAAACCCATTTATAACCAATGGTGCGGTTACCAGGCGATAAAGGCACTAGCTCCCAGGCTTTGGTCTTATGTAAGGCAGACAACTCCTCATCCATAACCTGTTTTCAAAGTGGATCAAGTAAAGCCTCCTTGTAAGAGATGGGTTCAGATAGAGAATGAATAAAAGTAAGAAAAAAACAAAAGTCAGAAGAATAACAAGTATTACTCCAACCAAACCTGTCTGGACATTTGCGAGAGTGCTAAGGATAGCGTGGTGTATGATCCATAGTGTCTAAACCTGATTGGGCGGCCGAAGAGGAGGCACTGTATCCGGAGAGGAGATAACTGGAGTCCTGCGAATATATGTATACACAATAGGGGACGAGTAATAGTCGGCTCAGAAGATGAAGGATCTGATACAAGTATATCACTGACATATGTGTCATGAGGAACATTAGTAGGAAAGGGATCAATATATAGCAAGTCAGACTTATTCAATGAGGAAGAACTAGATGGAATTGAAAAGAATGGAATATGCTCCATAAAAATAACATGACGAGAGACAAAGTTTGTGGGTGATGGAATCATAGCAACGATACCCTTTTTGACCCTCACCATAACCTAGAAATACACATAAAGTTGAAAGGGCAGAAAATTTGGTGCGAAGAACACTAGGAAGCAAAACAAAGCATGTATAACCAAACACACGTAAAGAAAAATAGTTACGCGGCTTACCACAACTTTTCAAAAGGAGAGATTCTAGAGGTGAGAATAGTAGGAATGGTGTTGATCAAATGAACTACTGTCAAAACTGCTTCCCCCTTAAATGAGCTGTGAACATGTGCTGATAAAAGAAGATAACGTGCTGTCTCTAAAATATAACGGTGTTTTCGTTCGGCAACACCATTCTGTTTAGGTGTGTCAGTGCAAGAGGATTGATAATATGTACCATCAGATTTCAACAAATCATGAAAAGAAGTAAAAGTATATTCACCTCCCTGATCACACCAAAAATATTTAATGATTGCAGAATATTGAGTGCATACTATGTTACGAAATGTAGTGAAGATGGAAAAGAATTCAGACCAACGTTTCATCAAGAATACCCAATAATACCTCGTGTAATCATCAATAAATGAAACATAATATTTGGACCCTCTTTGTGTAAGAATAAGAGTCGGTCCCCATGTATCAGAGTGAACAAGATCAAATGGTGCAAGAGAACAAATAACACTTTTATTGAATGACAACGCACTAAATTTATCCAACTTGTATCCACTACAATCAGAAATGTCATGGCTTGCTAAACTATCCAAACTACCAGTGGAAGTTAAAAATTTTAAACGAGAATAAAAAACATGACCAAGACAAGAATGCCATAAATAAAAACTAGATGACTCTGCACTCAAACGAAATGAAGATAAATCAACAGTAGAAGCAGCAGCAACAACATTTGGGACATGAAGCTCCTCCAACACATATAACCCACCTTTTCTACAGTCTGTCTCAATCAGCTTCTTGGACCGTAGATCCTGCACAACACAACCAGAGGAAGAGAAATGAATCAAAAATTCAGAATCAAATAGTTGACCGACTGAAAGTAAATTCAAAATAAGTTGAGGAATATAATAAACATCTGAAAGGGTAAGGTTAGAAGAAATAATTGTCCTAACACTAGCTAATGACATTTGAGAACCATTGGCAACAAGGACAGATAAAGATGGAGGAGAAACAATAGATGCAAACAAAGAAGAGTCACTAGTCATATGATGTGTGGCACCTGAGTCAAAAATCCAGGCGGTTCGAGATATACCTGAAGGACCTGAGCTGAATGAACCTATAGTAGGAGAAACTGTGAGAGCACCAGACTGATGAAGAGAGAGAAACTTTTGTAGCTGATCTGTAATCATAGTCAGGTTGGGAGATGGGAGCTGATGAGGCTGACTCATCCACTGGTGGTGCTACGGCCGTTGTATGACGATCTCTGGACTTAAATGACTGATTTTGAGACCCTTGTGCATTCTTATTCATCAACTTTGGACATTGAGCCTTCCAGAGGTCCTTTTTACGACAGAAGCTACACTCATCAGAAGCAACTCGACCTCGATATTTGTTTTGAAAATTAGAGGTCACTTTGGAGGGAACAACTTGGCAATGGAAGAAGTCCCTTTCCAGAAAGGGTTTTAAGGCGAACCTCTTCAGCTAAGAACTTATTAACAACTGCATCCAATGAGGGAAGTGGGTGACGATGAAGAATAGAATCTCGAAGTCCCTCAAAGTCATCTCTAAGGGCCATCAAGAATTACACCGGCCTCTGTTCCTCTCTGAAGGTGCGCTAATTGAGTAGAATTCTAAGAAATTCTTGCGATAATCGTGCATTCTAATCTCAGAAATCAGTCATAATTGAGTAGAATTCTTGTATGTTTTTGTCCCCTTGGCGCGCATCTCGAATCTCATGCTCTAACTGATACCTCTTTGCAAAATTAGACTGAACAAAAAGTGTGGCCAAATAATCTCAAATTTTCTTAGTTGTGCTAAATTTGGATAGATGAACCCCAATGGTCTGATCAACTGAGTTATTAATTCAAGTGATAATTTTTGTATTGTTGATATCTCAAGTACTCTTCAAGGCAGCATAATTTTCTACCTTAGTATCAGTTGGAGCCTGTGCAACACCACTAATATAATTCCACATGTTTTTTCCCAATAATTTTTTTTTCATAACATAAGCCCAATAAACATAATTTTCACCTATTAATCTCACACTAATTGCCTGAAGCGAATCAGAATTTTCACTTGCCATAGGTCAACAAAGAACGGGCACTAATAATTTGTAAAAATACACTCAAGTAAATTCTAGTAACAACCCAAAGTCAACAAGTCAAACTAGCAAGTCAACGAGACAAAACAATCAAAACCCAATCTAGCTAAAAAACCCAGCAAGCCAAAAGCCAGCAAAACCCAGCAAGTCAAAACTATTCCAAGAATTAAACAATCCAAATAACAAATAGGCCAATAGTTCAAAATCAAATACTAACCCAACCAAGAAGCAATAGACCTACAACGGTTACCAACGATAGAAAGAAGAGAAGAGCATGTGCACAGCTGTGTCCTGCTAGTATGGTTTCATGTTCGGCAGAAAAGCTGCTCGCAAGAAGTCACCAAGGCAGAAAGATTCACCAACCCAGCAATCGCAAAAGACATCGAGCAGAGGAGAGAAACACCCGCACAACCGTTTCCTGCTGGTATGGTTTCATGTTCGGTAGAAAATTTGCTCGCAAGAAGTCACCAAGGCAGAAAATCTGATCGAAAGTCTTTGTCGTGGCAATTCCGAACCCTCTTCTCCTCCTCTACTTTGCTTATGATGAAACCATTGTATTGTTAATCATATTTGGATCTTAACATGCTTTGATACCATGATAAAATTGATCATAGAGAAGAGAAAGAGAAAATAAAAGCAAGTTTGTCATACACATTATTAATCTAGAAATACACAGAGTAAGTCTTATATAGTAAGGCAATACAACATAAAGAAAATGCCTAAATTACCCTTAGTATTAATACTCTAACAGTAACAATGGCAACCAGACAATAAACATAGGATTAGCAAATCTCACTATTCCAACATATTAATAAAATACCAAATAGAATTGGTCTCACTATTCCAACATAGAAATTACTACCATCGGACCTCGTTCTCCCAATCCCATTCTTCATCCATTTATTTTCTCCCACCCATTATTTTGTAAGTTATAAAATAAGATTGTAGGAATTGTGAAAAAGTGAAAATGATAGTGAAATGTGAAAAAGTAAAGAAAGATGAGTGAAATTTTGAATTTTAAATAATTTAAAAAGATAGTGATAGTAGTTACAAAACGTGGATGAAGTTTTTTTGGTGAAAAAGTCCTTAGATAAGCGAAATTGAATAATTTGATTGAAAGGGAGTTAATTAAATATTTCAAAAATATAGAAATCAAGCATTTTGGGAGGCAAGACTTCTCAACCCTCTTACCCAAAAAATATTTGCTTTATATATATAGATAGATAGATTATATGGGGTAGTTATTAGAAGTTGTTAAAATACTAAAATCCACTAAGTTTGTGTGATATTTTATAGTGAAAATTATTGAAAATTACGATTTTGGAAACTTTTTTGTTAATAAGTTCAAGCAATAAATTTTTAAGTCGTTAAATTCAAACTAATTATTTTTATTTTTTATTTATTATAAAAATACACTCGTTGGCATTCACACAGCGTCTCCCTCCCTCTCATCTTAATCGCCATTGCCACCACCTTCACTTTCCTTCACCACCAAGTGCATCACTGCCACCACCCACTTTAGTGGTGTCATAACTAAGTTCCTAACCAAAGCCTAACATGTCTCGTTGGGTCTCTAATCTCATCCACCCATTTCCCCTACAGTCGGTGGCGAGTGTTGCCTTCATCATTTTCCATTTAGCTAGAAGTGTCTTTCCGATCCTCTTCTTGCCAAGTTCAAGTAAAAGCTTGGTTCATTTGGCTAGAATATTGTTCAAGTTCAGCTCGTTTAGAACATGAGACTAGCTCGAGTTGAGTCCTATACGAGTCAAATATTAGCCAAACCCAAGTAGCTTGGCTCGATTATCGTGTCTTGCCTCTTAGATCAACCTCCTCATGCAATGTTGGACCCCTTCTGCTTTATGTAAATTCATGTTCAATTTGTAATTATTCCCTTAGAGACCCCCTTTAAAGCATTCATATAATTAAGTGGACCAACAACATATAAGTATTATACAAAAGCGCTACTTTCACATGTAACCTCACTGAAATTGTACGAAACTATTAAAGTAAATCAACCAAACATCGTGAGAAAGTGAATGAGATTGACACATTGAAGACTGTAAATTGTATCATGTGATGAGCCTCAATGGGTAGATTGAGCAACTTGATTGCCTAATAACCTCATGGCAATGCACTTAGCTGATTAGTACCATAGATTTTTATTTGATCAAAATAATTTTTTTAGAAATTGATTCTTTTATGCAATGGAATGAGATCTATGGCCAAGAAAATATTGGGTGTAACGGTGACCCTATATCATTACCGCCACGTGGTATCACTATCCAATAAAAAAATGAAAAGCGAGCAAGTGGATCTCACATATAATAGTAACCATCCCTTCATGTTATTTGATAACCACCCAAGTGGGATTTACCTTATCCACTTGTAGAATTTTTATTGAATTGTGACACCACGTGACAGTGATAACGTGATATCCCCGTTACACCCAATATTTACTCCACATGGCCAAATACCATCAAAATGATGCCACATGTCAAGATTAATGGTAACCTCTCCAGCTCCTATCTTCTTCAAAAAAATATAGAATGTAAGGTGATACCACATCATTAATATCATGTGGTCTCTCCAAGCAGTGATAGAATACTAAGTGAGTTAATGGGCTTTATTGTTTTACTAATTAGTTGATGACACCATGCGGCACTGATGACGTTATCTCACCGTTACACCCAATATTTACTCCTCTTCTTCCCATT
Organism: Ilex paraguariensis; assembly: GCA_963454935.2. NCBI lineage: Eukaryota > Viridiplantae > Streptophyta > Magnoliopsida > Aquifoliales > Aquifoliaceae > Ilex > Ilex paraguariensis. The sequence continues at coordinate 650,853 of CAUOFW020002280.1, forward strand.
AACTAATCCACTTTCAAAATTCTCTTTCGCAAGATGTGCTTTTTTCTCTTAACCTCTCCACCCTCCCTGTTAACTCCATTCTTAAAAGCATGGCCTAAAAGCTGTATGTATGCATATATATTTGCTCTCTCTGTCTCTCTCTCTCTTCATACCACATGTAACTCTAGTTTACTATCAATGGGCAGAGTACAAGATGAAGCAAACACTAAATCTTAGTAAAAAAAATTTGCAGCATATCAGCCAGTGCCATATCCTGTGCTCATTGGTACCATCAGAACCCAAACAAGTCTCCATTCAAAGATTGGTATCTTCTTCTTAGAGTAAGTCTACAATGACAGCCTTGACTTGATTAGAAATTCATGCCAATTTTTGTTTTGTAATTTTATTTATATAACTTTTTTGAATTTATGCAAATGGATAATGATAGGTTGGAGAGAGTGCAGGAATAGAGAAAATTCAAAAGCTGTACTGCAAAATTGGTAGGTTTCAATAATGGAAATATGAATAGATTTGCTTTCATTTCATGCTTTGGTGGTTGGGGACTGTTTATGTACAGCTTTGCATCTTTATCCTGATAAAAACAAGCATCGTAAGGTTGATATTGCCTTTAAGCTTGTCTCAGAGATGGACTATTTGTGTTTTATCTACCCCTTTTTTTTCTTCTTTTTTTTGGTTCCTCTTTGGAGTGCTTACATAATCACAACTTCCAATCTTCGATCCTTGTGATTATATATCACAAGGCTACCCTCATTACCAGACTCGGAATCAGAAGAGTACAGAGAGTATTTGGTGCTTGAAAATTGGAATTGTTTTGAGCAAAGGTAGACAGATATGTGACTCCCCAGTCTGAGTTTTTGTTTGTTTGTTTGTTTGTTTGTTTTTTTTTTTTTTTTTTTTTGGGGGGGGGGGTGATTTTGTAAATTTAGATCTACTTGTATCGGTTAGTAATCTACAGCAATGGACGTTGTGCTCAATGAACATGAAAATATGTTCTGCTATACACATCATCTGGGTGCCACATTGTGTTAAAAGTTAAAACAAAAATCACAAGATAAGCATAAAACTAACCTTCATTTCACAGTATTGTACGAGGAATGGTAACTAAAATCAAAACTGATAAGATATTGAATTCTATCATCTACTTGCAGAAGCACAGATATAGAAATTTTGTTTTTGCCCCCAACACTGTTTAACCAACCACCGAGTGGGGTGATCCAGTGGGGAGCTGTCATATCGGTTATATTTTTTACTTTGAGATTTGTGATTTGAGTTTTAAAGTCTATATTGGGGTTCGATAGTTAAGTATAATGTTAACTTAGTTATGTTTGTTTTCAAGAGGAATAACGGGTGTAATCAGGAGTTTCATAAGTCCACTAGTGAGGGTTTATCAAAGTAGTTTCTAAATATTTTCTTTTGTCTCCATTCTTTTTTCAATAGCAAAAAAAAAAAGCTGTTTGACTAAAAGGGCTTGTCAGAATGACATTGGGGTAACATAAAAGGCCCCAAATAGCTAACAAGTTTATTTACACAATAATATATCCATGTGGATTAACCAGTGATCCACTCTTCGCATAATTAAAGGTTTCTAAGTATGTCTACCTTATAACTACAAATTTAATTGAATATATTGTGAATTAAAATATAAATTAGTGAATCTAAATGATTTGGGTTGTTGTGCTTTATGTAAGAAAGACTGTGTAATATAATATAGATTAGTCATTATTTTTTTAATATATGGCATTAATCTGTGCTGTTAAATATTAGTTTAGTCATTGTCTTTTTAAGTTTTTTTTATAGAACATGTTAATTATTTAATTAGTAATGTTCGTTGATGTTAAGGATTTTGAAAAGAGTGATTCACAATTTTGATATACGATATTTCATACTTAGAATTCACATGTGACTACTAATATAATTAAGAGTAAATTTGTTAGTGAGAAAAAAATTACAAACTGATTTTGAAAATTTATGAGATGCTTCAATATTTGTGTATTGTAGATTTCAGTTGTTTGACTAATTAATCAAAATATAACATCCCTTTTTAATTTTAAGTGATTAATTGTGTTGCCAAGCATGCCATAATATACAATCTCAACAAATAAGAGATTTTTAAGATTTGTTAAGGGCTATAAAATAGAGCCATCTAAAGAGCTTCACAGAAGAGTCGAGACGACCAACATGCCCAAACTTACATGCCTCATTTTATGTAAAATCCGGGGAAAAAAAATTAAATATTAATTAAATGGATAAAATAATAATTAATTGTTAAAGCACTAGTTAAAAACGTGAATTTTTATAAAATTCAGATGATGAAACAGACTTTACTGTTGAATTCGTCTCGCGAAATATATTAAATTTAAAGTTAGTTCAATAAAAATATATTAAATTTAACACAGGACGAAATTTAATTGATTTGAAATAAAATTAGACTCGTTAAAAAGAAGACGTGTGGTATTATGTATGTGTGTGTAAAACCGGACCGCAGGTGGGATGTTTTGAAAATCCGTTGATGGTGTGGTGTCCCATTGGTGTAAACCATAAATCATCTCCCCATAAAAAAATAAAAAATTAATTAATTAGTCATTGAGTGTATATAACACCAATGATAGGGATTTGGAATGCCTGGATATATACGCATGGTATTGTATGTGTTGTGGGAGCTCGAAATGGGGCTCGGTATTGCTATTACTTGTGTGAGTCTCATCTCATGGTGTGACATGATTTATGACATTTGTTTATAATAGACATATTTGAATGAATGCATGAAATGATTGTTGCATGTGACATTTCATATGCATTTAAGTTGAGAGGTATTCTCTATAGGAGTTACTCTATTGAGCGTTGACTCACCCGTTACAGGAACAATTTTCAAGTACACCACAAGCTTTCACCGAAGGCTGGTCCGCTTTGATGACAGAGTCAAAGTGTAGCTCTTATTTTGATGTCGTAGTCCCTTGTTTATATTTACTTTTAGTCTTGTATAATTTTTATAACAAAAGTTTGTTTATATTTTAAAGGCATGTAAATGAGACTTTTTTAAGACATTTATTCTTTTATGAATGAATGTATGTAATAGTGATGATGATTATGATAGTATCCGATACTATACAATTAAGTGTGGGTGAATGGATCCGGTGCGGTCAATATTTGTACGATTGCATAAGTTGCACTTTGGGTAGAGCTCCCCATACAAAAGAGATTTTGTTAAGTTATGAATTCCGATAAATGGGGCATAAATGCGTGGTATCGAGTTGCACAGTATTCACGGATATTTTGTGGGTTGACGGTTGATCAACAGGATAAATTACGGACATCCAGATTTTGAGATGTTACATTTTATAAAGTGATGACTTGTTATCTAACATGCCTAAGTGTATAAGAAGATTGTTATTTGGACCTAATTTATTAATTTATTTTTTTGATTCAATAATTCACAATCATTGGATTAACTGTGGGGCCATGTACTAATTCAATAGTTGTGATGAATTATGTCAACAAATTATGTCATAATTTTATTATTAAATGTACAATAAAAAATAATAAAGATTTGTTATGTGCTATAATATATCAAATAGATTCATCTATAGAGCTTCACAAGAGAGTTGAGAAAGATAATACACTTAAATCTTAATTACTAATTTTGTAATTACTCTAATAGTATAGATAAGAAGGTGAATTCTCAACTTATAAAAGCACACAACAATGGTTAAAATTGATTCAATATTTATCTATTTTAATTCAATGGTATAAGAATTTATTTATTTATTTTTTGTGACAGTGAAGTTCATCATAAAAAGTAAATTTTTCGCCAGAAATACTTTAAATTTATGTCTAGAATTTGTGACAACAAATAAATTTTTTTTGACAATACAACCGCCGCTTAAGAAGCTTAATAAGAGTCTATCTTTTTGGCTTAATTTTGACTCTTGTCAACAAGTCCAAGCATGATTCAGCTCTCTGAGTTTACATATAACCCCATATTCTTGAGTTCTAATAATGACAGCGATTTTCCACAGAAGAATCACCCAATAATAGGGGAAAATGTTAGACATTAAAGAGATACAATCTTCCACACATTGATAAAACAAAAGGAACTGGAAGTAATAGACAGATTTCTCATCATTTCGAAGCAGGTATATGAATCCCAGGGTTCACTCCAGTGTCAAGTAATAATCTCAGTTAATAATTCCGTCAAAGTCATCGCATACACATAGAAGCAGATCATTTATCAATGAAGATAAGTAGTACAAACACTACCATACCATAACTTCATCTAGCATTTCAATTAAAATTTGAAGTATCTGCCACTAGTAAATAAACACACAAAAGGTTACAGCAGGCAAATGCACATGAGCGGTTAGAGGACTTTCAAAAAACAAATCCAAAGAAATATCACCAATCGACCATAAAATAGACACAAGATGGGAGAAACCAGAGCCAAAGGATTAATGAAGCGATGACATCCCATATGAAAAAAAAAAACATCTACAAGATATACAAAAGGCATATCGAATTCTGTACCAGAGCCGATGCTAATTGCCAAGGATGAACCCACTCTGTGACTTAAATAGGTGACAAGCTGGCTATTACTATGTTCTAGCAGATTACAGGCATCCTTCCTCAAGTAATCGGCATAGAGAGTTTATGACTTCAGGAGAACACATCTCTCGTAGACAGCTACAATATCTTTCTTGTTGGGATTCTTCAATTGCAGCAGTTCAGCACCAAAATTGTTTTGTGAGCTCTTGCTTAAGTTTCTACACTGTGAACTTTGTATAGGCTTCCGAATTGGTTTGTTGGCTGTGGCTCTCTTCATCACCCTTAAATACCGAGCCATCATCTTCTGGTGAAGCAAACATCAAAGGGCTAGTTGTACTTTTGGGCCTCTTATTTCCTATGCTTATTTTATCATTAGTGTCCATGTCGTGAAAGGATTCCACACCCATTTCATAATCATCTACCCTAACACGTTTCCCACGTGAAGCAGTTTTGAGCTTACTATCCAGTGCTGTTTCATTGAGACGGACTGCAGTCAACTGTTGCTGGAGTAAATCAAGTTTTCCTTGCGTGGCTTGCAGCTGAACGGAGAGTGCTTCTGCTCTGTTGTTTGCCTCAGCACGGGCTGTACCCTCGGTCTCCAAAAGAGTCTCAAGGACATGAACCGTACTTGCCCTCTGTTCATTATTTGATTTCAATAGTGACTCGATTTCTTTTTCCCTTTCTTCAACCCTTGCCTCCAGCATTGCAACTTTGGAAGATGCACGGTACCTTTCTACTTCGGGTAATGCTACACTGACCACCAAATCAGTTTTTCGCCTCTCTAGACTTTCAACATGCCTCTTGGGTCTCGGCCCTCTCAATTTGGGCCAATCTTTCCATTGCTATTCTCTGAAACTCACTCTGTCTTTCTGGGCAGTAACTGCTTCTGCTCGGGCTTTGTCAACCATCTTAGTTGCCCTCTTTGCTTCTCTTTTGGCAATTTTACACCTTTCATGGACTTCTCCAAACCTATCAAACTCAGATTGGTACTTCTACTCCAAAAGATTTTTTTCCTGTTTCAGAATCCTAGCTTCTCTTTCAAATGATTGTGCGGTGGCGCTTGCACTCTCTGACCTCTCAGCCAACTCCTTAATCTCAAGCTTTAAGGTTGATATCTCCAGATCTTAGTTCTTTATCTTTGACTCGGCAGCCTGCAAAAAAACACAGATCACAGTAAAGCACCCACAATACATATATCAAGGGTACAGTCTAATTTGCATATCTTGCAACTTAAATTTATATCTTCTTAAGCACTTTGCATCAATTCACAGGACTTACAAAAGAAATAACTGTTCATGGGTATAATAACTTATGGTTTACCGGAAGCCCTTAATAGAGCATAACGGGAAAATAGAATTTATGTATCCCACTCCAAAAATATTGGGACAAAGCTTTTTTGAGTTGAGTTGAGTATTCTTTGAAACATTTAATTTACATCATTTCCGTAGAATTGAGTTAGATTCAATCTACAATAACAACATTACAGCTGCCTATAACCACAAAATAACTGCCGCACGCAACTATCACATGCACCACAACCCCCCACCACATTTATGTTTATCCATTAGTTAGGAATGCTACCAGGTTTTATGAATAAAAAATCACATCCATTAGTTATTAATGCTACCAGGTTTTATGAATTACAAAATCACATCCATTAGTTATTAATGCTACCAGGTTTTATGACCTGGTCTTCCTCAATCTTCTGTTTCGATGAAATTTGTTCATATTTTCTTTTCCATTCCATGGAGTCCTGCCGGGCAGAATCCAATGTTTTTGACAAGCTGGAACTTCGCTCTTCCAGTGAGCTACCTTTACTCTGTAAATTCGTTATGTGGCTCATATAATCATCTGCAAGCTTCTTGTCATTAATAGCATTGACGAGACTTTAGGCGCTACGAGTTAACACGTGGATAGTTATAGCAGTTAGTAATTTCAAAGGATATCAGGTGAGGATGCTGAGGAGTTATGGCATGGAAAAGCCGAGCACCACATATCGAGGCCAGCATTGAAGAAGATATGGCAGTTCATTAGTGACAACTTGAGTGACTTGACATGACCATTAACGAGCCTCTTTATCTTCGAGATCCGTGAAGACAGTCATCATTACAAAATATTAATTACTATTACCTCGACCCATCGTCTTCGACAATAATTGAGGTGCTTATTCCTGAGCAGTGATTGCTCGAACGTAATTGTCAAGCGCCGAGTACAGGTTCTTAAATGATCAGAGATAAATAATTAATGATCGAAGGTCCCCGAGCACGTATTCACTTTGTTGAAAGGGTAAATCTTGAAGGGATTTGATTGGATTGTACTCATTATGCTTGTATATGAGTGTCAGCCATTAAATGCTAAGATGAGACTCACAGACCCCCTAATCATTATTAATTCAAATATAAATATTTATCAGAAAGTTAAACAAAGATACGCAAACCAAATTCAAAAAATACACCATGCTAATATTTCCAATGCCGACTGACTTAAGTTTTAGAGGGAATTAATTGGGTACTCACCCGACTCCTTTCCTAACGTTTTGATTATCAGAATCATCATCCAGCAGATTATTATCTCTACTCATGGCAGGATTTCACCCATGCAAGCATCTTCATAACACTTCAAATATTCATTCTCATACTTCTCACTAGCTTCTAGTTGCTTGTTAAGCAATGTCATCTTATCTTCAATTAAGCGGCATTTCAACATAAGTGAAATTTTATCAGGTCCAGCTTGATCTATTTACTTCTTGATTAGGTCAAAGATTTGACCTTCCAAACTGGGTTGTTCAAAATTTCAGATGAAAATTAAAACCAAAATCAGGTCAACTGAAAAATGAAGATACAAACCTCTGTTGCAAGAACACAAATAGCTTTTGCCATTTTTTCGGACCATGGGGATGATAGGTACTTGGATAGAAGATTATCAAGAACCTATATGGACGTATTTCTGACCGTATCATACTTAATTGATGACCATAATCTACATACACCCAAAACAAATCCATATATCGGTTTGTTCTACAGAACCTGTTGAAAGGTTCCACATAACTGTCTAGCTAGAACTCAATCAAAAAATAGGATAACCACCGCAGTGAAGCAATGAACTAATGGATTAGCAGAAGTTATGTTCATAAAAAAGCCCTTTGCATACAAAAACTTAATGGAAAAAGGCAGCACTGGTGATGACTCCCTAAATCTTATGATTCCATCGTCTAACATAGAGGGCAACGAAAAGACAAGATATGCATCCTCTAAATCTTATTGTGGGCACCGCACCATTATTAAGAGCATCTACGTAGAATTGACTGATACGTGCAAAAGTGGGTCCCATCGTTAAAAGGTAAAATGGTTATTTTATAACATTCGTTAGTTCAATTTGTCTTCTAGTACTAATAAGGGGTCTTAATGTAATTTAACAAATGTGAGGGGAATTTTCTGATTAAGTGATAATCTCAGGGGTGTAAGTATAATTTATCCAACTCAATATATTGCCCAGCCCCAAACATCCGTTTTATTTCCTATTTCGAAATTGGAGAGAGTCGTGTTCAAAAAAATTGGAGAGAGAGAGTGGGAGCGGAAGAGAGACGACGATCATCAACGCCTACTTCGTGAACGCATCGCTGTTCCATCACGGTCAAATTTCACACTGGTTTTTCATCTATATTGCAGCCATGAGAGAGAAGTTACGCCGATTTTAGGACTCTTGACTCACACAGCGAAGTTCTTTGCTGGAGTGTTCTACCATCGTCGATATTACCGTTCTTTGCCGAACCTGCATTCCGGTGAGCCGTTCTTTTCTGAACCTGCATTCCGTTGAGTCGTTCTTTGCTGAGCCTGCATTCTGGCAAGTCATTCTCTAGAAGTTGTTTTGGCGACTAGTGAAATTTTATGAATTTTCAGTTAGTTTTGCGAAAAAGATTCTTTCTTCTTTTTGGAGATATTTGAAATTTAATGTATGTCGACGCATCTGAGGCTTTAAAGGATTGCGTAATTAGGTTGTTTACTTTAGATTTTACTAATTTTATTATTAGACGTTATTTAATATCTGTGATCAAGGAATCGTGCATAACACTTCTTCTGAGTGCAAAAAGATATTGTGGACTTTTTTTTTCTTTTTTGTATTTTTAATCTCCTCATATTCATAATTTATTTGGACCTGTTTGTGCATTATTCCTAATAATGAACAGTATGAAAGATTCAAGAATATGATTAAAGAACTTAGAAGATGATGATCAAAGCATTGCTGCAGAATATCCTTCCATATCTCTCTGTCAACTGGTAGTTATCCTATATATACAGATGCAAAACTGTCTATTATTATTACAACCCTCAAATTAACTGACTGTTAATTGGACAATTGGAACTTAGTTGATTGAATTGGAGTCTTTGCTTAACACAGGTTCCATGATTCTGCTAGATTGGTTTTTTAGTAAATTATAAATAACTGGTTGTTGAGTTACAGGTTGAATAAAAAAGAGGACCTGAATGTGCTGGAAACTAATGAAAAAGTTGAAAAGCTATTATTAACTTCTAAGAAAGAATGAAAACCTTTGGCTTTTTTGTTGGCACGTGTTTTATGGGATTTCCTTCTCTTTTTTATGTCACTTGAGGGTAATATTCCTATAAATATATTAGAAAATTTGAGTGAATATGTATAATTTCTTAAAGTTGTTGGATGTCATAACATATCTTGAAATTAAGGTCAATCATGCCTTTACAAATAATTGACTAATTTTGCATAAAATTGTTCTTTGGCCTTGCTCATGGCAAGAGAGAGTCATGCAAGATAACACATATGGTGTGTTTAAGATAGTTGGATATCTTTTGATTGCAGTTGTCACAATGTTCAGAAGTTACTATTGACACTTTAGGCTGTATAATTCCTCTTGCCAACATCTTTACGCATGCTCAACCCGTTAATCCTAAATTCAGAATGTAAATTTTGTCTTCAACAAAGTTATGTGAAACTTATGTGGAAAATGTTTTTACTAGGAAAATTGTTTTTCATCGTTGGGTTTCTATCAATATGCACAATATTCAAACTATGCTGTCAATCATCACCTCTTAATATTGTTGATATTCTTTATCTGTTATTTTTGGTTTAATATATTCCTATTTCTTCTATCTCCTCAAAATATATTCTCACACATCTTTACTTTTTCTTTTTCTCAAAATGATTTGCTGTGATCGCCCTTCCTTCTGTATCCGACAAAGCTCTTCTCATGTAGCGATGACAAAACTGTGCCTCTATGGGACTGTAATACTGATCATGTCAGTGTTATCTGTTATGATTATTTTCTTTGTGAATGGGTTCTTTTAAAATTTTGTACATATTTGTTATGATTTTTCCACGGGTAATGCAGTGTGCTGTTGTTGTTAAACTTGAAAGCACAAGTGGGACTTTGATTAGTAAAGGTCCATGGGTGTTTTTTCGGATTGTGAAATGCTATTAAGGTAGTTTCTTTCGGTTCGTTAACATAAATAATTTTTATTGTAACCATGCTGTCTTGATAAAGTTTTTCCATTGCATTGTTGATGATATCTTTCCTTCATTTGGCATATGTGGGTGATATTGTAGGCATGGGACATTCAATTTAATGGTGAACACACTCTTGATGGACTAGTTGGGCAAATCTATCCTTGGTTTGTGGATAATGACTTGCTTTTTGCTGCGACATAGGTAACTGTTTTCAGGACTATTGAATTGCTTCATGACTTATTTATTTGCTAAAGAACTTGAGTGGTTAGGCACTTATTTTTTACACCTTTGTGGCTGCAGGATGAGATCATACTAGCCTAGAAATCCAGCTTTGTAACCAGTTGCCCTGAACTGACTACATTGATGAAGGGTTACACCCGTGCTGTACTTTCGCTCGTTGTTGGAGCCAATAGGCTCTACTTCGGTTCCATGGACAAGACAGTAAGAGTATCTTGCAGTTTTAATTTTTGTCCAGCTAATATGCCTTCAAGCTGTCTAGAGCACGTGTGAGACAACATTCAGCCTAATTTATTGTCTCTAATCTATGTGTTCTACATTTTTATGGTACTTTTGTACAAAATAATATGATTCTGGTCTATACACCAATCTAAGGAGTGGAGGCTTTGTCTGCTACCATATTTGAATGCATATGTGTATGTGCGTGTGAAGTGCACTTGGTTCTGCATGCCTCAATATCAAATTTTTTGAACTGTTGGTTCTTGATTTGCTCACAAATTCTATATTTAATGCGTGTAATAGATGTACCCTGTTCACAGCCTCATTTTAGTGATCCTTGCCACTTGATGCTTATTTTGGACCACCTTTATTGTTTATGGTGACATTATCATATTTTGTGGCTACATTATCATATTGACTGAAATCAAGGAATATAAGAAGAAAAACTTGATAACAGAAAATAATAACTAAAATTTTTTGTGCATAAATCTGACGAGTCAAGAATATCGTTGTATGTGCTTCTTAATTTGGTATTTCACAAATTGACTTATAAATATCTTGTTTCTTCAGTTATCGAGTATGTTTAAGTTCTTAATATTGCAAAGCATTATATATCATTGTATTTTTTCTTTCTTCAGGTCTGGGACCTCCAAGCTTTACAGTGTGTCCAGATACTTAATGGTCATGCTGATGTTGTGATGTCTGTCCTTTGCTGGGATAGCTTTTTGTTATCTGGTACCTTGGACAATACAATTAAGGTTTGGGCTGCAACTGAAAGTGGGAACTTGAGCATGTAAGTAGTTCAACAACATCTTTTTCCTCTATATTTTTGTAAACTATATTATGATATTTATGACCCAAAATATTTAGTGCTATATGGTCTATGGACTAATCATCATATTATTTATGACCATAGTTGTCAAATCATGTATCAGAAGGCGTATTGTTTTTTAAAAATAGTGTATTGTATCGTATTGTGTATCGTAAGATACGCGCAATTTTAATTTTTAAATAATTATTAATAAAATATATGTATATACCTTTATAAAAAAGTCATAGACTCATAATAACATAGTATTTCATTAATATTCTACCAACTATTCAAGTTTTCAACATAGTTCATTAATATTAAAATAGAAAGACCTCTAATTCAAACTTCTAACATCGATTGCTTGAACAATTTTAATATTAATCAGAAATTTTGAATTTAATTGAACATTAACATTAGACTTTATTTATTTTTTTTAAACTATACTCACTGAAACGACGATGTTCACTGGCTAGTGATTTAAAAAGAAGTCCTAGGGTCAAATAATGTTATTTCAACCTCAAAAAAAAAAAAAAATAGAATCGTCACGTATCGTATTATATCGTATCGTGTATCGTACGAGACAATGCAAAAACGATACAGAGACACGATATGTATCATTTTTTAGGTATATCGCGACATATCGTACGATACTAATAACTATGTAAATGACCAAATGTATTTATGTTATCAATTTATCCTACAAGAAGTAAAGTTCGTATCGAAAGCACATTTTATATAGAATTCATTGTGTCTCTCTGATGGACTGTTAGATAAATTGGTGGGGATGAAATTCATTTCTGGACAATACTTCTGTGCTGATGCAGTGTTACGGAAGCTTTTTCATCCCAACATCAAACTTTTGCTTTTAAGTGAAGGGTCAAAAGGATGCTGATAATACACAAAGATGAGACTACGAAACTAAATTTCAAATTATTTATAATATGTAAAAATTGCTAATGGCAGCTATGCTTTGCTTTTCTCAAGTCAATACCTGATGGTTAATATTAGTGGAAATATTGTTGCTTTTACATATTCTGTCAGTCCTCCCATTTCTTAAAAAGCTATTAGTTCAGATTGTTACATGTTTGGTTTGCTGTTCCATACATATTCCTATGCAGATGTAAGTTTGATTAGGTATCTGATTGCGAATTAAAGGTTATCAGTCATTTACCAGTTCTGTTTGATTTAGTGGAGTCGTCAAAAAGTTGGTTTAATTAATTGGTAGTGGGATCTCTTAGTACCTTATTTTCTCATGTTTGTGGTGGATGAATTTACTTGATTTATCCTTGCAATGAATCAAGTGGTGGTTTCTACAATTTACAATAGTAATTTGCACATTCTGGTTTTTTGCATGTAAAGGATATCATTTTTTTTCTTTCTGGTGAACAGTGTAAAATCCTTCAAGTCAATGATTTCATTGATTGCTTTCTAAAAACAAACTATTTTAAGATCAACATAGATAAAAGGCCTATGACTAGCATCATGCATTATTTTGCTTTATTCTTGTGTGGTATCAGTGTTTGGCGTCTCTTGTTTTCCGGTCTTTCTTGGATATAATCAGGTGAATGCTAGGTCCTAATACTGGTGGGTATTTGGATGCGCAAAAGCTTGGCAAATTGGATGCAACTTTGTGTCACTGTAGGAATGAGAGTCATAATTCGGACGGCTTAGGTCAACAATTTGAAGAATGTCTTATAACTTCTAAAAATAGCACTTAGATGCAAAATTGTGGAAAGACTTCATTCTAGCAGATATATGGGATTTATTGATTTAAGAGACACCTTTGTGGTAGGTTCAAGGTTTGTTGCCTGTGTTTGAGATTGAAATCACATCAAATAAGATTGACTGGGTTAAGGTATTTAAATCTTGAATAGTATATATAAATAACAGATACCTTAGTTTAGGTTATATTGACCTATTGTGTATTCTTATATTCCCATTCAATTACAAGAAGAAAAAGCGAAGCAGCCTGATATTATTGTGCAGCTTAATGTTATATGCATGCTAGTTGATCTGAATGTTTCTGTCAAGAAGCCCGAAGTGGTGGATATGACATTGCCACTCTTTATTGAAAGTCTATAAGAGGTTGACGCTTCAACTCCTGGCTTATTGTGATTTTGAGTATGAACATATCTTTCTAAAACATGTATTTAATGTAATTATATGTTTTCTGCTAAGGTTTGAAAGTTTCTTCAGTTGAATATATCATTCAAATGGCTAAGGCTTAAATCTAATCTATCGCGTGGTTTCTTAACATTTCTTTGTGGAGTTATTGCAGCTTCTTGATGTTGTTTCTTGCACGGTGAGTTTAGATTTTTAAAAATCTAGAATGTGTTGAGGTACGCTCTAGCTTATAACTTTTGAATAGTATGTGATATTATCAGAATTCATTCTAGTAAGTGAATGTTCACCAGTTCAATGATTCAATCACATTTCTATGCACTTCCAGGCTTTCATTTGATTGTGACCAGTCTTAGCGGCACTATATTGAGGTGAGGCTATCGGCATCATTTTCTATCTTTGTGCTCAGATGTAGGCTTAACTGCTAAGACTAGAAAGGTAGGAATCCACTGGTATTGCTTAATGTCATGTCGTGGTTTGATTTAATTGGATTTATCTTCTGAAGTGGTTTTTCTTATAAATTGTGCTCTCTTTTGGTGGATTTCTGCACCAGTCATCAATTGTACAGAGCTTTCCTGACTAAATAAATTTGGAAATTAGCAAGAGTGGAGCATATTTTCTTAGACCTCTACTTCCAGTTGTCTTTGGTCCCATTATTGACGTTGAACTTTTTCCTTTGCAGTTATTTCGCAACTTGTGTTCCTATGTTGCTTTTTGTGGATTAGCACCCAAGAAACTGTCCCTGATAAAGTCAGTTTCCACTAGCTTGAATTATGTGGGGAGCGTGGGTGCAATTGTTCTTCCAGCAGTGAATGTGGATGGGCCATACATGTGGAATACTCAGTGGCCTTCTGCCGTTCAGCGTACCTCAAGGGACCCCAACCCTGGAAAGTTGGTCTTCAACAAAAATTAGCACGATTTTATTTTCCATTTGACTAAATCATGAATATCTCTCCTTTTTTTTTTTGGGTCATCTATTGATGCTATCCTTCTGTATTATCTATCTATTTTGAAGTGTCTAGTACATGCTTAACCTGTGATGCACATAATGTTTTTTTGCTTTTTTTTCTTTACCTCATAATGTCATGTTTGTGGCTTGTCTTACATGAATCTAGGAGTGCATAGGCATGTTGCATCTGACATAAATGCAGCCGTGTTGAATATTATTCTCGCTACTTATTATATGTGGAATGATTGGAGATGGTCAAACTATTAAGGTTTGACACAAAATGTTTTTCTCCAGGTTCTTATTTATGGGAATATCTTGAAGTTGAGTTGGAACTTAATGCTCTTGATAACCCTGGCAGTCGCTAAGGGAGTGGCAATGAGAAAGCTGCTGTAAGCCAAGGAGTTGCTCTTTCTGCCTCTTTAGGAGGGCAAGTTGTGGTTGGAGCAATGAACACAATTTCAGGTATGGCAAACTCCTTAGTATTTACTTGTGAAACAGATATGGATTCTCTGTGTTTCATGTTTGTTTTGCTAGCCGGTGGTTGTTGGTTTTAGAGATTGAGAAAATTTGTGGTTATGGAATGTGCGTTGTAGGCTTCACGCTTCAGTGCTTATAGAATTGTTCAAATTAGAAGTCATAGTTTTATGCAAATAATGTTGAAATGCTGCCTTTTTTCTGACTGCAACGGGTGTCAAGGCAACGTATCTCCTTCTGGTAGCTTTTTTACAGGTAAGCTTTCCTTTAATTACTTTGGTGGGATCATAAGATATGGAAATATTCAATACCAACTTTTTCCCAACCCAGGTACCCCGGAAAAAGAAAAACTACTCGAAACAAAATGATTTGCCATTTGTCAAATGGCAATCAATGGGTTTTTTTCGGTATAATGGTGATTCCCGAGTATTATAAACAAGTATTGCATATTTTAGTATTACATGTTCATCTCTTTATTAGAATCACCCACTATGTTCATCTCTTTATCAGAAACACCCTCTATTTTCATCTCTTTATCAAAATAACACTACGAAAAAGATGACTACTATAAAGAAGATAAAGAACAAGAAGACAACTATGAAGAAGAAGAACAAGAACATGAACATTACGAACAAGAACATGAACATTACGAACAAGAACATTACAAAAAAAATAAAATAGAAAAAGAAAAAGAAGAATAAGAACAATACAAAGAAAAAGACGACTAAGAAAAAAAAAGAATACTAGATTATGGAGAAGAAGAAGTTCTTGAAGTAGAAAAATAAGAAGACGATGAACGGCGGAGAAGAAGATGACTACGAAGAAGAAAAATATTATGATGAAGAAGAAGAAGAAGAAGAAGAAGAATAAGGAATACGAATAAGAAAACTACAAGGAGGAAAAAGATAATGAAGAAGAAAAAAATTACAAGATGACAACGAAGAAGAAGAAGAGTAGGAAGAAGAAGAATGGCGCTATGAAGAAGAACAAAACAGTTTACAAATAAGAAGTTTCGAAGAAGAAGACTGCAGAGAAGAAGAATAATAACACTACAAAGAAGAAATAGAATAAGAAGAAGGTTGCGAAGAGAAAAAGAGAACTTGAAAGGGGGAAAACTAGGACTTATGATGCTTCTATGTTTATGGTTAGGGCTTAGACAATGCACAAGCAAATTTTTGTGTCTCTCGTATGAGATTACACAATGAAACTCAAGTCTCGAACAAACTCATCTCTAATGGCCAAGACTATCATTTTCATCCTCTTCATTTCCTTCCTCTCCGGCGTGATGCATGTCAAGTCACCCTCCATGTTCATCTCTTTATCATAATCACCTTCTATGTTCGTCTTTTTATTAGAAACTCTCTTTATGTTATCTGTTTATCAAAATACGAGTACGAAAACTACGAAGAAGAAGACTAATATAAAGAAGATAACGAGCAAGAAGACGACTATGAAGAAGAAGAATACGAACATGAATACTACAAACAAGAACAAGAACACTATGAAGAAGAAGAAGAATACAAATAAAAAGACTACGGAAAAAAAGAAGACTTGATGATGGAGAATAAGAAGTTCTTGAAGAAGAAAAATAAGAAGACGATGACTAAGAAGAAGATAACTGCGACGACGAATGACGGAGAAGAAGAAGATTACGAAGAAGAAAAATAAGAAGAATAAGACTACAATGACAAAGACTATAACGACAAAGATTACGAAGAAGAAGAAGAAAAATAAGGAATACAAATAAGAAGACTACAAAGAGAAAGAAGATTATGACGAAGAAAAAAAACTACAAGATGACTACGGAGAAGAAGAACATGAAGAAGAAGAAGAAGAATGAAGTCAGCGAAGAAGAATAAAAAAACTACTACGAAGAAGAAAGAAACAACTTACAAATAAGAAGTTTCAAATAAGAAGAAGAGGAATAACAACAACACTCTACGAAGAATAAATGGAATAAGAAGAAGATTGTGAAGAGATAGAGAGAGAATCTGAGAGGGGAAAGATTGGGACTTGCGATGCTTTTGTGTTCGTGGTTGGGGCTTAGATCCATAACCAAATCTCAGTTTCTCATTATGTGTGTCTCGTATGAGATTGCACAATGAAGCTCAAGTCTCGAACTCTTGAACAAACTCATCTACAAAGGCCAAGACTATCATCTTCATCCTCGTTCTCATTTTCCTTTCCTTCCTCTTTGCCGTGATGAGTATCTGAGCACCCTCCATGTTCATATCTTTATCAAAATCACCCTCTTTGTTTATCTATTTATCGGAAACACCCTTTGTGCTATCTCTTCAAAATACAAGTAAGAAGACTACGAAGAAGACGACTACTATACAGAAGATAAAGAATAAGAAGATGACTACGAAGACGAACAAGAACATGAACACTACGAAGAAGAACACGAAGAAGAAGAATAAGAAAACTAACAAGAAGAAGAAGACTATGAAAAATAAGAAGATGATGACTACGAAGGAAACTGCGACAACAAATGGTGGAGAAGAAGAATACTATAAAGAAGAAAAATAAGAAGAAAAAGATTACGAAGAAGAAAACTACAATGACAAAGACCATGAAGAAAAAGAAGACGAGGAATAAGGAATACGAAGGGGACTACAAAGAGGAAGAATAAGAATAAGGAATACGAAGAAGACTACAAAGAGGAAGAAGATTACGAAGAAGAAAAAAACTACAAGATGACTACGGAGAAGAAGAATGATGTCTACGAAGAATAATAATAAGACGATTATGATGGAGAAAGAAGCATTCTACAAATAAGTTGTGAAGAAGAAAAAGTCTACGAAGAAGAAGAAAAGGAATAAAAACAACACTACAAAGAAGAAATGGAATAAGAAAAAAATATTGTGGACCTTTTTTTTCTTTTTTGTTTTATTAATCTACTCCTATCCGTAAATTTCTTAGGACCTGTTTGTGAATTATTTCTAATAATGAACAGTATGAAAGATTCAAGAATATGATTAAAGAACTTAGAAGAAGATGATCAAAGCATTGCTGCATAATATCCTTCCATCTCTCTGTTAACTTGTAGTTATACAGATGCAAAAGTATCTACTATTATTACATCCCTCAAATTAACTGACAGTTAATTGGACAATTGAACTTAGTCGATTGAATTGGAGTCTTTGTTTAAAACAGTTTGCATGATTCGGCTAGATTGTAGTAAATCATAAATAACTGGTTGTTGAGTTCCACGTGGAAGAAAAAAGAGGACCTGAATATGCTAGAAATTAATGAAAAATTGAAAAGCTATTATTAACTTCTAAGAAATAATGAAAATCTTGGACCTTTTTTGTTGGCACATATTTTAGGGGATTGCCTTCTCCTTTTTTATGTCACTTGAGGGTAATATTTCTATAAAAATATTAGAATTTGAGTGAATATGTATTATTTCTTAAAGTTATTGGATGTCATAACTTATCTTGAAATTAAGGTCAATCATGTCTTTACCAATAATTGACTAATTTTGCATGAAATTGTTCATGGCAAGAAAGTCATACAAGATAACACGTTTGTGTTAAAGATAGTTGGAAATCTGATTACATTTGTCACAATGTTCAGGAAGTTACTATTTTCACTTTAGGCTGTATAATTCCTCTTGCCAACATCTTTACGC
The DNA here is from genome assembly GCA_963454935.2 of Ilex paraguariensis. Taxonomy (NCBI): domain Eukaryota; kingdom Viridiplantae; phylum Streptophyta; class Magnoliopsida; order Aquifoliales; family Aquifoliaceae; genus Ilex; species Ilex paraguariensis. Next base: position 669,315 of record CAUOFW020002280.1, read on the forward strand.
ATGCCCAACCCGTTAATCCTAAATTCAGAATGTAAATTTTGTCTTCACAAAAGTTATGTGAACCTTATGTGGAAAATGCAATTACTGGGAAAACTGTTTTTCATCATTGGCTTCTTTTAAATATGCACAATATTGAAACCATGATTTGGATTCTACACGCTAGGCAGTCAATCATCACCTCTTAGTATTGTTGATATTCTTTGTCTTTTATTTTTGGTTTCATATATTCCTATTTCTTCCATCTACTCAAAATAAATGCTCACACATTTTTATTTTTTCTTTTTTCTTTTTTCAAAATGATCTGTGGGGATTGCCCTTCCTTCTGGGTCCGACAAAGCTTTTCTCATGTAGCAATGACAAAACTGTACCTCAATGGGACTGCAATACTGGTCAGGTGAGTGTTACCTGTTCTGATTATTCTTTGTGAATGGGCTCTCTTAAAATTTTGTACATATTTGTTATAATTTTTCCATGTGTAATTCAGTGTGCTGCTGCTGTTAAACTTGAGAGCACAAGTGGGACTTTGATCAGTGAAGGTCCATCGTTGTTTGTCGGATTGCAAAATGCTGTTAAAGCTAGTTTCTTTGGGTTCTTTAACATCAATAATTTTTATTTTAGCCAAGCCGTCTTGATCAATTTGTCCCAGTGTATTGTTGATGGTACCTTTCCTTCATTTGGCATATGTGGGTGATATTGTAGGCATAGGACATTCAGTTTAATGGTGAACACACTCTTAATGGACTAGTTGGGCAAATTTATGCCTTGCTTTGTGTATAATGGCTTGCTTTTTGCTGCGACATAGGTAACTGTTTTCAGGACTATTGAATTGCTTCATGTCTTATTTATTTGCTAAAAAACTTGAGTGGTTAGGCACTTATTTTTTATACTTTTGTGGCTGCAGGATGAGATCATACTAGGCTGGAAATCCAGTTTTGTAACCAGTTTCCCTGAACTGGTTACATCGCTGAAGGGTTACACCTGTGTTGTGCTTTCGCTCATTGTTGGAGTCAATAGGCTCTATTTTGGTTCCATGGACAAGACGGTAAGAGTATTTTGCTGTTCTGATTTTTTTCCAATCTGTCTAGGGCATGTGTGAGACAACCTTCAACCTAATTTATTGTCTCTAATCTAGTGTGTCCTACATTTTTATGTTACTTATGTACAAATTAATATGATTCTGGTCTATACACCAGTCTAAGGAGTGGAGGCTTTGTCTGCTACCATATATGAATGTGTGTGTGTTTGTGCGTGTGAAGTGCACTTGGTTCTGCATGCCTCAATATCACATTTTTTGAACTGTTGGTTCTCGATTTGCTCACAAATTATATATTTAATGCATGTAATATAGCCACTTTGTTCAGAGCCTCGTTTTAGTGATTCTTGCCACGTGATGCTTATTTTGGACCACCTTTACTATTTGTGGCTACATAATCATATTGACTGAAATCAAGGAATATAAGAAGAAAAACTTGGTAACAGGAAAGAATAACTAAATTTTTTGTGCATAAATCTGACGAGTCAAGAATATCATTGTTTGTGCTTCTTACTTTGGTAGTTCACAAATTGACTTCTAAATATCTTGTTTCTTCGGTTGTCGAGTATGTTTAAGTTCTTAATTTGGCAAAGCATTATATATCATCGTATTTTTTCTTTCTTCTGGTCTGGGACCTCCATGCTTTACAGTGTATCCAGATACTTAATGGTCATGCAGATGTTGTGATGTCTGTCCCTGGGGTAGCTTCTTGTTATTTGGTACCCTGGGCAGTACAACTATTTTGACTTTATCCTACAAGAAGTAAAGGTCGTATGCCAATCGAAAGCACTACTATGTTATATAAGTTATTAGATCCATGTTCTCAAGATTTTCAAATATTCAATTTTCGTCATCATTGTAATAGAAAAGCCATATTTAGTGAGAATGGTGCAGTCCAAGGTCCCATGGAAGTTGCAGCAAAAGTACAATGTCAACTCCAAAGTAATTTTCTATGCCTTAGGAAAAAAATGACCTTTTTTTGTTCTTTATGGGATTTTTAGTTTTGTAAATACTATATAAATGTTGTACAGAATAAAGGGAAAGATTGGTTGGAAATTGCTACTCCCAAGAATGCTACTAACATGATATAATCCAAAGGAAATTTTTTTACACAAATTCCATGCCCTGTTGGTTTGTGTTTCTTATTTCATTGAGTGTGTACATGTTTACTATTGAATATTCACATATCTATTCATCCTTGTGAATTTATTGCAATTATTTTGTTTCAGTAATTGTAACGCAATTGAAAATTATTTTTCCATTGCAGCACAACATTTTTTCCTACAACAATGTTACTGACTTTATTGTATTCAATGCAGGCTAGGATCTTATGCTGTGATTCAGTTAGTTTGATTGAGAAACGATGTCAACCCCTCTTGCTGTAATGATCATTGCAAGAAAATTTGGTAGCATCTGCTCATATCATCCAAAATTGAGATTGTTGTTACAACCATCAGCACATGCTGCTTGGTAAGGAATAATGAGCATATGGGATCATGGGGTAAAATTTGTTGGTAAGTGTAATAAGATTTTTGTGCTGTTAGGTGCTAAGCCAATTAGCCGGCAACCTTTATATAGCTGCTATGACCTTAAAAAAGACACATTTTATATAGAACTCATTGTGTCTCTCTGATGGACTGATAGATAAATTGGTGAGGATGAAATTCATTTTTGGAGAATACTTCTGTGCTAACGTAGTGTTAAAGAGGCTTTTTCTTCCCAGCATCAACTTTTGCTTCTAAGTGAAGGGTCAAAGGTTGATGATAATACACAAAGATAAGACTACGAAACTAAATCTGAAATTATTTGTAATATGTCAAAATTGCCAGTGGTAGGTATGCTTTGCTTTTCTCAAGTCAATGCCTGATGGTTAATATTAGCGGAAATGTTGTTGCTTTTACATATCATTCTGTCAATCCTCCCTTTTCTTAAAAAGCTATTAGTTCAGATTGTTACATGTTTGGTTTGCTGTTCCATACATATTCTTACGCAGATGCAAGTTTAATTAGGTATCTGATTGTGAATTAAAGGTTACCTGTCATGTACCAGTTCTGTTTCATTTAGTGGAGTCATCAAAAAGTAGGTTTAATTAATTGGTAGTGGGATCTCTTAGTACCTTATTTTCTCATGCTTGTGGTGGATGAATTACCTTATTTATCCTTGCAATGAATCAGTTGGTGGTTTATGCAATTTACAATATTAATTTGCACATTTTGGTCTTTTGTCTGTAAAGGATACTATAATTTTTTTTTCTTCTGGTGAACAGTGTAAAACCCTTCATCTCAATGATTTCATTGATTGCTTTCTAAAAACAAACTATTGTAAGATCAACATGGATAAAAAGGCCTATGACTAGCATCATGCATTATTTTGCGTTATTCTTGTGTGGTATCAGTGTTTGGCATCTCTTGTTTTTCAGTCTTTCTTGGGTATAATCAAGTGAGTGCTAGGTCCTAATGCTGGTGGGTATTTGGATGTGCAAAATCTTGTTAAATTGAATGCAACTTTGTGTCACTATAGGAAATGAGAATCATAATTCTGATGACTTAGGTCAACAATTTGAAGAATGTCTTATAACTTCTAAAAATAGCACTTATATGCAAAACTGTGGAAAGACTTCATTCTAGTGGACATATGGGATTTACTGATTTAAGAGACACCTTCGTGGATTGGTGCAAAGTTTGTTGCCTGTGTTTGGGATTGAAATCACATCAAATAAGATTGACTGGGGTAAGATATTTAAAAGGTGAATAGTGTATATAAATAACTAATATCTTAGTTTAGTTTATATTGACCTTCTGTGTATTCTTCTATTCCCTTTTATTACAGGAAGCAAAAGCGAAGCCGCCTGTTCTTATTGTGCAGCTTAATGTTATACACATGCTAGCTGATCTGAATGTTTCTGTCAAGAGGCCCGAAGTGGTGGATGTGATATTGCCACTCTTTATTAAAAGTCTATAAAATGGTGATGCTTGAACGCCCGACTTATTGCGATTCTGAGTATGAACATATCTTTCTCAAGCATGTATTTAATGTAATTATATGCTTTCTGCTAAAGTTTGGAAGTTTCTTCAGTTGAATTTATCATTCAAATGGCTAAGGCTTAAATCAAATCATTTTGCTTCTAACATTTCTTTGTGGAGTTATTGCAGTTTCTTGATGTTGTTTCTTGCACGGTGTGTCTAGATTTTTAAACATCCGGAATGTGTTGAGGTATGTTCTAGCTTATAACTTTTGAATAGTATGTGATTATTAGGCTTCATTCTAGTAAGTGAATGCTCACCGGTTCAATGATTCAATCACATTTCTATAAACTTTCTGCAGGCTTTCATTTGATTGCGATCAGTCTTAGCTGCACTAAATTGAGGTGAGGCTATCGGCATCGTTTGCTATCTTTGTGCTCAGATGTAGGCTTTGGCTGCAAAGTCTAGAAAGGTAGCAATCCACTGTTTTTGCTTAATGTCATGCCTTGGTTTGATTTATACAACTTATCTTCTGAAGTGATTTTTCTGATAAATTGTGCTATCTTTTGGTGGATTTCTGCACCAATCATCGATTGTACAGAGCTTTCTTAACTAAAGAAATTTGGAACTTAGCAAGAGTGGAGCATATTTTCTTGAACCTCTACTTCCTGTTGTGGTCAAAATGGTAAAGTTTTTCTTTGATCCTATTATTGACGTTGAACGTTTTCTTTTGAAGTTATTTCGCAACTTGTGTTCCTATGTTGCTTTCTGTGGGTTAGCACCTCCAATACAGGAAACTGTCCCTGATAAAGTCAGTTTCCACTTGCTTGAATTATGTGGGGAGCATGGGTGCAATTGTTCTTCAAGCAGTGGATGGACCATACATGTGGAATACTCGGTGGTCTTCTTGTAACGCCCCAAAACACACCCTGGATGACATTATATTCTAAAATCATTCATATCATGAGAGCACTAATATAATCCCTTAAGAAACAAGACTTCATTTGTCATCCATGAATATTTACAATATTATCCAAAAGAATAAGCCCAAGTCATGGCTATTACATCTCAAAAATTAATTAAGAAAGCGCAGCGGAATAAATAGAAGAAGCTAGACTACACAATGTTCCAAAAGAATATCCTAGTCTAGTACAAAAGGAAAGGAGGTCGCTCTATGCGTCCACCTCGGGATCCACACTCCCGTCCCGTGGAGTCTCCCAAGTAGCGGGCTCCTCGACCCTTACGTCCTCCTCCTCAAGCGGGTAATCTGAAAAATGTTAGCGATAGGGGGTGTGCACGAAGTTCTGTAGAAAAATTCTCCCAAACCTATATAAGGTTTAGAAAAATATTTAAAACGGTCGGTCTCAATTTTAACATAACATAGATACATAATTTGAAATAAAGCAGTGACATTTAAAAAGGATCTCAAGTTTATTTAAAAACATTACTTAAATGAATAAATGAGCACCACATACAAATAATAACCATTAATTGCCATAACCAATTCTCAACAATTCTTTCGGTAGGTGACATACTTTGTGGTAACCAACATCCCCCTTTTTAGGTCACCTTTTATTCTCAAGCATCCTTACCGTGAACCTCTTGAAAATGGATGAGCATCCTTACATGGAACTTCTCACCAATCACTACATTATTTCCCAAGCATCCTTACCAGGAACCTCTTGGGAAGGGTGAGCATCCTTACAAGGAACCTCTCACTCATATGCATCATAAACAACCCAACCAAGCATACAATTCCAACATTTATCTCAATTTACAAGCATCTATCCAAAATTCCTAAAATATATCATATAACAATTCTACAACTAACTAATAAAATACATGAGATCACAATAACATCATTTTTCTACCCAACACAAAGCACTAAGGTTTCGAAATTCATAATAAAGAAAGCATTTAGGAAGGAAATACACCACTCTCCAAAAATTAGGGTTTTAAAACTAGAAAGGAGATTTCATGGGTATTAAACCCTACTTTGTTCAAAACATGTAATCCTTGTAAAAAGCCTAAGAGAGGATGATTCCATAACATATATATATCATTGATAGTCAAAACATACATATATAAATACCCTAGCCTCAATGTAAATGAATGAGAGAAAATCCCTACCTTGAATCCTTAGCTTTAGAGTGAAGAACAAGAATATTTGATCTTGAATCACCCTTGAATCTCTTGTTTTTCCCTTTCTTTCTTCTTCTCTAATGCCCTCTAGGGTTTCAAGAGGTGTGGGGGTGTGAGGGGAGTGAATGAAATGAGAGCAAATGAGATGAAAATGAGTTTAAAACATAGCAGCCCCGAAAAATACTGTTCACAGACTGTTTTGGGTTTCTCCAAATTTACAGTTTTGCTACTAAGAATATCCAATTTGATCCATATGACTACCCTAAGGTTTTTCGACGTTCCGGATTCATTTTTAATGTTATTTTAACCTAAAAACATTTATTTTTATGATTTATCTCAACACCCAAGTCAACGTATACCCGAAACACTAAAGTTTCTATTTTACCCATCCGAATCGGCTATTAATGAAGTTTTGCGATGTTTGCAAATAAAAGGTGATAAAGAGTGTTTCTTAAAGCCTTTTATACTTATTTGAAGCTTAAAAGTACTCATTATTTTTATATTTTGATTTAGGATGCAAATGGAGACATTAAATGCAAAACGAAGCTAATTAGACTATTTCGACATCATTTCGTTATCTGAGCATAATTCTCTCATCCAAGCTCCGATTGAGATGATTCAAGATGCTATGGAATGATACAAAAGAGCACTAAAAATTTCATGTTTTGAGAGATATTGACTGCATCAAGGTCTAAATCGAGCTTGAAGTTGCAGCAGTGCACTGTTCATAGCCTGTCTTTGTCCCTTTTCCATTTTCAATCAATTCCTAAGCTAACCAAATCTATCCCAAACCTCTCCAACACATATTTCTACACCAAACCTATTTAATACAAGTTCTAGGATCTAAAGTTTCATATTTTTATTTATTAAAACCAAATATCAACTATTATTTTCACTAACATTTTAAATCTCTACTTTTTCAATCTACCAAATTCAATCACACGTCACTACATATATCCACATTTTTTTTTATCACAATTATTTACTATATATCTATATACATATATAAAAGAAAATGCGGAGTGTTACACTTCTGCTGTTCAGTGTATAGCTCAAGGGACCCTAATCCTCATAAGTTGGTCTTCAACAAAAATTAGCGTGATTCTATTTTCCATTTGACTTAATCGTGAATGTCTCTCCTCTTTTTTTTTTGGTTATCTATTGATGCTATTCTTCTATATTAGTTATCTATTTTGAAGTGTCTGGTATATGCTTAACCTGTGATGCATAAAATATCTTTTTGCTTTTTTTTATTTTTTTATTTTACCTCATATTGTCACATGTTTGTGGCTTGTCTTACATGAATCTTGGAGTGCATAGGCGTGTCGCATATGACATAAATGCAGCTGTGTCGAATATTATTCTCACTACATATATATGGAATGATTGGAGATGGTCAAGCTATTCAGCTTTGACACAAAATGGTTGTTAATTCTGGGAAATGGCTTGAAGTTGAGTTGGAAATTTGCAAGAGTGGAGCATATTTTCTTAAGCCTCTACTCCCTGCTGTGGTCGAAATATGGTACGCTTTTCTCTGATCCTATTGTTGATGTTGAACCTTTACCGTTTACCTTTGACCTTTGAAGTCATTTCGCAACTTGTGTTCCTATGTTGCTCTTTGTGGGTTAGCACCTCCAATACAGAAAACTCTGTCACCGATAAAGTCAGTTTCCACTAGCCACTAGCTTGAATAATGTGGGCAGCATGGTTGCAATTGTTCTTCAAGCAATGGATGGATCATACATGTCGAATACTCGGTGGTCTTCTACCGTTCAGTGTATATCTCAAGGGACCCCAACCCTCGTAAGTTGATCTTCAACAAAAATTAGCATAATTCTATTTTTCATTTGACTTAATCATGAATATCTCTCCTTTTTTTTGGGTCATCTATAGATGCTATTCTTCTGTACCTAAGTTGATGATGCACATAATATCTTTTGGTTTTTTTTTTCTTTACCTCATGATGTGACATTGTGGCTTGCCTTACATGAATCTAGGAGTGCATAGGCGCGTCGATCTGACATAAATGCATCTGTGTCGAATATTATTCTCGCTAATTATATGTGGAGTGATTAGAGATGGTTAAGCTATTAAGCTTTGACAAAATATGTTTTTCTAAAGCAAGTTATTTCAAGGAATTATAGAGAGTGTTCTTGATAAAGGGATAAACATAAAGCGTGTTCCTGATAAAGGGATAAACATAGAGGGTGATTATGATAAATAGATGAACATGGAGGGTGACCAAACAAGAATCATGCCGAAGAGGAAGGAAAAGAAGGAAGAGGAGAGGAAAAGACGAAGATGATAGTCTTGGGCATTGGAGACGAGCTTGTTCGAGACTTGAGCTTTGTTGTGTAATCTCATACGAGAGACTCATATAGAGATTTGGTTGTGGATTATCTAAGCCCTAACTAAGAACACAGAGGCATCGCTTGTCCCAATCTTTCCCCTCTCAAGTTCTCTCTTCGTAGTCTTCTTCTTACTCCATTTCTTCTTTGTAGTGTTGTTGTTATTGTTATTGTTATTCTTCTTCTACTTCGCAATCATCTTCTTCGAAACTTCTTATTTGTAGGCTGTTTCTTTATTCTTCGTAGACTTCATTGTTCTTCTTCTTCATAGTCATCTTATAATTTTTTTTCTTCTTAGTAATCTTCTTCGTCTTTGTAGTCTTCTATTCGCATTCCTTCTTTCTTCGTAGTCTTTGTCAACATAGTCTTCATCTTTGTAATCTTCTTCTTTGTAGTCTTCTTCTTTGTCATTCGTCATCATAGTTGTCTTTTTCGTAGTCATCGTCTTCTTATTTTTCTTTATCATTTAGTTTTTTTTTTTAAACCTAAATCTTTAATGGTGAGATGACACTCTCTTAAAAGATCCAATGGTTCTATTTTACCTTCTTTTAAAGTTGAATTTTCTCTTCCTTTAAAAAAAGGTTTGTCCATTGGAAAGGTTTGTACCAATTCAAACTTTTTACCCTTTTTTTTACTCAAATTTGGGTTTGGATCTCCATTGGAGATGCTCTTATATTGCTACACAAACTAAATACAACCCAAAAAATTGTAACTCAAATACATATTATTTATTAGATTAGTGGATTCCATTAATTTTTTTAGTAGGACCCACTCATCCAAAGATTGATACATATTTGAATTGTAGTTTTTTTAGTCTTCTTATTCTTCTTCATACTATTTTTTTTTTCTTTGTAGTGATTGTTCTTGTTCGTAGTGTTCATGTTCTTGTTCTTCTTCATAATAGTCGTTTTATTCTTTATCTTCTTTATAGTAGTCGTCTTCTTCATAGTTTTTTTACTCGTATTTTATAAAAAGAAAACGGAGATGGTGGAGAAGAACATGGAGGGTGATTTGACACGCATCACGCCGAAGAGGGAGGAAAGGAAGAAGAGAGAGAGAACGAGGATGAAGATGATAGTCTTGGCCATTGGAGATAAGTTTGTTCGAGACTTGAACTTCATTGTGTAATCTCATACGAGATACACATATAGAGACACAGAGATTTGGTAGTAGACTATTTAAGCCCCAACCATGAACACATAGGAATCACAAATCCCTTTCCCCTCTCAGGTTCTCTTTCTCTCTCTTGGCAGTCTTTTTCTTATTCCATTTCTTTTTTATAGTGTTGTTATTCTTCTTCTTCTTCTTTGAAACTTCTTATTTATAGGCTGCTTCTTTCTTCTTCGTAGTCGTTTTAGTATTCTTCTTCGTAGACTTCATTCTTCTTCTTCTTCGTAGTCATCTTGCAGTTTTTTCCTTTTTCGTAATCTTATTCCTCCTTGTATTCTTCTTATTCACATTTCTTATTCTTCTTCTTCTTCATAGTCTTTGTCGTCGTAGTCTTCTTTTTCGTAATCTTTTTTTTTTTTTCTTAGTAGTCTTCTTCTCCGCCATTCATTGTCACAGTCTTCTTCTTTGCAATCATCGTCTTCGTATTTTTCTTTTTCAAGAATTTCTTTAGCATCATCTAGTCTTCTTCTTTTTTGTAGTCTTTTTCTTCTTCTTCTTCTTCGTTTTCGTGGTGTAGTTCTTCCTCGTAGTGTTCTTGTTCATAGTGTCCATGTTCTTATTCTTCTTCATAGTCATCTTCTTGTTTATCTTCTTCTTCATAGTAGTCGTCTTCTTTATAGTCTTTTTACTTGTATTTTGATAAAAGAGATAAAATAGAGGGTATTCCTTATAAAGAAATAAACATAGAGGTTGATTCTGATAAAGAGATGAACGTGGAAGGTGACTTGATACGCATCACGCCAGAGATGAAGAAAATGAAGAAAAGATAGAGAGAGAGAGAACGCGAATGAAGATGATGGTCTTGGCCATCGGAGATGAGTTTGTTCGAGACTTGAGCTTCGTTGTGTAATCTAAAATAAGAGACAGAGATTTGGCAGTGGATTATCTAAGTACCAACCACGAACACAACAGCATCGTAAGAGCACAAAGGCATACCTGAACTTGTGTTCATTGTTCCAACCACAACTTGCCCACCTAAACCAACAGAAAGAGCAACTCCTTGGCTTACAACAGCTTTCTCATTGCCACTCCCTCGACGACTGCCAGGGTTATCAAGAGCATTAAGTTCCAACTCAACTTCAACCCATCTCTTTATCAGGAACACTCTAAGTTATCTCTTTATCAAAATACGAGTAAGAAGACTACGAAAAAGACAATTACTATAAAGAAGATAAAGAAGAAGAATACAACTATAAAGAAGAATAAGAACATGACACTACAAATAAGAAAAAGAACACTATGAAGAAGAAAAATAAGACTAGATGATGGAGAGAATAAGTTCTTGAAGAAGATAAATATGAAGTCGATGACTCCGATGAAGAAGACTTTGACGGCAAATGACGCAGAAGAAGAAGACTATGAAGAAGATAAATAAGAAAAAGAAGACTACAATGACAAAGACTACGAAGATGAAAAAAAATATGGAATATAAATAAAAAGACTGCAAAGAGGAAGAATATTATGAAAAAGAAAAAAATTACAAGTTGACTACAAAGAAGAAGACGATTTTGAAGAAGAAAGAAGTAGCCTACAAATAAAAAGTTTTGAAGAAGACTGTGAAGAAGAATATGAAAAACAACAATACTACAAAGAAGATATGAAAAAAGAAAAAGACTACGAAGAGGGAGAGAGAACTTGAAAGGGGAAAAACTGGGACTTGTGATGTCTTTGTGTTCATGGTTGGGCTTGAATAATCCACAACCAAATTTCCGTGTCTCCATACGTGTGTCTCTCATATGAGATTACACAACGAATCTCAAGTCTTGAACAAACTCATCTAGAATGGCCAAGACTATCATCTTCAACCTCGTTTTCTGTTTCTCTCTTCTTCCTTTCTTCCTCTCCGGTGTGATGTGTGGCAGGTCACCCTCCATGCTTATCTCTTTGTCAGAATCATCTTTTTATGTTCATCTCTTTTTCAGAAACACTCTCTATGTTATCTCTTTATCAAAATATGAGTAAGAAGACGACTACTATAAAGAAGAAAAAAAAATAAGAAGACTACCATGAAGAAGTACAAGAACATGGACACTACAAAGAAGAAAAAGAACAGTACGAAGAAGAAGAACAAGAAGACGACTAAGAAGAAAAAAGAAGATTGGATGATGGAGAAGAAGTTCTTGAAAAAGACTAAGAGAAAAAAGACTAGATGATGGAGAAAAAGAAGTTCTTGAAGAAGAAACATAAGAAGACAAAGACTACGAAGAAAAAGACTACGACAACGAATGACGGATAAGAAGAAGATTACGAAGATGAAGACTACGAGGACGAAAATTACGAAGAAGACGAAGGAGGAATACGAAGAAGAATACTACAAAGAGGAAGAAGATTACGAAAAAGAAAAAAAAACTATATGATGACTATGAAGAAGAAAGAAACAATCTACAAATAAGAAGTTCCGAAGAAGATTGTGCAGCAAAAAAAGAAGAATAACACTACAAAGAAGAAATGCAATAAGAAGACTACGAAGAGAGAACTTGAAAGGGAAAGACTGAGACTTGTGATGCCTCTGTGTTCGTAGCTGGGGCTTATATAATCCACAACCAAAACTTTGTGTCTCCATATGTGTCTCTTGTATGAGATTACAAAACTCAACTCAACTCTGGAACAAACTTATCTCCAATGGACAAGACTATCATCATCATTGTGCGTGTGTTCTCTCTCTCTTCCTTTCCTTCCTCTCCGGCGTGATGCTTGTTTGGTCACCCTCCATGTTCATCTATTTATCAAAATCATCCTCTATATTCATCTCGTTATTAGGAACACCGTCTATGTTATCTCTTTATCAAAATTCGAATAAGAAGACGACTACTATAAAGAAGTTAAAAAACAAGAATATGACTATGAAGAAAAAGAAGAATAGGAACATGAACATTACAAACAAGAACAAGAATACTTCGAAGAAGAAATATAAGAAGACTCAAAAGAAGAAGACTACGAAAAAAAGAAGATTAGATGATGGAGGATAAGTTCTTGAAGAAGAAAAATATTAAGACAATGACTATGAAGACGAAGACTTTGACGACGAATGACGGAGAAGAAGAAAAAAAATTACGAAGAAGATTACGACGACAAATACTAAGAAGAACAAGAATAAGAAATATGAATAAGAAGACTCCAAAGAGGAAAAAGATTACGAAAAAGAAAAAAAAATTACATGATGACTAAGAAGAAAAAGAAGAAGAATAAGACAACTTTGAAGAAGAAAGAAGTAGGATATAAATAAGAAGTTTGAAGAGCAACAACATTACTACAAAGAAGAAATATTATAAGAAGACTGCATATAGAGAGAGACCTGAAAGGAGAAAAACTGGGACTTGTGATGCCTCTGTGTTTATAGTTGGGACTCAGATTATCCACAATCAAATCTCTGCGTCTCCATATGTCTGTCTCTTGTATGAGATTTACACAAGAAGCCTCAAGTCTTGAACAAACTCATATTCAATGGCCAAGACTATCATTTTCATCCTCTTTCTCTCTTTCCTTTTCCTTCCGTTCCTCTCCAGCATAATGGTTGTCAGGTCACCCTCCATGTTCATCTCTATATCAGAATCACCCTCTATGTTCATCTCTTTATTAGAAACACCTTCTATGTTAGCGCTTTATCAAAATAAAAGTAAGAAGATTACAAAGAAGACGACTACTATAAAGAAGATAAAGAACAAGAAGACAACTATGAAGAAGAAGACCAAGAACATGAATACTACGAAGTAGAATAAGTAGAAGAAGATGAAGAAGATGAAGAAAAAGTAGAAGAAGAAGAAGAAGATGAGGAAGAAGAAGATTACAAATAAGAAGAAGGTGAAGAAAAAGACTACAAATACGAAGAAAATTACAGAAAAAAAAAAGAAGACTAGATGACGGAGAATAAGAAGTTCTTGAAGAAGAAAAATAAAAAGACGATGCTACAAAGAAGAAGATTTTGACGACGACAGGCACAACAAAAGACTAAGAAGAAAAATAAGAAGAAGAAGATTACGAAGAAGACTATGATGACAAAGACTACAAAATAGAAGAAGACGATCAAGGAATACAAATAAGAACATTACAAAGAGAAAGCATATTACAAAAAAAAACAACTACAAGATGACTACAAAGGAGAAGAAAAAAATGATTTTGAAGAAAAAAGAAGCAGCCTACAAATTAGAAGTTTTGATGCTGAAAAACACTACAAAGAAGAAGAAGACAAAGAATAATAACACTACAAAGAAGAAATGAAAAAGAAGAAGATTGCAAAGAGAGAGACCTTGAGAGGGAAAAAAATGGGACTTGCAATGTCTTTGTGTTCATGGTTGGGGCTTAGATAATCCACAACCAAATCTCTATATCCTCATATGTGTCTCTCGTATGATCTTACACAACAAAGCTCAAGTCTTGAACAAACTTATCTCTAATGGCTAAGACCTAAAATATAGGATATGGGTACAGAGAGGATACATCTAATTAAAATAATAAAATATATTTTTTATATATAATAACATTAATAATAAAATTGAGCAATTAATTCATATTTTATAATTAGGCAAATGAGTTAATATTAAATTTGATTAGTGGACTAATATGTTATGGACAGTGGGATAAACCAAATTGGTTAGTGGATGACAACTAATAAGGTGTGATTGTAATTTAGCATAAAATATAAGAAGTTCAAGGGTTATTTGTAATTTAGCAATTAGGGCAAAGAACAAAAGAAAAAAAAGAAAAGAAAATAGGGGCTAAAAAGTAAGTAGGGGCAAGCCGTTGCTAAAAAGGAAAAAAAAAGAGAAGAAAATGTTACTTTTCAGCAACTAGGGCAAGCCGGTGGAGCAAAGTCACATGTCGACAATCAAATCTGATTGCATCAGAAAGAGAGAGAGTGTGTGGTCGAAGTCGATTGAGGTTCGAAATCGTAAATCTAGAGAGGTTCGCAGTCAAAGTCGTAGAAGTGTTATGGTCTTCTTCCTTGCAGTCGCAGTTGATCAAAGACAAAGTCTTCCTCTCTCTCTCTCTCGCTGGACTGGTGGAATTTGGGAGGGAAAGGAACGAAGTCAAACAAATGATCGAAGCCTTTTCCCCTTTATGTTTTCTAGAACCCTGTTGTATCCCCAAGTATCCCTCGCGTATCTATTCTGTATCCAGATACAAAAATAGCTCATCTCATGTGTAGGACACCTTCCCTAAGTATCTGTGCTTCCAAGCCCAAGACTCTCATCTTCATCCTCGTTCTCTCTTTCTCTCTCTCTCTTCTTTTCTTCCTCTCTGATGTGATGCTTGTCAAGTCACCCTCCATATTCATCTTTGTTAGAATCACCTTTTATGTTTATCTCTTTATCAGAAACATCCTCTATATTATCTTTTTATCAAAATACGAGTAATAAGACTACGAAAAATACTACTACTATAAAGAAGATAAAGAACAAGAAGACAACTATGAAGAAGATGAACAAGAGCATGGACACTACAAATATTAATAAGAACAAGAACACTACAAAGAAAAACACCACGAAGAAAAAGAATAAAAAGATTACAAAGAAGAAGACTACAAAAAAAGAAAAGTAGATGTGGATAAGTTCTTGAAGAAGAAAAATAAGAAGATGATGCCTACGAAAAAGAAGACTACGAAGAAGATAAATAAGAAAAAAATTATGAAGAAAACTGTGACAACAAAGGCTACAAAGAAGATGGAGAAGGAATATGAATAAGAAGACTATGAAGAGAAAGATTACGAAAAAGAAAAAAATTGCAAGATGATTATGAAGAAGAAGAAGAAGAAGAAGACACCTTTGAAAAAGAAAGAAATAGCCTACAAATAAGAAGTTTTGAAGAAGAAGAAGTAGGAGTACAACAACACACTATAAAGAAGAAATGAAATAAGAAAACTGTGAAAAGAGAGAGAAGTTGAGTGGGTAAAAACTAGGACTTGTGATGCCTTTGTATGTATGGTTGGGGCTTAGATAGTCCACAATCAAATCTTTGTGTCTCCATATGCGTCTCCCATATAAGATTACGCAACGAAGCTCAAGTCTCAAACAAACTTATTTCCAATGGCTAAGACTATCATCCTCATCCTTGTTCCCTCTCTTTCCTATTCATTTCCTTCCTTTCCAGTGCGCTGCGTGTTAGGTTACCGTTCATAATCATATGTTTATCAGAATCGTCCTCTTTGTTCATCTCTTTGTTAGAAACATCCTATATGCTCTCTTTATGAAAATATGAGTAAGAAGACTACAAAGAAGACGATTTCTATAAAAAAATATAAAGAATAAGAAGACTATGAAGAACAAGAACTAGAACATCAACACTCTATGAAACACGGACACACTCAAGAAAGTTATGTATCTGTGTCGGACACGTGTCGAACATGGACACTCTTTGAACACTCTTGGATACGTGTCTGATACTCTTTTATCTGTGTTCATAATTAAATGATAAAATTTTAATTTCGAACACGTGTCCAACAAGTCTTTAAAACATTACTACTAAACAATAAATATGTGTTGAAATGTGATTTTAAAAAATTTTAGAACATATAATTACTAACACTAGATATATTAAAATTGTATTCCAAAAATAATAATAAAAACAAAAGATGCATAAAAGTTTAAAAAATGAGAAATTGAGAAAATGAGAGTAATTATTTAAATTATAGTAGGTACACATTATTTATAAATTGATGATTATTGATTATTATGATGATATTTTAGTCTAAACACTTACACAGACTATACATAAGATTTACTTATCATAAAATACTGAATCTTTTATAAGTTGCATATTATTATCACTATATTTGTGATAAATTATAAAATGTGATATATAAAATATAATTTTTTGTAACGTATCTCCAATGTGTGCATGTCCTACTTTTTTGAGAAATGTCATGTCTGTGTGTTCATGTCGTATCATATGTGTCTCGTGTTCATGTTTGTGCTTCTTAGTGAACATTAAGAACAAGAACAAGAATTAGAAGACTACGAAAAAAAGACTAGATTATGAAGAAGTTCTTGAAGGAAAAAAAATAAGAAGACGATGACTATGAAGAAGGCTACGATGATGAATGGCATAGAAGAAGAAAACTACGAAGGATAAAAATAAGAAGAAGAAGATTACGAAGAAGTCGACTACGATGACCAAGACTAGGGAGAAGACGCAGAAGAAGATTACAAAAAAGACAACTATGACAACAAAGACTATGAAGAAGAAGAATAAGGAATAAGAATAAAAGATTATAAAGAGGAAGAAGATTATGAAAAAGAAAAAAAATTACAAGATGCTACAAAGAAGAAGAATAAGACAACTACAAACATAGTTATCAAATCGTATATTAAAAGGCGTATCGTTTTTTAAAAATAGTGTATCGCATCATGTATCGTAAGATACGGCGTAATTTTAAATAATTAATTGTAAAATATATATGCTTTTGAAAAAAATTCTTAGGCTCATAAAAACATAACATTTTATTAATATTCCACTTACTATTCAAGTCACCAATATAATTTACTAATATTAAAAAAATAATAAAGGGTATCAAATTAAATTAATGATACTTATATATACTTAAAAATAAAAAGTTATAATGTAGGGAGTATTAAATGTAATTCTTTGTTCTTATAACCATAGTCGTGGGTTTACCCAGTACCCACGACTCACGAATGAACACAGAGAGCCAGAGAGAAGAGAAAAAGGCGATTGGTGATTGCGATGCCGATGTCGGTGGAGAGAGAGAGAGCGAGAGAGAGAGAGGAAGAAGAAGAAGACGAACAGTGGTACCTAGGATTTTATCCGAAATTTACAGGTTAATATTGCTATTTTTTTCAATTTCAAAAATTTGTTTGATTTACTTTTGCTTTTGCTTTTGCTTGGGTGTTTTTTGTTGATTTGTTGCCTGGTAATTCTTGTCTTTTTCATCTCTATTGCCTTTTTTTTGGCATTTTCTCTATTCTCTGATTTGTGGGCTGTGGTGTCTTCATCTCTGTTGGATTCGATGGCTTCATCTCTCTTGCTTTTGCTTCGGTGTCTTCATCTCTGGTGCGAATCAGGCTGTCAAAAAAAAAAAAAAATTAAACAGCGACTTCGCGTATCGGTGCATATCGGTATGATACGTATCGTGTATCGGACGATACAATGCAAAAGCGATACATAACTACGATCTGTATCGATTTAGGCTTGTATCGCGATGTATCGTACGATACGTATCGCGTATCGTACGATACTAACAACTATGACTACATTGAAGAAAAAAAGAGCCTACAAATAATAAGTTTCGAAGTAGAAGATAACTATGAAGAAGAAGAAACAACAACAACATTACAAAGAAAAAATAGAATAAGAAAAGACTGAGAATGGAAATACTAGGCCTTGCAATGCCTCTATGTTCCTGGCTGGGGCTTAGATAATCCACAACCAAATCTATGTCTCCATGTGTGTATCGTTCATATGAGATTACACAACGAAACTCAAGTCTAGAACAAACTCATCTTTGGTGGCCAAGACTATCATCTTTATCCTCTCTCTCTTCTTTCTTTTCTTCCTCTCTAGTGTGATACGTGTTAGGTCATCCTCCATGTTTATCTCTTTATCAGAATCACTTTCTATGCTCATCTTTTTATCAGAAACACTGTTTGTATTGTCTCTTTATACAAGTAAGAAGAATGCGAAGAGGATGACTACCATAAAGAAGATAAAGAACAAAAAGACAACTGTGAAGAAGAATAAGAACATGAACAATATGAACAAGAATAAGGACAAGAACACTATGAAGAAGACGAATAAGAAGACTACGAAAAAAAGATTAGATGATGGAGAACAAGTTCTTGAAGAAGAAAAATAAGAAGACCATGACTACGAAGAAGTCTACGACAACGAATGGCAGAGTAGAAGAAGATTATGAAGAAGAAAAATGATTACGAAGAAGAATACGACGTCAAAGACTACAAAGCAAAAGAACAACAATAAGGAATACAAATAAGAAGACTTCAAAGAGGAAGAAGATTACGAAGAAGAAAAAAATTACAAGATGACTACGATGAAGAATAAGACGACTACAAAGGAGAAAGAAGCAACCGACAAATAAGAAATTTTGAAGATGAAGAAGACTGTGAAGAAGAAGAATAACAACAACACTACAAAGAAGAAATGCAATAAGAAGAAGACTGCAAAGAGAGAGAGAAGCTGAGAGGGACAAAATTGGGACTTGCAATGCCTTAGTGTTCATGGTTGCGGCTTAGATAATCAACAACCAAATCTTTGTGTCCCTATGTGTGTTTCTCGTATGAGATTAAACAACGAAGCCTCGAACAAACTTATCTCCAATGGCCTAGACTTTCATCTTCATCCTTGTTCTCTCTCTCTTCGCCCTCTTCCTTTCTTTCCTCTCCAGCGTGATACGTGTTAGGTCACCCTCGCTTCGGACAACTACTTCGCCTAATGCTCTAAGAAAGATTGTTGAAAAGATAATATATATATATATATATATATATTTATATATATATGCATGGTGAATTTACTCTTTTGGGAATCTTTTTTTAAGGAATTTATGGTTGGGGCTTTGATTTTGAAGGTTTGGCTTGCAGAGTCTTTCAATTCCTTTGATTTTTGTTTTCTGAACCATTCTTGACTTCTCGGTTAAAATAGGTTGAATCTGTAATTTCGTATGTGGGGTTTGCAGATGTGGGTCACTTAAGTTTCATTTTTCTCTCTTATCATTACCCTTTTCTTTGGCTTTTTGCATGTAGTCAGAGTAGCCTCAGAACAATCCTCACGTGACTTGGTTATGACTTGTCCAATTCATACAAGATAACTTTGAGTTAAGACGACTCAACCAACTTGTAATTGAGTAATGACCTATTCAAATACTCATTATGTCTCTTTGACGGCCTGTTAGATAAACTGCTGAGGATGGAGTTCATTTTTGGACAAAATTTCTATGATGTTGTAGTGTTAAAGAAGCCTTTTCAAAACTATACACACATATAATTCGAGATTTTTTTAATACATGATACCAAAATGACCCAAGTTCACTAAACAACTGCTCATCGATGTTGCTGAAGAAAGATACGTTTAGGTTTAAGGACAATTATAATTAAACACGGTAAGTTTTTGACATGCTCGTTTTATTTTTGCTAGATCAGAGTTGGTTATTTGCTTTATTGACTTAAAGGGGCAAAGAAGAGCTTAGATTTCTTTGCCACCCTCAAGCAATTTATCTCTTTATATGAATCATACATGGAGGACTGACCTTCCTAAATAACATGGTGAGTTAGAAATGGTTTTTGGCTTGCGAATATGGCATTTTTATGTGAATATTTGTGCTTAAAATGTGAGTTGCGAGTAATTCCCATCACGAGATACCATTGAAGTTAGTCCAATTTTGTTTTTAAGAAAATTCCTCATTCGTTGTAAACACTATGCACTAACTACTTAATCCGGGTAATACGTTCTCGCTCTTGTGCTTGAATTTACAATACTACCTTCTATTTTCATTGTATTCTCTCAATTAGGATGCTTTTTATGGGGACTCTACATTGACCTTTTTTGGTGGTTCAAGGATGATGTGTGTGCATAGCATATCATGATGCAAACTTGCCCATCTACTACCCAAAATCTCTTCATCTTTTAAAATTTATGCTCACTCTGGCTTAGGCATACTAAAACTGTTTTCATTTAAAAAGAGTTTTATATCTTAATTAGAAGTAGAATTTTGGTTGTTATAATATGATGCACCTGACTTGGTCTGCTATTTCAAGGATACTGGGTGATAGTAGTGAGGAGCCATCTCTACTAGTATTTTGTTTTCTCACCATAGCCTTACAACCAATTCAGTTGAATGTGTCATATATGCCTTTCTAGGCTTGAAGCTACCACCATGATGATATGGATAGAGTCAAATCTTTTTATACTTGTGAAAGAACGGATTTGTAATGTTTCCCTCTATATAGCTCGATTTATCAAAATGATGTTTTCTGGTTGATTCCTATCAAAACATTGTTACCTGCAACCTCTTTGCAATCATTTATTTATTTCTTACCGTTGGATGTTGTCTTTCCTTTTTACCTCAAAGCTATAACATCTTTTTCTTTTGGCAATTGCAATGGCATTCTAACCTAGGAAGGGTAATCGACAACTGTGAAATTGGAAAAAGTGCACAAGACTCGGCTTGCATCTGCTGGGGTTGATGAGGAAGGAAAAGAGATTAACCTACATCATCCTCAATATATGTCATCTGCACATTGGTATCTCAATATAGAGAGACCGATATGTTTCGTTTCTTCAATTATGCGGTACACTTTACAAAACAATAATGTAGCATCTAGTTTAGTCATCATTCCCGTGACATACATTTCACTGGTTATACATGCAGGAGACTAAAAACTTTTAAGTTGACTTTGATTTTGAGAGCCTAAACCATCAAAAGAACCTGACACTGAAACCCAATTTTGCAGTGTCATGTTATGATAGAGGTGCAAAAATATTTCATGCAAATAATTACAGGTTAGGTGCAAGACTTCAAGTGAAAAGTAGGAAAAATTTACTTGCTCTTTTTCATGGTCTTTTGATGTATATGGTTGTTCTATGATGTTTGTAAGGATTTTCTTAGAGCTGGTACTTATGGAAAGTATAATTAACACATATTTTTAATGTTCTTTGGTTGTATTGGTACTAAATTGTATGGTGATTATGTGCTTCATCCTAAAAACTTAGGTTATTTCTCCTTCATTCAATATTTAATATTGCTTTGTAAGGGAATTATTTCAAATGTAACTTGCTCCCCAACTTGTAGAAAAGACGGTTGTAAAGATTATCTAGTTAAAAACAATGCTAATGAGGACAAAAAGACATACTTTTGACTTTTAATAATCATAAGGCCCTTGTGTAGTTAGGTAATTTGCCACCTCTTTATTTATTTTTATTATATTGTTGAAAAATATGTGTATTTTCAGTTTGTTTTCAGTATATAGTATTCTCGCTTTTTTCTCAACAGAATTAATTTGTAACTGGCCCCATTATAAATAATAGTTGAAACTGCAGCCCTAAAAATGATGGCTTTTCCCGATTCCAAAGATTCTTCTATCTAACTTTCATCTCGATCCAAAATTGAAAATTGATTATTAGTTGAAACCTAAACTGCATTCACTGTGATGGCATTCTGAGGAGCCTCCTCCAATGCTTGCATGACCTCGGTTAAGATACTAGTCCCTAGCTCTAATTGCCTAAGTCCAACTTTTTGAGCCATGGCATCAACATCAGAATCAATCTCTCCCTAAACCAATCTCTTAGTACCTGAAACCTCTCCATTCTCCCCCTGTATGTCTTCCACACACTTCCCTTTTCCCTTGGAACTCTTCAACTTTTCTCCTGAAAAATATTGAGTTAGCCGCACCCCTAATTTTCTCTTGGTTTCGCTTCTGACTAGTGGTTTTAGGAGTTAGGTTTGTCTCGACCTGTGTGAAACAAGATGATCTGCATTACCTGAGTCGTGCTTCTCCTTCATTGATGGTGATCTTTGAATCAACACTATAGGAGCCTGTACAACCCTTTCCCTGTTCTTAGTGTTCTCCAAGGACAATTGTTATGCAGGTCCTTTAATTTTTGTTATAGCATGTTGATTTACCTGGCAAGTTCCCCCTCCAAAAGAACATCCTTTCTTGTATTGGTTTTTGAACCATTCTGCACCTGATCACCTCTTATTTATCAGTTGATTCTTTCTCTACATCAAGCTGTGAAGCTAATGTATCAGAAATAGACTGCTCATGAGCCAACATTAACAGTGGAAGCCTACCCCCATCCTTGTTGGACAAGATCCACCAATTTCCCCTTCCCTTTCTCTACTTTAGACAGTTTCTTAAACTCTTTTCCTTGGACTTGAAATTTGGTGTTCCTTTGGTATGATTCCTAACAATACTTTGAACCTTTATTACCTGATGATTCATTTTAGTCACTTGATCCTTCGTCACTATATTATCCTCCTCTAAATGTCCTGCTTTTGTGTTTTTCCTATAGTCATCTTCATTATGACCCTGCTTAAAGCAATTTTGGAAATATTTGATATTTTTTTAATATACAACCTTTTGTCAAAGGCCTTTAATACCCCCAATCTCTAACATTGTCATTATCATCATCATCATCATCATCAGTGTTATTTAAGGCGTAAAGCGAACCGAAGCGACCAAGGCTTCTAATGCCTAAGCGAAAAGTAAGGAGTGAAGCGACACGCTTTACCAAAGCGAAGCGAAGAGTTAAAAAAAATAATAAATATTTTAGTTTAATTATTTCTAAACATCTAAGTTCTAATTTTATATATACTAAATATTTTTATGTACATTCGTTGGCTTATACACGTACTGAATCACATTTTAGGATAGCAAAACAGAACAACAAAACAGCAATACAACAGCAAAATAGAACAACACTATCAGAAGAGGACAGTAAAACAGTAGCACAATCAGGAAAAAAAAGGAGTAGAATCAGAATTTGGAAAAAAACAGAACCAGAAAAAAAAAATCAACCCAGAACCAGAAGAGATAAGAAGAAAAGAGAAATAGAAGAGAGAAGAAAAAGAGAAGACTAACCTGCAACGATCGAGTCTCTGTCTAGAAGGAGCAACGATCAGCAAGATTAATGAGGAAGGAAGGAGCAGTGACTTTGTCGATCGTGTGAGGAAGGAAGGAACAACGATCAGCGAGATCTGTCCAGCCTTCAGCGATCATCTCTGTCCAGTCCATCGAGAGGAGCAGCGACTTTGTCGATCGAGTAGGAGCAGCGATCTCTGTGTTCTGTTTTCTCTGTGTTATGTCTTCTGGTCCAGCGATCGTGTAATTTGAGAAATAAAATTAGGGTTTGGGGTTGTATTTATGGGATAAGGGGATAATTCAGTGTATCAACATCTTATAATTTTTTTTTCAATTGTCCAATCCAACGGTCCATAATAAAAATAAAATAACTTCGCCTCTAATAACTCAGGCGTTCACTTTTTCGCTTCTCGCTTAAGCGAAAAACGATTACTTTTTTTCCTTTTTCTCGCTTCATTCACATTCGCTTCGCCTGGGATCTTTCAGGCGAGATCCCTTCGCTTCGCCTCGCTTCTCGCCTAGGTGAGCACCTAGGCGCGCTTTTTAAAACACTGATCATCATCATCATCTTCTTCTTCTTCTTCATCTTTCTCATCAGTTTTTTATTCTTTGCTGTCTTCATCTTCTTTGTTAACTTCGCCTTCTTCTATATAGTTTTCTTTTTTGTGATCTACTTCTTTGTAGTGCTCTTATTTTTTTCTTCTTCTTTGCAGTCTTATTTTTCTTCCTTTTTGGTGGTCTCCTCCTTTTGTTTTCGCTTCTTCCTCTTCTTCTTAGTAGTAATCGTCTTCTTCTTTTTCATTTTCGTCTTCATCTTCATCTTTTGTTTCTACTTCTTCTTTATATTCATCTTCTTCGTCATCGTCGTCTTCTTATTCATTGTTGCCGTCTTCCTCCTCTTCTTTTTCTTTTTCTCGGTACTTTTTTTCTTCTTCTTTATAGCCTTTTTTTTCTTTTGTAGTCATCTTCTTTGCTTTCTTCTTGTTGTTCTTTGTAGTCTTGTTCTTATTCATTTTCTTTGTGCTCTTATTCTTTTGAGCAATTCTACAAAAGTCAAATGATATCCAAAAAATTGTAACCCAAATACATATCATTCATTAGATAAGTGGGTTCCATCAATTTTTTTAGGGGGACCCACTCGTCCAATACTCATCCAATGGATGATATGTATTTGAGTTTCAACTTTTGGGTTTCATTTAGGTTGTGTAATATTTTCTTATTCTTTTTATTCTTTGTAGCCTTCTTCTTTTCCCTCTTTGTAGTTTTCTTCTTTCTTTTTTGTCTTCTTATTTGTCATCATCATCTTCTATTTTTTTGTGATCCTCATCTTCTTATTTTCTTTATTACTTTCTTTGTAGTCTTCTTATTTGTCATCTTCTTCTTCTTCTTGTTCTTTTTTCTTTCTTCTTTGTAGTCGTCTTCTTTTTTTGTCTCCATCATCATCGTCATTGTCGTCCTCTTGTTTTCTTTGTCATCTTTCTCTTCATTAACTTCTTCTTCGTCTTCGTCTTCTTTGTATTCGTCTTCTTATTCTTTTTCTTCTTTTGCTTCTGTTGGAGATACAGCAGCAGCTTAGTTTATTAGGGTTTTATTAAATTTTTTATTTTACCTTTTTGTCCTTATTGTAATTTTCATTGACTATATATACGGGGTTCTACACTTAGTTTATATCCTTTTTTTCTCTCTTCTAAATATTTCAAGTTGGTATCAAAGCCAGAACCCTACCCCAAACCCTAACCTTCTCATCCCTAACCTAGCCTCCACCAAGACTGCCTCACCGACAAACTGCCTTCAAGCAAAACCAACAACCCACCGTTACTGCCCAACCACGTTACAACCATCAGACCCACCATTACTGCCCAGCAACCCACAGCTTGCCTGCCCACCAACCAACGTGCGTGACTGCCCATAAAGCACCGACCGACTATACTCAAAACCATAAAGCACAGATCAAACACCAAAATAATACCCACCGATAGACCAAAACCTACTGCCCAGCGAAAACACCTGCCCAAACCTAGAAACTGACAGCCACAACACACCGACAACTTTAACACACTAACACCGATAGCCTCACCCAATGCCTAACCCACTGCTGGGCTCAATCACAGACTACCTCTTCGCTGATAAACCTAAGTCCTATTAAATAAACCCAAGTCAATAAATTGAACCCCAACCCAGACCACCCTAGACAATCATATTAAATCAACTCTGATTATTTGGGACCGTAGGACCTTTTTAAGAGGGGTTGCATCATCTTCTTCTCTGTTGATATGCGCTTGATGTAGTAGATTATATATTTATGTTTATTGGATTTCTGGGCATTGTGACCTGATTATTTGGGAGTTTTTTGGACCTTCTTTATCTGTCGCTGCTATTCGACTGGAGGTATATTGTTCTCTTTTATTTTATCCCTCTATTTATCTTAGAGTTATTTTTCTGTCACGGCTGTCCTAATATTATTGTTGATATGACTACTACTGAGAGACTTGAGACTCTTACTGTTGACACCTCTATCGTTGAGACATCTATGAGTACTTTTATTTTTATGTTTGACCAGTATACAGTACCTACTGGCACAATGGCATTAACAGCACTGTCAAACATGATCTCTCAGAAAGTTACGACACAGTTGTTGAATGGTTGTAACTTCGCTGAGTGGTTTCGCTCATTCCAGCTTTTCTTAGGCCATGTAGGGAAGTCTGGTTGGCTGACGGAATCTCACCCAAAGCCAGCTGATGTCGACCCTGGATATTCTGCGTGGTTCTTTGAGAACTGCGCTATTCTTGGATGGTTATTTGGCTCGATGGAGCCATCTGTTTGCAGGATTCACCAATTTCATAGCTCTGTTCCGAAGCTATGGAGTGCATTACCAGAGATGTATTCTCAGTCAGGACGGGGAGTACGTGTTTATGAGCTTTCTCAGGAGCTCTCATATGCTCGACAGGGAGATATGACTGTTCAGGATTATTATGATTATTTAACCCAGTGTTGGCTTGAGTATGAGACTCTACATCCTCTCGCTGCTATTCCGAGGATAGAGCCTGAAGGAGCAGCATTCTTGAATACTCGAGAGCAGGAGGATAGGATTCACAAGTTTCTTATGAGGCTTCGTGATTAGTTTGAGATCTCGTTCCCAGATCTTGTCGATGTTGATGCTTCCTTCTCTTTATGAGGTGTATGCGATGATTGAGCAACATGAGCGCCGCGTCCGAATTGGATCACTTCCAATTGTGGCTTTGACTCCTCCAGCTGATCATATGACCCTTGCAATAGCTGCAGGGTCTCGTTCGAGATCCTCAGTCAGAGGTGGGCAGCGCCCGGACCAGCGTAGTTAGGGTGCCCAAGATCAGCACAAACAGGGAGATTCTCGTCAGTGTGATTATTGTGGCCGACCAGGACACTCCATCCGGAGCTTAAGCCCCCTTCTCGTGGCCGTACTGCTGCTATTGAGGTACCCCCACCGACTACTGGTACTACTGCTACTTCTCCTCCTTGACAGAGTGATATGGATGCTATCACTTCTCAATTAGATATACTTATATCCACTCTGACTTCTCAACGTTCGACTACTACGGCTGCCACTACTATAGGTATACCTCGTGCCTTTCATGCTTGTGCTAGTTCGTCCCCTCTTTGGATGCTGAACTCGGGTGCAAATGGTCACATGACAGGTGAGGCCATCATTTCACCATTTTTGATGAGCAGTTACATACACCAGTTCAGCTAGCAACTGGGACACATGCTTCTATTGTTAGTAGGGGTAAAGTTCGCCTCCCAGATGGCTTTACATTACATTCGGTATTTCATGTGCCAAAGTTGTACATCAGTTAGCCAGAGATTTTCATTGTGCAGTTGTGCTCTTATGTGATTCGTGTTATTTGCAGGACCTGAGTACCAGGAAGATTATTATCAGGGGACATGAGAGAGATGAACTGTATTATCTAGGCGATCCACCTCCACTTTCACCAGTTCTTTCACCTCCATCATCAGCTCCTGCCTTGTCTTTATCTGTTCCTAGCTTGAATGCTAGTATTTAACCTAGTATTGGTCATTATGATTTTTCATCACAAACTGTTCAGTTGTGGCATGATCATTTTGGACATACAAATTTTAAATATTTATGTTTGTTGTTTCCTACTTTAAGAAATGCTTGTGTTGGTGATAAACTTGATTGTGTTATATATTCCCTATCGAAATATGTTAGGACCAGTTATATTCCTCGCATGCACCAGTCACCCAAGCCATTTGACCTAATACACTCTGATATTTGGGGACCTTCTTCTGTTACTACTCTATCAGGTGCTTGATACTATGTGACATTTATAGATGACCATACGCGTTGTACTTGAGTCTACCTTTTACATAGGAAGTCTGATGTACTCCCTATCATCACTTAATTTCTTCAAATGATTAAGACACAATTCGATGTCATTGTTTGTGCTCTTCGTTCGGATAATGCCAAAGAATATGTGTCTGATGCCTTAGTGACTCACATTTCTTCCCAGGGTATCCTTCAGCAAATCACTTGTCCATATACTTCTGAGCAAAATGGAGTTGTTGAAAGGAAAAATAGGAGTCTGATAGGGATAGTACGTTGTATGCTTAGAGGTATGGGGGTACCAAAATTTTATTGGCATTTTGCTGTTTTGACTTCTACCTTTTTGTGTAATTGTACACCGAGTCGTGTTCTTTAGCATAGGGCTCCCTTACAGGTCTTATTCCCTGAGCGAACACTTTTTTTGGTCCCCCTTGTGTTTTTGGCTGCACATGTTTTGTTCAAGATCGGTCCCCTACTCGTCATAAGCTTGATGATAAAGCGATTTGTTATGTTTTTGTAGGCTATTGTCATCAGTCTAAGGGGTATCGGTGTTATGATTCCATCAGGCATCATATGTATCATAGTCTAGATGTTACATTTCTTGAGCATATTCCTTACTTTTCTTTCAGTCCTGTGTCTTCCCTCCAGTTAATGATACTCCTTTCGATTTTTCATTACCACAGGAGCCAGAACCATTGGTCACTATCACTATAGAGTCATCAGTCTCTCCTCCTCCAGAGTCACTCATCCCTGTTCGTACAGAGTCACCAGTCTCTCTTCCTTTGCAGGTTTATGTTCGTCGCCATCGCTTTCATCCCCCTACTGATGTCCCCTCTACCTCAGGCGATGCAGGTAATACTTCTCAGTTCGTTGAGCAGATTGATGCACCTGTTGTTAGTTCTGACGAGATTGCAGGTACTGAGTCAGCTAATTTACCTGATGAGATGCTGTTAGTGGAGGATGATGATTTAGGACATCGTTATCCGCAGCGTGATCGTCGTCCAGTTGATCGTTATGGTTGGACCGCTAGGATTTTATATCCGATCTCTGCTTATGTTTCTTATGGTGATTTATCTCCTACATTTTGAGCTTATAGCATGACCTTATCAGATACATCGGTTTCTCGTTCTGTTTCAGAGGCTATGTAGGAGCCCCAATGGGTTCTTGCTATGTAGACGGAGATGGACGCTTTTCAGCGTAATCATATATGAGATCTTGTCTCCTTACCTTCAAGGGTGAAGCCTGTTGGCTGTCGCTGGGTTTACACCCTGAAGTTTCTTGCGGATGGTACTATTGATCGTCACAAGGCTAGGCTTGTGGCGAAAGGCTTTACTCAGGTACCAGGTCGTGATTTTGGTGCTACATTTGCCCCCGTGGCAAAATTGACTACTGTTCGGTTGATTATTTCTCTAGCTGTGGAGTACTCTTGGTCTCTTCATCAGTTAAATGTGAAGAATGCGTTTCTTCACAGTGATCTGGACGAGATTATTTATATGGATGCACTACCAGACTTTCATGGTGAGGGGGAGTATGTTGGAAAGGTATGTCAACTGCGTAAGTCTCTTTATGGACTGAAACAGTCGCCACGAGCCTGGTTCTCTCGCTTTAGTGATGTAGTCATACGATTGGGGTTCACCAGATGTCATTCTGATTATACATGTTTTATTCGAAGAAATATTTCTAGACAGTGTGTCATCCTTCTGGTATATGTTGATGATATTATTATTACTGGTGATGATGTTTATGGGACTGCGTAGGTCAAGGTAGACCTTGGGAAGGCCTTCGATGTGAAGGACCTTAGATTTCTGTGATACTTTCTTGGGATTGAGGTTGCCCGTAGCAACAGGGGTGTTCTTCTTTCTCAGAGAAAGTATGTTTTGGATCTTCTTTTAGACACTGGGGTGCAAACTGGCATCATCACCCATGATTCCAAACCTGAGGCTTACTATTGAAGGTGGGGAGTTGAGAGATCCAACAGTTTATCAGAGGTTGGTAGGTAGACTTATCTACTTAGCCAACACTAGGCCGGACATTTATTCGCAGTCAGCCGAGTTAGTCAATTATTGCACAGGCCGTGTCAGCCTCATCTTGATGTAGTTTATCATATTCTTCGGTACCTTAAGTCTTGTCTTGGACTTGGGTTGTTCTATGCATCAGGATCTCAGACCGATTCTCTAGCTTGTTATTTAGATTCAGATTATGAGAGAGCATGTGACGGTCGATCTATTACGGGTTTCTGTGTTTTTCGAGGGACTCATCTTATCTCTTGGAAGAGCAAGAAACAGGTAGTTGTCTCCTGCTCGTCAGTAGAGGCAGAGTATCGGGCACTGACACTTGGTACGTGTGAGATTATCTGGCTACGATCGATTCTGGGTGTGTTGAAATTTTCAATGACTTCTCCATCCACATTATATTGTGATAATCGATCTGCTATTCAGCTCGCTTTTGACTCTGTACTACATGAGAGGACGAAGTTTATAGAGATTGATGTTCATTTTTTTCGGGAGAAAGTTAACAGTGGTATTGTCACTCCATCGTTTGTGGGAACTAGAGATCAAGTTGCGGATGTTTTTACCAAACATGTCATTCTATCTATTCTTCGGGACTTCGTTGTCAAGTTTGGCTTAATTGACATTTTTGCTCCAAGTTTAAGGGGGAGTGTTGGAGATATAGCAGCAGCCTCGTTTATTAGGATTTATTAAGTTTTTCTTTTTACCTTTTTGTCTTTATTGTAACTTTCATTGACTATATATACGGAGCTTTACACTTAGTTTGTATCCCCTTTTTCTCTCTTCTAAATATTTCAAGTGCTTCTACTACTACTTGGTAGTGTTATTTGTTTTTGTCTTTTTCTTCTTTGTAGTTATCTTATTCTTCCTCTTCTTCTTTTTCTTATTTGGTGTCTTTTTCTTTATTGTCTTCTTGTTTTTCGTCTCCTTGTTCTTCTTTGTAGTCTTCTTTTACTACATAGTCTTTTTTTACTTCGTAGTCGTCTTCTTTTTTTTCTTCGCAGTCTTCTTTGTGTTCTTCTTCGTGGAATTCTTATTCTTTTTAGTCTACTTCTTATTCTTCTTCGTAGCTTTTGTCTTTGTAGTCTTTTTTTTCTTTTTTTGTTTTTCTAGTCTTCTTTGCAGTCTTTTTCTATCTCGTAGTCATCTTCTTCTTTTTCGCATTGGTAGTCGTCGTTGTCTTCTTTTTCTTCTTATTCTACGACTTCTTCGTAGTTTT
Organism: Ilex paraguariensis; assembly: GCA_963454935.2. NCBI lineage: Eukaryota > Viridiplantae > Streptophyta > Magnoliopsida > Aquifoliales > Aquifoliaceae > Ilex > Ilex paraguariensis. Next base: position 700,067 of record CAUOFW020002280.1, read on the forward strand.
CCTCCTTGTAGTTTTTCTTATTCATTTTTCTCATAATCATCATCTTATTTTTTTTGTAGTTTTCTTCTTTGTAGTACTTTTTCTTTTTTTCTTATTCTTTGTAACATTTTTCTTCTTTATAGTATTCTTCTTTTTCATAGCTTTATAGTCGTTTGTTTCTTTTTCTTCTCGTGCTTTGTAGCCCTTTTATTGTTCATTGTATTCTTTTTCATAGCCGTCATCTTCTTCTTGTTTGTAATCTTTAGTCTTTGTCTTATTTTTATTCGTTGTTTTCTACTGCTTCTTTGTAGTCTTGTTCTTTTATGTTGTTTTTTGTTATTCTTCCTTTTTCGTTGTTTACTTCGTCTTTGTAGTCGTATTTTCCTCTTCTTCATTGTAGTTTTCTTTTACTTCTTCGTTTTCTTTTTTTCGTAGTCATATCTTCATGGTATTCTTCTTTACAATCTGTTTTTCAGTCTTCTTTTTCTTGTTTGTAGTCTATTTTTTTTTATTTATAGTCTTTTTCTTCATATTGTTCTTTTTCTTCTTCGTAGTCTTTCTTATTCGTATTCTTCATCTTCTTCATTGTAGTCGTCGTAGTCTTCTTCTTATTTTTATTCTTCATAGTCATCTTCTTCTCCACCATTGAGTCTTTTGCTTCGTAGATTATTTCTTCTTCTTCTTCTTTGCCATTATCGTCGTCTTCTTTTTCGTAGTTGTCTTCTTTCTATTCTCTTCTTCCTATTCTTGTTAGACTCTTCTTCTTCTTTTCTTTGTAATTTTTTTTGTTTCTTCCCTCCTCTTCGCGTCGATGTCATAGCCGTCTTCTTCATAGTGTTCTTATTTTTCTTCTTTGTCGTTGTCTTTATCTTATTTTCCTTCATTGTAGTTGTTTTCTTCTCTATCTTCAAGTTGTCTTTTTTTTTGTTAATCTTCTTTTTCGTAATCTTTCTGGCTTCTTTGTAATCTTCTCTTTTTAGACTTTCTCATAGTCGTCGTCATCTTCTTCTTGTCCTTCATAGTCTTCTATTTTTTCGAAGCCTTCTTCTCTTCGTTATCTTCTTCGTGGTCATTGTTTTCTTATTCATAGTCTTCCCCTTCGTGTTCTTCTAATTCGTCGTCTTATTCTTTTCTTTGTAGCTTTCTTCTTGTCCTTCTTATTCGTAATCTTCTTCATCGTTTTATTCTTCTTCATAGTTTTTTGTTTCTTTTTCTTCTTAAACTTCTTATACTCTTCTACTTTTCTTCGTAGGATTCTTAGTAGTCTTCTTCTTATTCGGTATTCTTTTCTTTTTCTAAATGTTCTTCTCAATATTCTACTTCTTCGCTCTAGTAGTCTTTTTCTTCTTATTTGTAGTCTCCTTTAGTCTGTCTTCTTTTTCTTCTCGGCCTTCTTATCTTCTTTTCAGTCTTCTACTACTACTTCTTCTTCTTCTTATTATTAGTAGTATTCTTTTTATTCCTCTTCTCAATATTCCTTCTTCTTTTTCTTCTTATTTTTGTACTATTTTTCATCTCCTTAGTATTCTATGTCTTCTAAGCATTCTTCTTCTCTTCGTGTTTTTGTTCATCTTCTCAGTATTCATCTTTATCTTCTTAGTGTTCTATGTCTTCTCAGCATCCTTCTTCTGTGTTTTACATTATTCTCCTTTTTGTCATTAATATTTTTATTTCTACTTTCTTTTATTCTTTTATTTTCATTTTCTTTTCTTCTCGACAATCTTTTTCTTAATTTTCTTGTGTATTCTCCTTTTTTTGTGTTGTTTTCAGTATTCTATTACTTCTCTTCTTTTTGTTGCAATATTCTTGTTCTCTTTCTGAGCATTTTTCTTCTTAGTGTTTTCTTTTTTTTTTTTATTTGTCTTCTTTTTTTGACATTTTTCTTCTTAGTGCTATTCTTTTTCTTAGTATTCGTTGTCGTCTTCTTTTGTTGGTATTCCTCTTCTTTTTCTTCTAACTAGTGTCCTCCTCTTGTTTTCAGCATTCTTTTTCTTCTCAATATTTTTTTCTTCGTCATGTTCTAGGTATTCTTCTCGATGTTCTTCTTGTTTAGTTTCTTTTATGTGTTCTTCTTGTTCATTTCTTTTGTGTCTTTCTTCTTGTTGCTCTTATCAGTATTCTTCTTTTTCTATCATTTTCTTCTTCGTGTTTTTTTTTCCTTCATCTTTTTATTATGACTTTTTTTTTTCCCTCTGTATTCTTCTTTGTCTTATTCTTCTTTTCGTTCTTCTTGTTCTTCTCGTTCTTGTCGTTCTTCTCATTCTTCTTCTTCCTATCAATTGTCCTCTTATTGTTAGTATTCTTTTTCTTCTCCTGTTTAGTATTCTTTTACATCTCAATATTCTTATGTATTCTTCTTAGTATTCATCAGTATCTTATTTCTTTTTCTGCTCAATATTCTTTTTCTCTCTATTAGTATTCTCCTTTGTTGCAATCTAGAACTACTTTAACTAAAAGTTACAATCTTACGTTTTTCCCCTTGTATGTATGCAGGTTAAGCTGACCTCGCGTTGATCCAAATTTTCTGAGTTCTCATAAGGATTAAGCGAACAAAATGGAGTTATTATTATCTTGTGTTATTTAGATAAGTTCTGAGAATTGGAATTTTGTGATATGTCCTTCGATTAGAGGTTGCATTTGTATTTAAGGATTAGAAGTGCATGAACATTGGAATTAGATGATTTAGGAATATCGTTTGGATTAAGAATTTATCAAGATACAAGGATAGACTTGAAACACCAATATGGTGGATTTGTTAATAAATGTAGTTGTTGTATTGTTGGTCAAATAATATTGCCAACTTACTAGTTTTTATTTGATGGCCTTAAGCTTAAGTAGGGAAATATCTCACTCTTGAATGGATTCAACAACCAACAATTTAAGCGCACTTTATGTTTTGCTCATAATTGATGCAAACCTAAGTCTTGCTGCACTGGAAACTTGCTTTCATGGTATATTTCTTTTTCTTGACCCAAAAAAAAAAAAATCCATTTATCTTTTCACTTGATATTAAACTCCTCCCTTGTTCTTTTTTTGTGTTGTGTGCATACAATGCATTAGAAGTGCGCACACATGCTCAAAGCCCTTTTGGATGGATAATTGAAGTTCATGCTGATGACCTTTTTTTCAATTGTTTTGATGCGCATATGTATACATATATTTGTAGTTTTGTTGTATTTTGTGACATACACAAAATGGACCTTTCAATTTTATGCTTATGTGATCTCTTATGGACTTTGAGGTATGTATCATTCTGAATGTGACTACATTGTTTGGGTGCTACACTGCTGGTTTGAATAAGGTGAAAATGACCAATCTTAACTCTCTTTGTGAGGACTAACCAAAGCTCTCCTATTGCTTCAAAATTTGCAATTCCCTTTATCTTCTTGTACCCTATGTATATATGTTGATCGGTTTTCTTTCTTTCTTTTGTAGTTTAATGCCTTTTTGTGTTCATCTTCGTGTTTCTTGCTAGTTGCGTATCAAACTCATCTAGTTAGTCGTTCATAGATATGCACAATGTCAAGTATGTGACTGCCACATTGTCCAATGTAGATGCACCCTAATTTGATGAGTAAGTGATGGGGATTGTGTAGGAGTTGGAAAAATTTTAAGGATTTATTTCACGAGTTATGTATTTGTGTCAACATTAGTTGGTATTTAATTTTTGGTGCTAGAGTTATATTAGGAATCTTTGGTTTTAAGGTTTTTGGTAATTGGTACCCTACATAAAGGGATTGATGTACTTTTATACTTTGATGAATTAACATATTGGATATTGCTTCCTTGTCCTTAATTCTATTCTTCTCCTCTCATGCCCTTCTTTTTATGTTCTCATCTCCCAGTTCTTTTTCTTAGTCTACATGAATTAGAGCCCAAATTTGATTTGAGTTCTTAAAACATCATCGTTGTTATCACTTCAAGCCATAGTCATGGTTTGGCCATCTGGATTGTCACTCTTGTTGCAATAGTCATCATGGACTTCAACATCACAGTCGCCTTGCTGGTGGTGTGTTCAAATCTGTTTCTCCCCACAATTTAAGAATTAACTACACATATTTTAAACTTTGCACTTCATGCCGCTTTTAGGAAGACCTTTATGCACAAGTGTAGAGAAATCTTGTTGGGTTTTGGTTGCTAAGAGTATATTTAGATATTTTTTTTTTGAACATATATATTTAGTGTTAGAATTAGGGGTAGATTAGTCACTTGATTTATGTTGCTCTAGTACATATAAGACTTCTTTTATGTAATCTTTGCTATGATTAAGTAATAAAGACTATTTCTTTCTTTCTCCATTTCTCTTCTCTTTCTCTCTTTGTGTTGATCAAAGTTCACATGGTATCAGATCGGGTTTTGACCCAATCACGATAAAAAATATAGTAGGTGTTAACTTTGATCAATCAAAGAACAGTAAGAGTAAGAAAAAAGAGAATATTATTGAAGCACAATTAGTCAAAACAAAGCTTAAAGGAAAACTACATATAATAGGTCTTTATATAGTAAACTAAATTAGGGCAACATAAAAGAAAACAAATGATTAAACTACCTCTAAGTTTAAATATAATAATTATTCTAACACCCTCCCTCAAACTCATGATATGGTAAACATTAAACATCAAAAGTTTGCTAAAAAGAAAATGGAAGCGTGCGATGGTGTGAGATTTCGTAAAGAAACGATTAGCAAGTAGCTAATACAATCAAATTATCTCTACTGTTATGAAGTTCATAGCATGATACTCAACTTCAGCAGATAATCGAGCCACAACAGTTTGTTTCTTACTTTTTCACGAAATAAGACAATCACCAATGAAGAGACATAAACTAGTAGTGGACTTGCAATTCATAGAGTCACCAGCCTAGTCCGCGTTAGAGTAAGCACGAAATTTCAAAGACGATCAAATAGCAATGAGATGTCCAACAAAAAATCAAAGCTCAACAAAAATCACCAGCAACAATGCTCAACAAAACAAATTCTAACAAAGAAAAAAAAACAAACAAACCAGAATTAGTCCCAAACCAGTAATAGTCAAAATCAGAAACTATAACCAAAAGAAGTAGCCAACGCCAAACAAGCCAAAGTTCGTCACAAATCAACTTAACAACTTTGCAAATCAAATACTCACTCAGCAGTTTGTTCACAAAATCAGCCCCAAAGGCTCAAACCCACCATCAAAAGTGGAAACAAAAGTTTTCTACTGCTTATTCAATGCAAAATAATGTAAATGGAAACAAAAGTTTCCTGCTTATTCAGTGCGAAACAATGCAATGTTATGTCAAATAACAAGCCCAAACGAACAAATCAAAAACCAGCAATGTGACAACTCACCAATGCACAAAACCAACCAATCAACAAATCAGTTCAAAAGCCCAAAGCAACAGTAGAAAATGAAGAAGAAACAACCAAACTAGCAACCAGAAGAAGCAGAAGAAGAAACACCAGCAGAAGAGAAGAGGTAGCAGCAAGTCAACAAAAATAGCAATTCAAACAGCAGATCCCAACGTACCAACTTCACAAACCAGAAATCAACGAAGAAGCAGACGCTCAATAGGCCTTAATACAAGCATCTCGAGCCAATAAATCAAACCAGCAATCTAGCAACTAGACAACCCAAATTCTATAATTTTCAAAATTTCAGAAAATAAACAGAGGCAGCAAAACAACAAGACAGTAGCAAAACACCAAAAAAGCACTAAAAAACGAAATTCGACATTGTTCATGGCATGAACAGTAATGTCGGTACCGTTCACAGTATTTTTGACACTGTTCATCCGGTAAATAGTGTTTTTGACACTGTTCATAGCCCTTGGAATCACAAAAAAATAGCAATCTACCAATCACTAGCCCTCAAATCACACAACCCAAGAATATATTTTTCCTCCAACTAAATTACTGTGGTGCTACCATATATATTTTGGATTGAAATCATGCTCTGACACCATGTTAACTTTGATCAATCAAAGAAAAGTAAGAGGAAGAGAGAAGAGAATATTATTGAGACACAATTAGTTAGAACAAAACTTAAAGGAAAACTACATATAAGAGATTTTTATATAGTAAACTAAGCTAGGGCAATATAAAAGAAAACAAATGATTAAACTATCCCTAAGTCTAAATATAATAATTATTCTAACAGTAGGTTCATTGGAGGAAATTCTGAACATTAACTAGGGCTGACGTCATCAACGCTAATGATGATGTTAGCACCCAAAGGTTGTAAGACACTATTTTGATCATGGTTCAAAGTCGCAGTATCGGACCTCGACTCGGAGGCCATTGAGACACATCGATTGCGGCGTCGTGGCATAGTATCGGCCGATACGCTCAAAATGCTATGCAGAAAGCTCTAAATTTGTTGAAAAAATTTAGAAAAATTGTAATAAATGTAAATATGATCATCAATGCATCATATCCTCAAAATACATTATTTAACACATTAATCATTACAAAAAAGAATAATAAGGGCGCTACCGAAAAATATTTGTCATCATTTATGTGCAATGTGCAAATGGAAACACATGCAAAAGCTTTGGGGACATGTGCAATATTTTGCTCTCAATTTGGACAGACATTTGGGACCATTGGGGAGGGACAAAAAAAAAATCAAAAAAAAAATCTTGAGTCTTTTTATTGTTTGACAGAGAGAAAAAAAAAGAGGGGTTGTAGGTGTAATTAATATAATTAACTTCTCTGATTAAACCAAAAAAAAAAAAAAGGAAAAAAAGCATATTTATAGGATCTATAGTCGCTCTTACTCGGGCGACAATGAACGAAACCAGAGAAAGAGAGAGGCACAAAATGAGAGAGCGAGAGAGAGAGACTTTGGGTGGGCTAGACTAGATCTAGTTCACTATATGTACAGGATCTACAGGTTTTTCTTTAAATCCTTTCAATTTCTGTTTTAGGGTTTGTTGATTTCTTCTATTTTGGTTTCTGCATCTTTGGGTCTGTGAATATGCATGTGAAATTGGTCTTCTTCTCCCTTTTTTTTTTTTTTCTGGTTTTTTACATTAATTTATTGCTGATTCAGTTTGACTTGGTCCGACTCAAACGATTCGACTCCGATTTCAACCGATATCTTTGAGTTGTGACCGAGTCGATGCCGATTCGCTTGAGTCTCTTGTTATTCGTGTACCGTGTAGCGGTATCGGATATGACTCGGCCGAGTCGAATACTTCGAACCTTGATTCTGATCGCTTGTTCATGGGCTTCGACATGTTATGATTGGCCTTTGATTTGGTGTCTTGTCAGGAAAAAGGGCCAAAAACTTCGATCTCGAATTTCTCTTAAAGTTTTGATCAAATTTTTTGCTCCAAATTCATTCTGTGAGGTGCGAATTTACCTCCTTGGGATTTGATTGGATGCTTTAAGGCACTTTGAACTGATTTTTGATGCAAAATTAGTTGATTTCTCATTGTCGGTCTCAGTTCATCTTGTTGTTGGTATTAGAATACACTTCTCGAAAGTTTTGGATTGCTGGTCTCTTCCTCTTCTGCCTTCTTTCTCCTCTGGTTTGTTGGTAGGTTCCTCCTTTGGATTGCTAAATTGTTGTTGCCGTCTTTTGCTTCTTACTGGATTATTTTCCTTCTTGTCGAGTTGGTGTTCGAGCTAGAAAGGCGACTTTAGCTGGGTCTTTTGATCCACTCATGGGCTGTTGTTTCCTTGGGCCTTGACTTTTTTGTGGACTTTGTTTGTCTTGTGGATTTTGTTTGCCATCTACTAGGCTTTGTATTACTGAACTTTGTGGTTTTGTTAGTCTTTGTTAGAGATATAGCAGCTTAGTTTATTAGGATTTATTAATTTTTTTTATTTTTTACCTTTTTATCCTTATTGTAATTTTCATTGGCTATATATACGGGGGCTCTACACGTAGTTTGTATTCTTTTTTCACTCACAACTATTTCAAGTTGGTATCAAAGCCAAACTCAAACGCTAACCCTAACTCTAACCTCCACCATACTCAGTAGCCACAATTCCCCGGCAGACCAGCCACCGATTGACCAGGCCACCCACAATCCCTCCGACTTCTTTTCCTCCACCGCCCATCCACTAATAGCCCCATTCTTCACTGCCCCGCATAGAACTTCAACCACTGACAGCATACCCATAGTGGCTGACATACCCATATCACCGACAGCCCAAACCAAAAAATAAATAAATAAATAACAGCAGCCACACACCAAAAAATCGACATCACCAACACAACCCAAATACACCCCAGCCACCGACATCACCAACAAACCCAACACAACGCAACCGACATCACCAAACACACCAAAAAATTGACATCACCAACATAACCCAAATACACCCCAGCCACCAACATCACCAACAAACACAACCTCAATCCAGACTCCACCGACCCAGCCAACCCAACCCAACAGCAACCTAACTTAACCCAAAGCCTATTGCCCACAACCTAAGTCGCACCCCAACCCACCGCCCAGTCCAGCCCCAAACTCGACACAGTATTCATCCTAGTGACCCAGCTGGGTTGCGATCTTCGTCACAACCTTGTGTTTTGTCTTTGTGCGCTTGATTATTTGGGACCGTAAGATCTTTTAAAAGGGGTTGAATCCTCTTTTTCGTTGATCTGTTCTTGATGCAGTAGATCATTTATTTATATTTACTAAATTTCTGGGCACTGTGACCCAATTATTTGAGAGCTTTCTGGACCTTCTTTATCTGTCGCTACTGTTCGATTGGAGATATCTTGTTTTCCCTTATTTTGTCCATCTATTTATCTTAGATTTATTTTTCTGTCATGAGTGCCCTAATATTATTGATGATATGACTACTACTGAGGGAGTTGAGATTCCTACCGTTGAGACATTTGTTAGTACTTTCACTCGGTATAGGGGTCGATAACGCTCGGCCCAACGCCGTCAGGGTACCCCACATCAGCGTAGATATGAGAATTCTCGTCAGTGTGATTATTGTAGCTGACTAGGACATCTCAGGGCTATTTGTTAGAAGTTCCATCCGGAGCTTAAGCCGCCTCCTACCAGTCGTACTGCTGCCATTGCTAAGGCACCACCATCTACAGTCATTGCTCTTGCTATTGCTGCTACTGCTCCTCCTTGGCAGTGATATGGATGCTATCACTTCTCGCTTGGATATACTTATGTCAGCCTTGACTTTTCAAGGTTCGACTACTACTGCTGTCATTACTACAGGTATACCTCGTGTCTTTCGTACTTGCGTCATTCTGTCTCCTCTTTGGATGCTGGACTCGGGTGCTAATGGTCATATGACAGGTGAGACCCATCATTTCACCTCTTTTGACGAGCAGTTACATACTCAAGTTCAGTTAGCAGATGGTACACATGCCCCCATTGTTAGTAGGGGTACAATTCGTCTTCCAAATGACTTTACATTACGTTCGGTGTTTCATGCATCAAAGCTGACCATGAATCTATTATCTGTACATTAGTTAACCAGAGATTTTTACTACGCGGTTGTGTTCTTATCTGATTCGTGTTATTTGCAGAACTTGAGTACTAGGAGGATTATTATCGGGGGACATGAGAGAGATGAATTGTATTATTTAGGCGATCCACCTCCCGTTTCACCAGTTTCTCCACCTCTACCTTCATCACTTGTTTTGTCTTTATTTGTTCTTAGCTTACATGCTAGTATTTTACCTAATACTTGTCGTTATGATTTTTCATCACAAACTGTTCAGTTGTGGTATGACTGTTGTGGGCATACAAATTTTAAATATTTATGTATGTTATTTTTTACTTTGAGCAAAGCTTGTGTTAGTGGTAAACTTGACTGTGTTATATATTCCCTATCAAAACATGTTCGGACCAGTTATATTCCTCGCATGCACCAGCCACTCAAACCATTTGACCTAATACACTCGGATATTTGGGGACCCTCTCCTGTTACTGGTCTGTCAGGTGCCCGATACTATGTGACATTTATAGATGATCATACCCGTTGTACTTGGGTCTATCTTTTGCATAGGAAGTCTGATGTACTCCCTATCATTACTTAATTTCTTTAGATGATAAAGACACAGTTCGATGTCATTGTTCGTGCTCTTCGTTCGGATAATGCCAAAGAATATGTGTCTGATGCCTTAGTGTCTCACATTTTTTTTAGGGTATCTTTCAGCAGCTCACTTGTCCATATACTCCTGAGCAAAATGGAGTTGCTGAAAAGAAAAATATGAGTCTGATAGGGATGCTACGTTGTATGCTTAGAGGTATGGGGGTACCAAAATTTTATTGGCATTTTGTTGTTTTGACTTCTACCTCGTCGAGTCGTGTTCTTTAGCATAGGGCTCCCTTACAGGTCTTATTCCTTGAGTGAACACTTTTTTCGGTCTCCCGTCGTGTTTTTGGTTGCACATGTTTTGTTCAAGATCGGTCTCCTACTTGCCATAAACTTGATGATAAAGCAATTCGTTGTGTCTTTGTGGGCTATTGTCATAGTCTAAAGGGTATTGGTGTTATGATCTTGTCAGGCGACGTATGTATCACAGTTTAGATGTTATCTTCCTTGAGCATATTCCTTATTTTTCATCCAGTCATGTGTCTGCCCCTTCAGTTGATGATACTTTCTTTGATTTTTTATTACCACCGGAGTCAGAGCCATTGGTCACTATCACTACAGAGTCATCGGTCTCTCGTCCTTCAGAGCCACTCATCCCTGTCAGTACAGAGTCACCAGTCTCTCTTCCTTTGCAGGTTTATGTTCGTCGTCCTCACTCTCATTTCCCTGCTAATGTGCCCTCTACCTCAGGCGATGCAGGTAATACTTCTCAGTTCGTTGAGCATATTGATGCACATGTTGTTAGTACTGATGAGATTGTAGGTACTGAGCCAGCTGTTTTACCTAATGAGACATTATCAGTGGAGAATAATGATTTAGAGCGTCGTTATCCGTGGCGTAATCGTCGTTTAGTTGTTCGTTATGGTTGGACTGTCAGAATTTTATATCCGATCTCTGCTTATGTTTCTTATGGTAATCTGTCTCCTACATTTTGAGCTTATAGTATGGCCTTATTAGATACGTCGATTCCTCGCTCTGTTTCAAAGGCTATATGGGAGCCCTAGTGGATTCTTGCCATGCAGACAGAGATGGACGCTCTTCGGCGTAATCATATATGAGATCTTGTCTCTTTACCTTTAGGGGTGAAGCCTGTTGGCTGTCGTTGGGTTTACACCTTGAAGTTTCTTGCGGAGGGTACTATTAATCGTCACAAGGTTAGGTTTGTGGCGAAGGGCTTTACTCAAGTACTAGGTCATGATTTTGGTGCTACCTTTGCCCCCGTGATAAAATTGACTATTGTTTGACTAATTATTTCTCTAGTTGCGGAATACTCTTGGTCTCTTTATTAGTTGGATGTGAAAAATACATTTTTTCACGGTGATCTGGACGAGATTATTTATATGGATGCACCACCGGGTTTTCGTGGTAAGGGAGAGTATGCTGGAAAGGTTTGTCGACTGCGTAAGTCTCTTTATAGACTGAAACAATCACCACGAGCCTGGTTCTCTCGCTTTAGTGATGTAGTTGTACGTTTAGGGTTCACCAGATGTCATTTTGATCATACCTGCTTCATTCGACGGAAGACTTCTGGACAGTGTGTCATCCTTTTGGTATATGTTGATATTATTATTACTGGAGATGACGTTTCTGGGACTACACAGGTTAAGGTAGACATTGGGAAGGCCTTCGATGTGAAGGATCTTGGATTTTTGCGATACTTTATTGGGATTGAGGTTGCCTGTAGCAGCAGAGGTATTGTTCTTTCTCAGATAAAGTATGTTTTGGATCTTCTCTCAGACATTGGGATGCTGGGGTGCAAAACGACATCATCACCTATGATTCCAAATCTGAAGTTTTCTGCTGAAGGTAAGGAGTTGGGAGATCCGATTGTCTATCAAAGGTTGGTAGGTAAACTTATCTACCTAGTCAACACTAGGCCAGACATTTCATTTGCTATCAGTCGAGTTAGTCAGTTCATGCACAGACCATGTCAGCCTCATTTTGATGCAGTTTATCATATTCTTCGGTACCTCAAGTCTTGTCCTGGACTTGGGTTATTCTATGCATCAGGATCTCGGATTGGTTCTCTAGCCTGTTATTCAGATTTAGATTATGGGGGAGCATATGACGGTCGATCTACTACGAATTTCTGTGCTTTTCGAGGGACTCATCTTATCTCTCGGAAGAGCAAGAAGCAATCAATTGTCTCTCGCTCGTCAGTAGAGGCAGAGTATGGGGCACTAGCACTTGGCACATGTGAGATTATTTGGCTACGATCGATTCTTGGCAAGTTAGGACTTCTAGTGACTTTTTCATCTACATTATATTGTGATAATTGATCTGCTATTCAGCTCGCTTCTGACTCTGTATTACACGAGAGGACGAAGCATATAGAGATCGCTTTCTTTGGGAGAAGGTTAGCAGTGGTATTGTCACTCCATCGTTTGTGGGGACTAATGATTAGGTTGCAGATGTTTTCACCAAATTTGTCACTCTATCTATTCTTCGGGACTCAATTGTCAAGCTTGACTTAGTTGACATTTTTGCGCCTAACTTGAGGGGGAGTGTTGAAGATATAACAACTTAGTTTATTAGGATTTATTAAATTTTTTACTTTTTTACCTTTTTATCCTTATTGTAACTTTCATTGGCTATATATACGGGGATTTTACACTTAGTTTGTATCCCTTTTTCACTCACAACTATTTCAAGTGTCTTTGGTTTCTTTATTCTATTGGGGTCCTTGTTGCTATGTATTTGGATTTGCCGCTTGCTAGCGCCATTTTATTAGGCCTTGAGCTTTGTATTTTGAAATTGGTTTAGTTGAATTGATTGTTGTTATTCAACACTCATTAGTTGTAATTATGACAAGTGAAAACTCTAACCCTCAACAGTCCATTAGCTCAAGATTGATTATGATTGCGGATCACTTGCAGAAGCTCCTTCAATAGCCTAATAATCCTGCAATCACTCATTCCATAGGTTCGTTCATTTCGAGTCATCTGGTATATCTCGAACAGCCTGAGTCTTTAATTCAGGTGCAACACATCACATGACTAGTGATTCTTTCTTATTTACATGTATATTTTCTCCTCCATATATTTTTGTGCTTGCAGCAAATGGTACACAAATGTCTTAAGCTAGTGTTAGATCTATTATTTCTCCGCATCTTACTTTTTCCTGTTGTTTATTACATTTCACAGCTTACCTTAAATTAATTTCAGTTAGTTGTTATTTGACTTTGAATTTTTTGTTCATTTTTCTTGTTGTGGTTGTATTGTACAGCATCCACGTTTCAAGAAGCTGATTAGGTCTACTAGTAGAAAGAGAGGTTTGTATGTGTTAGACGAGTTACATATTCATGATATTGTTGCTTCTACGGTTAATTTATCTTCTTTTCATTTGAATCTTCAGTCTTCTAATTTTTATTTGTGGCATTTTCGTCTTGATCATGTTTTCACTCTCGTTTAAGATTTTTAGTCTCTAATAATTTGGATAATTTAGAGTGTCATGACATTTCTAATTGTAGTGGTTTCAAGTTAGCTAAATTTACTGCAATACCTTTTAATAGAAACTCTACTAGCTCTCTTGCACATTTTGATTTGGTTTATTTTGATGTTTGAGCACTTATATTCCCACAAAATGAGGGTCTAGATATTATGTCTCTTTCATTGATGTCTATACTAGATATTGTTAAGTCTATCTAGTGAAGCATTGTTTTGAATTCTTTTTCGTATTCGTTGCTTTTCGTGCAATGCTACATACTCAATATTCCTCAGTTATTTAACGTTTTCAATGTGACTGAGGAGAATATTATTTCAATTCTTTTCGTGATCTGTTAAAGTCTGATGGTATAGTTTGTCAATCTTCTTGTACCGACACCTGAACAGAATGGTGTAGCATAGCGCAAACTCCGACATATTATGGAGACAACACACACTCTCTTCCTATTAGCAAATATCCTAAGTTCTTTTTGGGTGGTGAAGTAGTCCTTACTACTACTATCCATCTGATTAATTGCATTCCCACTATCATCACCTCCGGAATCTCTCCCTTTGAAAAACTGTGTGGTAAGTCCCCTAATTATTTCTCTTTACATGTATTTGGATGCACTTTTTTTTGTTTCTTTCTGGCGCTCTTCGTGTTAGACTCTCTACTTGTTCAGCTTTATATGTTTGGTTACGGTGAGAGTCAAAAAAGGTTATCGTTGTTTTAATCCTGTTACACACCAACTTTATGTCTTTCATTTTTTTTTCATGGAACATATTCCTTTCTTCTTGATTCTATATATAGCTCTTCACATTTGCAGAAATCTGATCTCATTTACATTGACCCATTCTCGACTGATGTTCCCACTAACATTTATGTTGGAGATATGAGTGTTTCTAATGTGTCTTTCTCTTTAGATTTGTCAGTCACTAGTCCTCCTATTGTATATACTTATGTTTGTAGGACTCTAGTTGTATCTTTTACAGATGTAGTCCCTTCCTCCTCTACTCCCACTTATTCGGGTTCTAACAATGTGGTTCATGTTTCTCACTATCCTTAGCGACCTCATAAATGTCCAGATTGGTTTGGTTTCTCTAAATCTTGTTATTCTATTGATTTTTGTTCTTTTTTAACTTCTATACATTCTCTTTCTGAATCTACCTCCTATAAGAAGGTTGTTCTTGATCTTCTTCAAAAACAGGCTGTGGATGAGGAGCTTGCTACTTTACATAAGATGGGCACATGAGAGTTGGTATCTTGGCCCTTTGGAAAACATACAGTTGGTTACAAATGAGTTTATAAAATTTAGACCAAATCTGATGGTTCTATGGAATGATACAAAGCCCGATTAGTAGCCAAGGGATTTGCTCAAGATTATGTTATAGACTATGAAGAGACATTTGCTCCTGTTGTTAAGATGATCACTGTTCGTACAATAATTATAGTAGCTTTTATTCATCAATGGAGTCTCTCTCAAATGGATGTGAAGAATGTCTTTCTCAATGGAGTTCCTCTTGTTAGATTACCTCACAGTCGTGGTCAAGTGTGTAGGCTCCACAAGGCATTATATGGTCTTAAAAAGGCTATTAGGACATAGGTTGCCAAGTTTTCTTCAATTATTTGTGATTTGGATTTTCGTGATCATGATTCTGCTTTCTTTTTACGGTCCACTTCCGTATGTTCCATTGTTCTCTTACTTTATGTAGATAATATGATTATTATAGGTGATAATTTTGATGGAATACAATTATTGAAATCACAGTTGCAGAATCAGTTTAAAATGAAAAATTTGGATCAACTTCGGTATTTTTTAGGGATTGAGGTTGCTTCCCCTCCTAAAGGTTATCTGCTCTTTTAGTTTAAGTGTACATTAGATGTTATTCAAGGAGCTTGTTTATTAGATAATTGGACAGTTGAGATACCCTTAGAGCTCAATATTCGTTATTCTTCCACTGATGGTACTCTATTGCCTGATCTTACTCTCCACCGTACTATTTTCTATCGTTCTATGATAAGTAAAAAATGATGCATGGTAAATGTAATAATAGGAAATTGTATATTTTTTTTGTTATATTTGTTAAGGGGCAAGACCTGACAGGAATGTCAATGGAATTGAGGGGGTGTCAATGTAATTTATCCTAAACTATATTACCCCCTAACCCCAACAAATATCACCTCCATAAAAGAAGAAATCATAAAAGAAACTTAACCACACAAACAAGCACTCATTAGTTGTAATAGAGAGAAATATACAGACTTATACAAACAGGCACCCGATATCCTACTAGACAAAATATTTGTCTTAGCAATTCGTCAAACAGTTGGTGTGCTGGGCTTTCGGACCTTAATATGCTAATAATTGTCTTAATATTTTTTTTTAATCATTTTTTTTTGTTATATAGTAACTTCAAGTATGAAAATTAGCTAGTATATTAATACAAAGGAATGACGTGGGCAAAAATAACAACATAGCATGCACCTGAAAATTAATAAGCAAGAAAAAAAATATAAGAAATAGGTCCATATACTAATTTTATTATTTGAAGCACTCATTTTAAACTCTGAACATAGCTCGAAGCCCCAGAAAACCTAAGTTTTGTATGTATAAAATCAGTGTTTTGAAAAGCTCGCCTAGCCGAGAAGCGAAGCAAAGGTATCTCGCCTTGAACATCCCAGACGAAACAAATGTGACTGAAGCGAGAAAAGCGAACGCCTTAGTCCTGCAAGACGAAGTAGTCTTTTATTTTTATTGTAGACCGTTGAATTGTTTTATTTTTATTGTGGACCTTGGATTGGAGCAATTGAAAAAAAAATTATAAGATGCCAATACACCTAATTACCCCCTTATCCCATAAATATAAAATTCAAACCCTAATTTTTAGGATTAGATGATCATTGCTGTTGTTCCTTCCTCTCTGGTCAGACGATCATTGCTGTTGTTCCTTCCTCTCTGGTCAGACAATCGTTGCAGCTGCTCCTTCCTATCTGGTCAGACGATCAACTTTTGTGTTGTTCCTTCCTCACTGGTCAGAGACGAAGACTGCTGCTGCTTCTCCTTTCTCGTTGGTCTAGGTTTGTCTCCTCTTTTTCTTCTCTCTTCTGTAACTCTTCTTCCTCTCTAGTTCTTCTTCTTTTTTGCTTCTTCTTTCTGGTTTCGATTCTATTTTTTTTTTCTGCTCCTTTTTGTTTTTTTTTTCTACTTCTTCTTTCAGCTTCTTCTTTCTGGTTCTTCTTATTTCTGCTGCTTCCTCTTCTCCTTTTTTGCTTCTCTTTTTTTTTTATTCTTTTTGTTTCTGATTCTGGTTTTTTTATATTCTGTTTTTTTTTTTTTGCTTCTTCTTTGATAATGAATGTTGCTTCTTTGTAAGTCTGATTTTGTTGATGATTCTGATTTTTTTATTTTGATTCTGATTTTCAGGTAATGATTCTGATTTTAATGTTGCTGCTTCTTTAATATTTGAATAGCTGATTTTAATGTTGTTGCTTCTTCTGAATGCTGTAATGTTTGAATAGCTGATTTTAATGTTGTTGCTTCTTCTGAATGTTGTAATGTTTCTTTAATGTTTGAATAATTGATTTTAATGTTGTTGCTTCTCCTGAATGTTGGAATGTTTCTTTAATATTTGAATAGCTGATTTTAATTCCGCTACTTCTTTTGAATGTTGTTGCCTTTTCTGAATGCTGTAATGTTTCTTTAATGTTTGAATAGCTGATTTTGCTAATAGTGCTGTAATACTGAATGCTGATGTGTTGATTTTGCTGAATGCTGATTTCCTGTACCATTTTGTTACTTTTATTGTAGTGTGATAGTGCTGTAATGTTGAATGTTTAAGATTTAGGATATTAAAATTTGAGATATTATTAGTGTTTGTTTGAATTTAAATGTTTATGGTTTTACTTGCATTTAAATATTTAGTATGTATAAAATTAGAATTTAGATGTTCAGAAGTAATTAAACTAAAATATTTACTTTTTTTTTTTACTGTTCGCTTCGCTTTGGTAAAGCGTTTTGCTTCGCTTCTCGCTTTTCGCCTAGACTTTAGGAGCCTTGATCGCTTCAGTTCGCTTTACGCCTTAAATAATACCGTACCAAATGGTACCATAAAAAAATGTCTATTGATCAATAGGAAAACACAAAATATAAATAAAAAATTTGGGAGTGTAAGGACATGCCAAAATAGAGTACCCACAGTCACTCCATTTACTTTGACTAAACAATGTAGTGAAATAAGCCATACAATGTAGTGATCTTCATATAGTTTGTGTAAGTAAGCACGCCTAAAATCCAAAAAATATCTAATCTATTTTGGCATCCTTGGTAGTTGTGGCGTGTCGGGTGCTTCCCAATATCTGAACCATATGAATTATATTGAGCTCAAATCAATTCGATAACAAAATGAGATGTTAATTCGATTCATAGCAAGTAATCTAAGCCAGAATGGGAAGTTGAGTTCCGAATTGGACAATGGGCTTAGGGCTCCTCTACACAAATTTGTGCCCAAGCCCACGACACTACATATTACCCAACACCTCCTCAATCGCCCACCATCACACATCATCACAAACACTACCACCACTATCACAAACAATACCTCTAACCACAACTACTCATCACCCAAGCTTCCTGCCACCACATTCCAACACCTCCACAACTGTCCACCATCACCAACACCTCCATTAGCCACCCAACAACACCCACAACCACAACCACCCATAACCCAAGCCCCGTGCCACCTATGCTCATTGGTGTTGATGGCCTTTGACACAGCTAGACAGGTATAGCAAACTTGATTGCTTTATTTTTTTTGGGCAAGTAAATGTGGACGTTAGAAGGCAACTTTGTATTGAATTCTTTAATGTTTTTTTATGTACAACTGTTTTTCTTTTTGACATATATATTTTTCATTTATCCATTTTCTTTGGGTGTATTTATAATGTTTGGTACAAAAAGGCATATTGGTGTTAACAGATTTAGATGTTTGATGAATGTGTAGGTGATATGAATCAGCTCCTTAAGCTTGACCTGCTAGGCTTTTGATTTTGAAAAAATTCTGTAGGAAGTAAAGGTATTGTTATCCTAGTCTCCCTTAGTTATAATATATTAGGTCAATTTTGTATGGTTTGGTATATATATACAAAGCATTTTGATGTTAACAGATTTAGCTGGATGAATGTGCAAGTGATATGAATTGGGTACTTAAACTTGAAATTCTTAGCTGCTGTCTTGGCACTGAAGTTAAGGTACTACTATACTTATCCCCATTAATTATTACATATAATTCCACTAGTATGATTCTCATCTTAACTTATTCCTCTCAGTACTATAAATTTTTATTAAGAAAGTACCTCCTGGGCAAGTGATTAGTTGACATCACAGTGAACCACAATAGAAGGCTTCTTTGCAGCTTGGAAGGTCTTCTGTTTTTATTTTTATTATTTCATTTACCCTTACAACTCAAGAAAACGGTTTCTTGCTATTGGTAGTAAGAAAGATTATTTGATCTTGCCTTTCAAAACACGCACCACAACTCAAGAAAGATTATTTGATCTTGCTATTAGTATTTCTATCACGCACCACAATGTTCATTCCCTTCCAAAACAGCTCTAGATGTAAACAGCTTGATAAGTTGGGCCATTGTTCATTTCTTGATTGCTCAAAATATTGTTTTCAAGTTGATTTTATTTTATACATAAAGGTTTAATAAGTTGTAGCAATGACAACCAGACAATAAATATAGGATTTGCAAATCTCACTATTCCAACATATTAATAAAATACCATGTGAATCTCACTGTTCTGACCTAGAAATTACTACCATCCGACCTTGTTCATACATGGGTCTCCCCTTTCTCCCAATCTCATTCTTCATCCGATTATTTTCTCCCACCCATTATTTTGTAAGTAATAAAATAAGATTGTAGAAATTGTGAAAAAGTGAAAATGATAGTGAAATGTGAAAAAGTGAAGAAAGATGAGTGAAATTTTGAATTTTAATTTTAAAAAAAAAGTGATAGAAGTTATAAAAGATGGATGAAGTAGCTTTTTTTTTTTTGGGTGAAAAAGTAGTTAGATTCGCGAAAATTGAATAATTTTTTTTTTTTAACTTTTTTGGGGAGGGGGAGGGGAATGAGACTTGAATTTTTGACCTCAAGAAGACAAGTTTTTATAAGACAAGAAATACAATTGGAAGGGGGTTAATTAAATATTTTAAAAATATAGAAATCAAGCATTTTCGGAGCTAAGATTTCTCAACCCTCTACCCAAAAAAATATTTGTTATATATATATATAGTAATTCAATATGTTTTTTCTTTTTACAGGCATATGCATGTCTTTTGGATAATATCAGAAGAACAACTTTTAACTTACAGAGGCAGTAGAATAGCTTTTGCATGGAGTACAATAGAATTTCACATGCAATCTGCAACCCTTATAGCAAGAACTGCAAAATCAGAGGGTTCTAATAGAAGATTGATGCAATGGATTAAAGCAGCAGTTAGAGCTAGATTTATGGAATAGGCTACAGTTATAGAATATTGTCTGAAGACAATGAAGTATGAAAAAGAATCCTCGGTTCACAATGCAAGAAGAAAAAAGTTTCCAATCTTCAATCCTTGTGATTATATAATATCACAAGACTACCCTCATTAACAGACTCGGCTCAGAAGAGTACAGAGAGCTTTTGGTGCTCGAAGACCCGAAAAAGTTTCGAGCAAGGTAGAGAGATACGTGACTCCCCTGTCTTTTAGTTCGTGTTGTAATTCAATCAGTAATGTTCGTTAATGTTATGGATTTTGAATAGAGTGATTCACAATTTTGATATATGATATTTCATACTTAGAATTCACGTGCAACTACTAATATAATTAGGAGTAAATGTGTTAGTGGAAAATAAAATTGCAAACCGATTTTTAAAATTTATGAGATGCTTCAATTTGTTTGTATTGTAGATTTCTGTTGTTTGATTCAAAATATAACATCCCTTTTTTAATTTTAAGTGATGAATTGTGTTGTCAAACATGTCATTATATACAATCCCAACAAATAAGAGATTTTAAAGATATGTTAAAGGTTATAAAATAGACCCATTTACAGAGCTTCACAGTAGAGTTCAGAAGACCAACATGCCCAAACTTACATGCCTCCTTTTCTAAGTGATGATTTTTTGTTATCAAACATGCCAAAATGTATAAGAAGAATATTATTTGAATTTAATTTATTAATCTATTTTTTTGACTTAATAATTCACAACCATTGGATTAACAGTGAGTTCTTATATTAGTTAGAACTTACTACTAATTCAATAGTTGTAATGAATTATGTAATAATATTATTATTGAATGTACAATACCAACAAGTAAAAGATAATAAATATTTGTTACGCACTATAATATATCAAATAGATTCATCTATAGAGCTTCACACGAGAGTTGAGAAAGATAACATACCCAAATCTTAATTACTAATCTTGTAATTTATCTAATAGTATAGATAAGAAGGTGAATTTCCAACTTACAAAAGACCACAACAATGGTTAAAATTGATATAATTTTTATCCATTTTGATCTAATGGTACAAGATTTTTTTTTTTTTTTTTTTTTTGTGACAGTGAAGTTCGTCACAAAAAGTTTATTTATTGCCACAAATACATTTTTGTAGTGACATTGTCTCGTCATTAGAAATAGTCTTAAAATCTTTATGGTAGTAGTGACCCATAACAAATAGAATTTGTGACAACAAATAAATATTTTTTGACAACATTGTCACCACAGGAAAAAAATCTTTAAAACACATTTTTTGTAATGGCGAATATAGCTACAAAAAACTAGTCTAAAAAACCTTAATTCTTGTAGTGACACTCTAGGATTACCCCCCTTATTCACACCTATATTTTTCTCTATATTTGCTTTAAATTTAAATTACACAATTGAAAAAATTAAGTTATTTTAAATTATTATTTAAAATATAAATATTGAACTATCAAAAAATCAATCCCGATCGAGCTCCTCATCGTATGGAATATTGACACTTCCAAATCCAAATCTTTAAACTAAAAGTTACAGATTAGATTCAAATAATTGATCAAAAAAATCTACCTATATCTAACTAATTAAATTCAGATTAAAACTAATTTCGGACCAAAATGCGATGCATTGACTATCGTAATTTCATCCCTCTTAACTACAGAATGCTTTACATGAAATATTCTCTCCACCTTCAAATGAATTTTTCTGCATTTTTTGCAATACTATACCTGGAAGAAGCAATAAGAGTCTTATCTCTTTGGCTTAATTTTGACTCTTGTCAACAGCAATTTTCCTGGCATATCGCAAATCTTGCTTCTTTGGATCATTTTGATTTTGCCCTAAATCGCAGAAGGCAGAGAACGAGAAGTGAGAAGAACACCAGCCACCAACAACAGCGATTAGTGCTCAGGAGGCACTTAGGCAGCCATTGAGGTTGCTCAAGCAACCACTCAGGTGACCAAAGAAGCAACAATTACTGCTCTGCTCAATTCTCAAGCGGAGGTAACAACTTAGGTGAGCTCTCCGACGAAGAATAGTAACTATAGGAGGCGACTACTGCTCTGTTATGCAGTTGATTGGTTCAACGCTAAGGTAGACAATGAACAACAACAATCAATCGATCTCTGAGTCAGTCGATTAGTTCAACACTCCAAGAAGCAATCGATCATTAATTTTATGGCAAATTGTATACATTTTAGACATTTTATATTTTTTAGATAAATTATTATGTTTTATAATTATTATATATATTTTTTTATTTTTTTATTATATGACTAGTCTGACCAATTAACCCAATAGTTGAACCAACGAACTATTAACCCGATCCCCTAACCGGTTCGATGAACGATCCAATTTTGATAACATTGCAAATATCCTTTCATCTCCGAATAATAATCTGAGTGAATAAGTCCATCAAAATCATCACATACAGATAGAAGCAGATCATTTATCAATGATGACAAGTACAAACACTACCATACCATAACTTCATCTGGCATTTCAATTAAAATTGAAAGTATCTGCCACTAGTCAATAAACACACAGAAGGTACAGCAGGCAAATGCACACGACCGGTTAGAAAACTTTCAAAAAACAAATCCAAAGAAATATCACCAATAGACCATAAAATAGACACAATATGGGAGAAAACAGAGCCAAAGGATTAATGAAGCGATGACATCCTATACGAAAAAAAAAACGTCTACAGATATACAAAAGGCATATCGAGTTCTGTACCAGAGCCGATGCTAATTGCCAAGGATGAACCCACTCTGTGCCTTCAATAGGTGACAAGCTGGCAATTACTATGTTCTAGCAGACTACAGGCATCCTTCCTCAAGTAATTGACATAAAGAGTTTATGACTTCTGGAGAACACATCTCTCATAGAGAGCTACAACATCTTTCTTGTTGGGATTCTTCAATTGGAGCAGCTCAGCACCAAAATTGTGTTTTGTGAGCTCTTGCTTAAGTTTCTGCACTGTGAACTTTGTATAGTCTTCCGAATTGGTTTGTTGGCTGTGGTTCTCTTCATCACCCTTAAATACCGAGCCACCATCTTCTGGTGATGCGAACATCAAAGGGCTATTTGTACTTTTGGGCCTCTTATTTCCTATGCTTATTTTATCATTAGTGTCCATGTCGTGAAAGGATTCCACACCCATTTCATAGTCATCTACCCTAACACGTTTCCCACGTGAAGCAGTTTTGAGCTTACTATCCAGTGCTGTTTCATTGAGACGGACTGCAGTCAACTGTTGCTGGAGTAAATCAAGTTTTCCTTGCGTGGCTTGCAGCTGAACAGAGAGTGCTTCTGCTCTGTTGTTTGCCTCAGCGCGGGCTGTACGCTCGGTCTCCAAAAGAGTCTCAAGGACGTGAACCGTACTTGCCCTCTGTTCATTATTCGATTTCAGTAGTGACTCGATTTCTTTTTCCCTTTCTTCAACCCTTG
Source organism: Ilex paraguariensis (assembly GCA_963454935.2). Lineage (NCBI taxonomy): Eukaryota > Viridiplantae > Streptophyta > Magnoliopsida > Aquifoliales > Aquifoliaceae > Ilex > Ilex paraguariensis. The sequence continues at coordinate 723,514 of CAUOFW020002280.1, forward strand.
CCTCCAGCATTGCAACTTTGGACAGGGCATCCATCTCGGATGCATGGTACCTTTCTACTTCAACCATCAAATCAGTTTTTCGCCTCTCTAGACTTTCAACATGCCTCTCGGCCCTCTCAATTTGGGCCAATCTTTCCATTGCTATTCTCTGAAACTCACTCTTGTCTTTCTGGGCAGTGACTGCTTCTGCTCGGGCTTTGTCAGCCATCTCAGTTGCCCTCTTTGCTTCTCTTTCGGCAGTTTTACATCTTTCATGGACTTCTCCAAACCTATCAAACTCAGATTGGTACTTCTGCTCCAGAAGAATTTTTTCCTGTTCCAGAATCCTAGCTTCTCTTTCAAATGATTGTGCGGTGGCGCTTGCACTCTCTAACCTCTCACCCAACTCCTTAATCTCACGCTTTAAGGTTGATATCTCCAGATCATAGTTCTTTATCTTTGACTCGGCAGCCTGCAAAAGGCACAGATCACAGTAAAGCACCCACAATACATATATCAAGGGTACAGTCTAATATGCATATCTTTCAACTTAAATTTATATCTTTTTAAGCACTTGCATCAATTCACAGGACTTACCAAAAAAATAACTGTTCATGGGTATAATAACTTAGGGTTTACCAGAAGCCCTTAATAGAGCATAACGGGGAAATAGAATTTATATAGCCGACTCCAAAGATATTGGGACAAGACTTTTTGAGTTGAGTTGAGTATTCATGGGCATGATAATAGAAGTTCTTTGAAACATTTAATTTACACCATTTCCATAAAATTGAGTTAGATTCAATCTACCATACGGCATTACAGCTGCCTATAACCACAAAATAACTGCCGCACGCAACTATCACATACACCACAACCCCCCACCACATTTATGTTTATCCATTAGTTAGGAATGCTACCAGGTTTTATGAATACAAAATCACATCCATTACTTAGTAATGCTACCAGGCTTTATGAATTACAAAATCACATCCAAATTGCAAAACATGTCCAAACAATTGCGTACAAGTCAATGCTATCTATAAAATGCAGCATACGAGAATTAGTAGAGTGGTCATCGTAATAGTAGCCCTACTCTCCATCTCTTTGTGTGTAGCAAAGTCCATTCCTAAATTACAAGGTGAAATCCACACAAAGCTCACCTTCAACTCCAAATTCAGAGTAGTCAGACGCTGCTCAGCCTGTTCAATCTTTGCTACCTTATCCTTCATTTCCTCCTCCTACAGTTCCATAAACAAACAAAATGAATCGCCAAAACCATTCAAGCATCCTCAAGTATTACTACGATGATCTAAAGTACATTGAACTACTAAACTGATACGTACATATATATATATATATATAGAGAGAGAGAGAGAGAGAGATTTCACCTTATCAGCCAAAGTATTAGCAAATTCTGCTCTCAAAGTATCTTCTCTCAGTTGCGTTTGCTTATTACTGCGGTCTTGAACAACTGCTGCCTTCTCAAGGGCATTTTTGGCCTCCCTAACAGCAATGTCATACTTCCGTTTCCACTCCTCTGCCTCCTCTTGAGCAGATTGAGCTTGTTCCCGAGCAGCAGCCAACCTTGCTTCAGCAGCACTGCTCCTGGACTTAAGAATTGCTATTTCTGCACTGGCCTGATCTTCCTCAGCCTTCTGCTTCGATGAAACTTGTTCATATTTTCTTTTCCATTCCATGGAGTCCTGCCGGGCGGAATCCAGTGTTTTTGACAAGCTGGAACATCGCTCTTCCAGTGAACTACCTTTACTCTGTAAATTCGTTATCCGGCTCATATAATCATCTGCAAGCCTCTTCTTGTCATTAATAGCATCTTCATAACGCTTAAAATATTCAGACTTATACTTCTCACTAGCTTCTAATTGCTTGTTAAGCAATGCCATCTTATCTTCAATTGAGCGGCATTTCAACATGAGTGAACTTTTCTCAGTTCCAGCTTGATCTATTTGCTTCTTGATTAGGTCAAAGATCGGACCTTCCAAACTGAGTTGTTCAAAATTTCAGGAGAAAACTAAAACCAAAACCAAAACCAAAACCAGATCAACTGAAAAATGAAGATACAAACCTCTGTTGCAAGAACACAGCTAGTTTTTGCCATTTTTCCGGACCGTGGGATGATACTTCATACTTGGATATAAGATTATCAAGAACCTGCATGGACGTATTTCTGACCATATCATACTTAATTGATGACCATAATCTCCACACACCCAAAACAAATCCACATATTGATTAGTTGTACAGAACTCGTTGAAAGGTTCCACATAACTGTCCAGCTAGAACTCGATCAAAAAACAGGATGACCACCGCAGTGAAGCAATGAACTGATGGATTAGCAGAAGTTATGTTCATAACAAAGCCCTTTGCATATAAAAACTTAATGGAAAAAGGCAGCACTGGTGATGACTCCCCTAAACCTTATGATTCCATCATCTAACATAGAAGGCAATGAAAGACAAGATATGCAGTTGCTGCTCAAAGGAAGCAGATACTATTTAGCAAAAAACTAAGGCAAAAAGACAGTAAAACAACATAACCAACAAATTTTACTATTGCAAATTTGCAGCAAAACTTAAAACAATGTCATGATAATTAGCCTCTATGTATAGTTTTGCGTATTCCCGCTGAAAAATCTGAAGAACCAGGCAGTATACAGCTAGAAAACCATCAATAGATAAATGACAGGAAACCTCAGGACATATTCCAACTAGTAAAATTCCATGGCAGTCCAAAAAAATAGAAAAAAACTACCTGCCGGACAAGAGTCCAAAAAGGTTAAGGTAATTATCAACATAGACAGGAATCAAGGTATAGTTTTACATGCTATGTCAAGTTGTATGCTCTTATACCAACAAAAAAGCTTACAATTTGATGCCTGAAGTCATTCAAACAGTGAAGCAGATTTGACCAAATCCTCAATCTGGGGCTAGAGGTGCTAAAACGACAAGGTTCCAACAAGAACGATGCACAAAAGGTTAGCTAGATTCCATTTTTAGTCAGGTATAACAGTGATTTCATTGTTAGGAGTGTAATCAGCCTCTTAAATAATTTTGTTTGCCCTGATTTCAGCCGATACTTGATGAAACTTGTTTATGGAGCTTGTCTTCCAATCATCACTATAAGATTTCAAATTTGATGCTTCCATATAGGCCCTCAAATAAGTATGATGCTAGAAAACATATCGAGGACATCTAGGTGAAATGAAAAACAATAGTCACCATGAAGGCATACCTTAAGGACATTGTCTATTTTAGCATGAGGAGCATGACATGCAGTTCTCAGTTCTTTTTCCATGCTTTGTATGGCATTTGAACATTGTAGGTAAGCCTCCCTGAACGCATCCCTTTTATAATCCTGCAAGAGTATCCAACAAAATCGATGTTGGAAGTCAAGCACGAATATTACTCCATAGACTGAGCCTATTAGTAATTTTTGCCAAAAATAACCACACACTGCATGCTCTTTCACAAGGACACAGAAGATTAGTAATTTCAAGTCATGGAGCACAGAAAAATAAAAATAAAAAACAAAACCTATCCTGCACGCTCTACTATACAGCAAATTTTCAATTCCACTTAAATGGACAACAAAATATCTTGCTCCAAATTCTTATTTGAAACCTAAAAGCAACTAAATAGATTCCATTCTAAATGACATAAATAGAGTTTCTACATTCAAACCTAAGAACAAAAACAGATTAATAGGGGATATACTCATTCCATTTTATGCCATACTACTACCATGGTTTTGACTGGACTCCGTCAACTTTAAAAAAAAAAAATTAGTGGCCAGAGCCTGGAAATTGATGGACAAATACTTCTATCCGGAAAGTCAATGGACACTCTTCGTATTAGCAAGAACATTAAAGTATGGATAACCTTAACCACATGATATAAACGAAGACAGCTGTTTAACTTACATAATGGAACTGGTCTCACTTGACGCTTGCTCATAGGGAATCCTCAAGAGTAAATCAAATTAACACCCACCCCAGCTGCAAATCTATCTACCCTCACTACCCAACCACAATCCACACCCCCACCCACCAGTCGCTGCAACTTCACCTTGGCAATGGTAGATGGCATGGTGGTTCAGGGTGTGGGTGGGTTAGCAAAACAAAAGGAGAACAGGGTGTCATTGTAATTCTATGTTAACCTATAAGACTAATTTGCAAAAATTAACAAAATGAGGACCACAATGAGACGGATCCATTACCGAACTTTTCCTATAAGAATGAAGTGCATATCACAATTCACAATTTGATATGATTCATAATGCACTATTCCGCAAATCGATTCACAATATGATTCACAATTTGACAACCAATCAATTCAAGACCACACAACAAACTCAAGGAAATAATCTTCAACATAAATCTCTTCAATGAAATGGAGTAGTTTGATTATCACATTAAAAAAGTGAAGATGGGAATACAAAGAACAACTTACCACTCTGCAATATTACCAAAAAAGAATGAAAACATCTACATAAATCTACTTAAATTCATTCTTCTTCATAAAACTGCAAATGGAGAACATGAAAGGAAAATAATAAGATCACCTCAAATGCCTTTTTTAAGAAGTTCTGGAGACGCTTTTCATATTTCTGCCTGGTTGAACCAGCCCCTACAGCTGTAGCATTAAATGCAGTCACTGACTTTTGAACTGCTTCTTCATGTGATTCTCTCAGTGCAGCCTAGAACCACTTGGAAGTCAGAAAACAGTAGAATTAAAAATCTGGGAACTGGGAAGAAAGCAAACTTACTTCTTCTGGAGGCTTGGAACGATCAAAAGAAGACATATAAACTTCCGCAGCCAAGTCATATGCTCTCTGACACTCCGCTTCTTCAACACTCTGCAGAGCAACAATGGTTTTAAACATCCAAAAAAAACTTTCCGAGAAAAAAAAAAAGACTCCTTGGCATACACAATATAAACTGCATAAACACCCCTTCCCCTTTCATTTCTTTCTTCCATTGCCAAACTCTAAGTTGACAAAAAGGCTTAATGAAGATGACACAACTACAAAGGGCGATGAACAAAATATATCTTCGTTATCTAAAAAAAAACACTCCTCCGAATAATTCATGAACAGCAGGTTTATATTTGTAGACATTCTGACACATACAAATCAGATGGTATGTAGTATTCTACACGATTCCAACATGGATTCTTTGATATCAAAGTTTCCTATTGTCCAAATTATGAGCATTATACAAATTCCCTATGCATCTCACATACACCGAGTCCAACAGGATACTTCTTTAAACATATTCAGATTTCTCCATATGAAAAGTTTATATCAGTAACACAAAATTAAAACAGCACCATTACTAAAAAAAATAACAGTCAGTTCATATCAGCAAACTTGTCTAAAGTTGCCCCCATAAGCCTCAGTTTCATCTAAACATTGCAATTTCCAATTGGACTCTCTGCATTCTAGGTCACATCAAAGAGTGTAGTTGAACAGACAAGGCAGTTGTACTTCGATGAACACCAAAACTTCACAACCTTTCTACACAGTTTGCATACCATGTGTCTGTACACAAAGGGGTACCCCTCATAACAAATGTACATATGACTCAAACCACCATATGTCCTACATAAAACTCAAATGAACCTTAAAACTTTAATCTTTCTGTTTTGCTAGCCCTCCAAAAGCATTCAGGAGTAGAATGCATACACCAAGAAAAAAACGAGTTGTGTCAACAAGCTGGCTGAACTATGATTAAAAAACTCCAACATCAAGATGGAGTGAGTTTGAGATAGTAAAAAACATCCAAAAGAAAATAATATAGCCCTTATAGTATATTAGCTCATTATCCAAAGTTGAGATGAGCTAGACAACTGGTGGCATGCTCTTGCATCCTTGGAATTTTCACACCTTAAATTCTTGTCACAGAAATGGGAAAAAATGTCCATCCTAACCCTACAACAAGATCAACATAGACGAGAAAAAAAATATCTTCCATCTATGAAGCTAGGTGTCACTGGAGTCGAATTACACAAATTTTTGCCTTACGATGACATTGAGATCGCACACTTAGTCGTAGCTAAACACACAATAGCTCAAAGAATATGGGCAAGAATCAAACACACACGGAGGCACACGAGATTACAGACCAAACGACCCAACTTTTTTCTTATAAACAAGCTTAAAGGATTTTCTAACTATGGGTCTGCTTACAAAAACGTGACCAGACTTTCTTGGTTTTCACTGTAGACCCTAACAATCTATATATAAAGCTATACATGGCGGTTATAGGCAACTGCCTAGGCAATGCTGGCACCAACCAGCTTTGGCCAACTCAGCCATGCAGTTGACATCCCCAACTGTTAGGATTGCAAGCACCAATCAAATTTGCCCACAAGAATTGTGGGGGTTCTGCCACTCCCCACAATATGCTGAACATGGCTAGAGCAATTGAAACTGCTGATGACTCAGCCAGCCAACAACTGCTTGTAACCGCCCCGCCTGCTGTGGACATGCCACCAGCAACTGCTTGAAACTGCCCTTCATGTTGTGCATATGCCAGCAACAGCACATTATCCATCAGCAACTCATAACTGTCTCACATGCCATGAACATGCCTCAACTACTCGGAACCACCTCACATGATGTGCACCTGACATCCTTGATAGCCCACAACATATGATTTTCACTTGCCCCCCTGCCAAACAATGTATAGCCCATAGCTTGGTCTTCCAAGCTTGCAATGCATCACAATTCAAGCCAACAGAGTCCCACACGGCTAGCCTTGATTGCTTGCTTGTGCCCAACATACCCATGCATGTGCTACCTTCCTCAGGCATGCATGGGGCTTCCGCCAATAATGGATCCCACCGAACATTGGCCCCACATCTCGGGTCTCAGAATTTTGAAATGCCTTGCCCACACTCATGACAAGCATTTGTTGGGGTCGTACATTGCTTTGGTGTGCCAAGGCTAGGGGACATAGAGGCTGCTAAGGTAAATAATAGCATTAGTGAGCAAAGCCCAAGTGGCAGCAAGGAGTCATAACGACAAGAGCCTGGAACATAGTCACTGCATACCACCTAGAACTTTTGTCAAACACATTCAATACCAAACTAAGCACACAACCAAGTCCTTAGAAAGCTATCTTCACAAAATGGGAGTGTTCGGCCAAGTATTCCCCCAATTTGGCTAAGGCATGGGACACCACTGGCTAGTACCCGCATACCATAGCCGTGCCAACGAGCTAAGGGAGTAACACTAGGCATGAATACAAAATATAACATGTACATGGCTAAATAAATTTGTAGGGAAATAACCAGGTTCTTTTAGCCTAATTGTCGAACAACGAAATTTCCTGACAATATGTACTCTCTAGCTGATATATGATTTTGATATAAAACAACTGTACAACTGGTAGAACCAACTGCTGTGAATACACTTTCTGTTCACCCCAAGAGTTTTTTTTTTTTTTTTTTTTTGGGGGTGGGGTGGGGGGGGCGGGGGAGAACACCAATGCAGCTAGTAGAAACAGTAGTTCCAAGTTCCAACATTTGCCTACTAAGCAACTCCATTTTGAAATGATAATGTTTCTTACATGCCCGTAAGCACACTAGGGTAGAAAAATGTATTCAATCTAAATTTTAGTACCGACCAGTCAATATTTTTTATTTTTTTATTTTTATTTTTTTAAAATAGCAAAACAAAATTCTACCCTAGAAAAAAAAAATGTAGAAAGAAAAATGTTTGCTTCATCGTACTTCAAACAAGCATAAAGATGCTTAAAACATATCAGCCATCTTTTTTTCTTGATAATATTCATTTCTTATTTCTTGATAATATTCATTTCTTATTGACTGGTCGGTACTAAAATTTTATGTTTTAAGCATCTTTATGCTTGTTTGAAGTACGATGAAGCAAACATTTTTCTTTCTACACCAAATGATAACTGATCTCATTCAATTGAAGGAACATTACTAAAGCACGGAAAAGTATTTCCAAGGCACATGATCTACTATTTTTTCAACACCAAGAATCATGGGAAACATTAAAAACAGCTCACTCATCACAATAAAATGACAAGCACATTAGGGCTGCTACATTACACCAAAACTATATTTATGGTAGTGACTGATCAAATCTAATCATTGAAGGCATATTCTAAAATATGAATAAACCATTCAAGCGTAGCGAAAATTAACATTATTGGAAACCAATGTGCAAAACAAGGTGATAAAAAAAAAGAACACAAAGCTCCAGAAACAACACTAACCTGCCATGAGGAGCTTATTGTGGGCACCGCACCATTATTAAGAGCATCTAGGAAGGATTGAGTGATTCGTGCAAGAATGGGTCCTGTCATTACTGTAGCCCCCATTTGCTTAGGCCTAGTCCTCTCAAAAACAAACCTTGTCAGAGCATCAAGACCTGATCTGAATTCTGGTCTCAATCTGTCCAGCTGCATATAGAAGAAGCAATGTTTTAACACAACAATAAAACATGAACAGGGCAAAAAAGGAAATAAAAAGCAAATATATGTTCAATGGCATATAGTCCAATACAACAATTGCAAAATACTGACTTGAATTTGATCAAGACGCTGGAGATCATTTTCATTGCTCAAAGGCCGCACAAGGGTGAAGCATTCTCTGTCTGGAAAAAGAGCCCGGATGGAGTCTCGAATCTAGTAATCATTATTTTGTATCATTAGGACATTCATTGGACAATCGGAATATCTAGTGCTTTATCTATCAAATAAAATCCCCAATAAACAATCTTCCAAATCTTACATAGGTACAAGGAAGGGCAGTTATCATTTACAAACAACTTTTACTTCATTTACTACCCTCTAAACTTATCAGAAATAAGATTGCAGCTACATTTCCAACCTCATTTTTGGCTGCTACATCTCTTACACCACCTTGAACTGGCCTTAAAGCAAGCTCCAGGTAATCACGAGGTGTTATTTTCCTGTTATCCTCCGCCAAGTCTAAATAGAAGTCCTGCAAGTACAAACTTGAAATTAGAAGATTGCCCATCTATAGATATCAGATGATAGAGTTAACATGCATTTAAGAGTGGCAATGGCATTGGAAAACGCATACTAAGAAGCAGCGCATCATGAATGCAACAAATAGATATTAGATGAAGACAGCACAGCATTACCCTAAGAAGCCAGACAAAGATTGGGGAGAACTGCCCAAGTTCAGCAGCTGTACTCCTACCCCCAGAGGCTCGAACACGAATATGCTTAGTCATTTCAGTGACAAGAGAAAGGCGATCAAGTGCAGCTTCGTCAATACCTCCCATCTGTGTCGGAAAACATACATAGCAATCAAAAAGGGTCTAGAAGTAAAAAGGACAGAAACAATGCATAGTACTAGTTAACTTCAAACAAAAGTGTCATCAGATCACAAGCTAAGAAAATAGAACTTCCAACTGTAAAATGTCCTAAAAACATAATCAAGGTTCTCAAATTACGGAGTCCCAACCTGGTTGTATATAAACATGCTTGACAGAAGGACAGCCAAAGAGAATATCTGTGTGCTATACGTTCCCTGTCAAAAACACAATTGTAACCAAAAAGTAAGATAACAAACAAGATAACAAAAAATATATATATAGAGTTAATGTTACTGAATTGAAACAGCAGTGTTGACATTGATGATGGAGAAAAATGAAGACATGCAAAATGGATGTCTCAGATTGATAACAAAGAGTATAAGAAGAAGGAACATATCCTGCACAGTGTCTATTTAAATTAACTGGCAACTAAAAAATAATAGAAACATAAAAGGTTCCAATCAACTCATTCTTGGGTAAGACAAAAGCTAACCGTTTGATCATAAGCATCAATTCCTTCACTGTCTAACAGCAAAAGATTGTATTCAGTTCCATCAAGAGCAGTTCTCCTTAAAGGTGCACTCCACAGCCAAAGCCCTTTGGTACACGGCCGATGAGTTGAAGCCACTTGGAATCCACTACTCCTCCCAAGAAGCTACAATACAAATGCAAGCAGTAAAGTTATTCACAGATTGCATATCTGACACTTTTTGTACCTATGTAGAAATTCAGACTGCACAACATGACAAAAAGCAAAACTATATTAGCTGTAAGTGGGACAATCTGACATCTTTTATTCACGACTTCTATAAACAAAATTTCTAGCTATGAATCCAAATTCTTTTATGAGTTTCTGCTTTATATTGCATCCAACAAGCAGTACAATGTAGACACCATAAAATCATGATAGCCTGACATAGAGAACTACTGATGTAGATCTTGGGCAATAAAATGCTAAATATATTAACCTATAGTCAAACCTAAAATTGCTAATGCTTCATAAAGTTTCTCAAAGTTGCACATAGAGAATAAGAAGTAAAATCATAGTTATTGGTTGTCATCTCAGAGTCAACACTCTACAACTTGTCAAACCAAACTAAAAACTAGAAATTCCTTTAAAAAAATAAATGAAGAATTTGTTGGTAGAACGTTCTCTAGAACGAAGACTTAAGGAATCTAAAGTTCATTTGAATTTAAGAAATATGTAAAGTCCAGTGTCTAATGAGCAATATCATTTTTGCTGCAAAATGAACTCTTATTTGTAAAACCAGTCTGCCTTGCTACACCAAAACCATTCCAGCTACTTCCCTTAGCAAGACATCATTGACCTCTGCGGGATTTGCAGTTACAACTTCTAAAGGATCCCCTATTCCCCAAACCCCAAAGCAACCTTCCCAACTATGAGGCCAAACCCACTTCAAGAGTATAACGAGCAATTTCATTTTTGCTGCAAAACAAACTCTTATTTGTAAAACCAGTCTGCCTTGATACACCAACAAGACCATTCCAGCTGCTTCCCTTAGCAGTAGAGATTATTGACCCTTCGCAAGATTTCCAGTTACAACTTCTAATTGATCCCCTATTCCTCAAACTCCAAAGCAACCTTCCCAACTATGAGGCCGAACCCACTTCTCCGAACATTTGTGAGAATCAAACTTCCTATGGACGTGTATTTTATCATTGCCCATTCCATGCATTTTTTATTAGTCGTCTTTTTAGATTTAGTTTGTCGTCAGTTAGATGGAGAAATCCGTCAACCTAACCGAATCTCTTTTGTAAGCTCTATAAATTTGTTTCTTACAATGAAGCCTTAAATTTCCCTAGCGGCTTGCCCGTAGGCCATCACATCCTCTTCCAAAACCCTTGACAACATGAACTAACTAAATCTGTCCTTATGACAGCAAATACTGGTTATCGTTGCACAAGATACAATAGCTTCAGAGCAGAACCTACCCTCTACCTCCATCCTGTCTACTTTTCCACATATTCTTTCACAATGTTTTATCCATCTCGTGTGATCTTTATGCTTTGATGGGTAAACACAAAAGAGAAGCGGGGACAAAATTTTAGCTATGTTAACTGTTAAGTTTGCAGGATTAACATAATATTAGAGACAATATTTAGAGAGAAACAAGAGAGGTTAAACTTAACCTAACTCTCATACATCACTTGTATTTATAGTTAACTCACAATAATAAGAATTAAACATGATACCCTAACACTATTAATAATTTATACATATTACCCTAATACTCTTAACACTCCCCCTCAAGCTAGACTATATATATCATATAATCCAAGCTTTAAACAAATAGTTATAAGACGTGTACGACTCAATGCTTTGGTAAACATATCTGCAAACTGATCTTCAGATTCCACAAATACAGTCGTAATCTCCTTAACTACTATCTTGTCCCGAATAAAGTGACAATCAACCTCAATATACTTGGTTCTCTCGTGAAACACATGATTGGCAACAATATGGATAGCTGTTTGGTTGTCACAGAATAACTGTAAAGGAAGTTGAACTGAAAACCCAATTTCTTGGAGGAAGTGTAGTAGTCAAGTCAACTCACTCGTCGTATGTGTCATTGTCCTATACTCAGCCTTAGCACTAGATCTTGCTACCACGGGTTGTTTCTTACTTTTCCATGAGACAACATTACCTCCTAAGAAAGTACAATAACCAGTGGTTGATCTTCCGATCAGAAGGAGAGCTAGCCCAATCAACATCTGAGAAACCTTCCACTCTAAGAAGTCCATTAGCTCGACATAACAGTCCAAATCCAAGAGCTCGTTTGAGATATCGCAGAATACGAGTAACTACCTCCCAATGTGGTACTCTAAGACACCCCATGAACTGACTTACTCTACTAACTGCATAGAAAATATCCGGTCGAGTAATAGTAAGATAATTAAGCTTTCCAACTAATCTGCAATACCAACCCGGATTCTCAAACAATGCACCATCATCCATTAATAATTTCTGATTCGGATCCATAGGAACATCAATCGGTCTACCGCCCAGCAAACCTGCTTCCTCAAGCATGTCAAGTACATATTTTCTTTGAGATAAACAAATACCTTGTTTAGATCGAGTCACCTCAATACCCAAAAAATACTTGAGTTTTTTCAAATCCTTAGTATAAAATCGATCCTATAAGAATATTTTTAACTTGGCAATCCCTTCGGAATTATTCCCAGTAATCACAATATCTACATAAACCACCAATAAAACATATCTAGCATCTGTCTGTCTATGAAACACAGAATAATCTGTCTGACATCGAAGAAGACCAAACTCTAAAACTGCATCTGAAAATTTACCAAACATGCCCTAGGTGACTGTTTCAAATCATACAAAGAGTTTTTTAACTGACATACACTCTTACCATACTCCCCTTGAGCAATAAACCCAGGTGACTGCTCCATGTATACCTCTTCAACCAAGTCACCATGTAGGAAGGCATTCTTGATATCTAACTGAAATAAGGGTCAATCAAGATTAGCAACCAAAGAGATCAAGTTACGAACAGAGAAAATTTTGGCAACAGAAGAAAAAGTCTCCTCATAATCAATACCATAAGTCTGAGTAAAGCCCTTTGCAACAAGTCGGGCTTTGAGACGCTCCACAGAACCATCTGGATGAAATTTAACAGTATACACCCAACGACAGTCAACAGTCCGTTTACCAAGGAGTAAAGGAACGAGATCCCAAATCTCATTATAATGTAAAGCATCCATCTCCTCCTCCATAGCTTTCCTCCAACCCGGATCAGATAAGGCATCCTGTAAATGCTTAGGAATAGATATAGCAGATAATTGGGAAGTAAAACAAGAGAAGACAGAAGACAAGGCATCATATGAAACAAAATGAGAAATGAGATGATTAGTAACACACGAACGAGTACCTTTGCAAAGAGTAATATGTAAAGAATCTAAATTACCTGATGTACCAGGATCAGAAGGCGGCAAGGAAGACGGTATGGGCACCTCAGTCGATGGGCAAGGACGGCGAGAGTATACACGAAGAGGTAAAGTAGATAGAAACACAGTGGACAGCGGAATGTCTGAAGATGAGGGAAGAGATGATGGTACAAGAGATGATCCAAAGGCTGAGAAGGTGCTGGAAAGTATGAAACAGATTCTTCAAATGTAACATCAACACTAGTAAAGTATCGGTGCAGAGAAGGACTATAGCAACGATACCCCTTCTGCGTGCGTGAGTAACCAAAAAATACACATTTGGTAGCTTGAGGGTCAAGTTTTTAAAACGAGGACCCAAATTATGAACATAAGAGACACATCCAAAAACCTTAGGAGTCAGGAAAAATAAGGACTTACTAGGAAAAAGGACAAAATATAGGCTTTGTCCATTTAACACAGAGGATGACATACGATTAATAAGATGACAAGCAGTAAGAACAACATCACTCCAAAAATATCGGAGAATATTCTTCTAGAATAACAAGGCACGGGTGACTTCCAACAAATGACGGTTCTTGCGTTCAGCAACACCATTTAATGGAGAGGTGTAAGCACAAAAAGTCAGATGAATAATGCCAGTTTTACTAAGGTAAGTTGAAAAAGGATCAGATTCATATTCTCGAGCATTATCGAACGTAAAATACGGATACGACAACCACACTGAGTTTTTATTTCCTTACAAAATGTCTCAAATATAAAAAATAATTCAGACCGAGCTTTCATCAGAAACAACCAAATTACACGAGAATAGTCATCCACAAATGACACAAAATAAGAATATTTATTAGATGAAATATTCTTTATTAGGCCCCATAAATCAAAATGTACCAACTCAAATGAACTAGACACACAATTATTGACTCGAGACTGAAATGACACAAGGCGATGCTTACTAAGTTGACAAACTTCACAAGACAAAGACGGCACAAAACTAAGACTAGGAACCTGACGCTTTAGATTCTGGAGAGAGGGATGTCCAAGATGACAATGCCACTGAAAAGGAGACAACGAGGTCTGTAGAGCCCGAGTAGGTGAATCAAAATCAAAGTAATATAGGCCACCAGCTTCATACCCCGTACCAATCTTCCTCTTCGTCTTAAGATCCTGAAAGACACAATAAGAAAGATAAAAGATTACAGAACAATTGAGAGGAACGGGTAATCTTGCTAATGAAAAGTAAACTAAAAGGAAACTGAAGAACAAATAATACGAAAGACAGGGATATATCAAGACTCAAGTTAGTAGTCCCCAAACCTAAGACTTTAGAACAAATGTCATTAGCAAGAATAACACTACGTGTAGAGGTAACAGACTGATAAGTAGAAAAAACATCAGACGCACCAGTCATGTGATCAGAAGTGCTAGAGTCTATGATCCAGGGACTGTGATTGGAGGACAGTAAACAAGTGGAAGAAAAACCTAACTAGGCAAAAGTAGCAGTGAAGGGAGATGAAACAGCTTGTTGCTGGGATAGGAACTAGGCATACTCTTCTCGAGTAATAGTAACCAATCCAATGTCTTGCTTGAGTTCTATAATAGTGCAAAAAATAGCAAACAAGAAGTGCTACAATGCCGAACCAGAAGAAAAGAGGATGCTGGACCGTTGAACCGGGCCTGTTAAGGCTGCTGGAATACTGAACCGGTATGGAAAACCGGCCTGAACCACTAAACCGAGCCTGTTAAGGCTGTTAGAGTCCTGAACCGGACTGGAAACCCAGTCTAGTCCACTGAACCGGGCCTGTTAAGGCTGCTTGAGCCCCGAATCGGACTGGAAAATTAGCCTGGACCACTGAACCGGTCTAACTGAGCCTTTTGGACTGCTAAACCAAACTGGAAAAGGGGGCTGAACCACTGAACTGATCTGGCTGAGCCCTCTGGACTATTGAACCGGATCGTTTTACTTGCTGGATCAAGGAACCGGGCCAATTTGACTTCCTGAACCGCTGAACCGGATCAGCTGGACCCTCTGGAAGACAGAACCGGACCGACTAAGCACTCTAGACCATAGTTATTAGTATCGTACGATACGCGATACGTATCGTACGATACGTCACGGTACAGGACTAAAACGATACGGATCGTAATTTTGTATCGTTTTTGTGTTGTATCGTCCGATACACGATACGATACGAACGATACGCGAATTCTCTGTTTAATTTTTTTTTTTTTGTTGACAGCACCAAATCAGTTCGATTTGTACCAAATCGTTGGCAGCAAAAACAGAGATGAAGAAACCAAGCCCATAAATCAAAGAATATAGAAAATGCCAAAAAAAAAGGCAACAGAGATGAAGAAGACAAGAATTACTGGGCAACAAATCAGCAAAATACTCAAGCAAAAGCAAATCAAACAAATTTTTGAAATTAAAAAAAATAACAACACTAACCTGGATGAAACCCTAGGTCTCACGATCTCTCTCTTCATTGCTTGAGCTGCAACCACGAGTACCAGCAACCAGGTATCTTCTTCTTCTTCTTCTTCTCTCTCTCTCGGCATCGCCATCGCCATCGCCAGTCACCTCTCGCCTCTTTTCTCTCTGTCTCGTTTCGTTCGTAAGTCTATGACTCACGACTGTGTTCGACTGTGTTCGTTTGTTATAAGTAGGAAAATATATTTTATACTCCACTATATTATAACTTTTTACTTTTAAGTATATATAAATACCAATAATTTAATTTGATACCCTTAATTATTTTTTTAATATTAATAAATTATATTGGTGACTTGAATAATATGTGAAATATTAATGAAATGTTATGTTTTTATGAATCTATGTTTTTTTTTCAAAAGTATATATATTTTATTATTAATTATTTAAAATTACGCCGTACCTTATGATACACGATACGCGATACGATACGATACACTATTTTAAAAAAACGATACACCTGCCGATACACGATTTGATAACTATACTCTAGACCACTGAATCGGACCGGACCAGTCTAAGCTGGACCGAGTCTTGAGTTGGACCGAGATATAACGTGAACTGGACTGTGGGTTGGACCACTAGACTTGGATCACTGGATTTGGACTTGGACTTAAAATAATTTAAGTCAATGGGCTTGACCCGATCTAACCCAACTTGTCTTCTTCTTCGTTGAGATTAGGGTTCCCAGAGAACCCTCTTCTGCGACTGCCTCACCACCAACGACGAACAACAAAAAACCACCCGCCTCACCACCACTGACGAACAACAAAACCACCTGCCTCACCACCAACGACGAACAAGCGACACCACAACAATGCCACACCACAGACGACAACGAACAACCACAACACAGTGAACGAACTTCAACCCACCACAATCGACCACCACCGACAAATACAGTACCACCACAACAAACCTTCAACAAACACAATAACACCACAACAAAAAAAAAAAAATTATTCAAAATATATATTTATGATTGTAACGCTCTGATACCATGTTAAGTTTTGAGGATTAACATAATATTAGAAACAATATTTAGAGAGAAACAAAGAGAGGTTAAACTTAACCTAACTCTCATACATCACTTGTAATTATAGTTAACTCACAATAATAAGAATTACACATGATACCCTAACACTATTAATAATTTATACATACTACCCTAATACATAGTTGTTAGTATCGTACGATACGTGATACATATCGTACGATACGTTACGATATAAAGGTAAAACGATACGGATCATAATTATGTATCGTTTTTGCTATGTATCGTTTTTACGTCGTATCGTCCAATACAAGATACGTTTTTACGATACGATACGACTGATACGCGCAAAGCCTGTTTTTTTTTCTGAAACGATGTCATTTTGTCTAAATAAAACACTAATTTTATCCCGCAACTGATGAAACGACGTCGTTTTGTCTAAATAAGACACTAATTTATTTTTTTTTGTATAAAAATTTCTGAATCTTGATTAATTTTATAGATTGAGTTCAAAATGGATGATAGAAATTTGGATTAAAAGTCTCTTTGGTGTTTGAAGTTTTAATTAGTAAACTATGGTTGTAAACTTTGCATTATAATATTAGTGAACTATATTGATGACTTGAATAGGTGGTAGAGTATTAATGATATGCTATATTTTTATGAGTATATAATTTTTTTTCAAAGGTATATATATATTTTTATTATTTATTTAAAATTACACCGTATCTTTCGATACACGATACGATACATTATTTTTAAAAAACGATACACCTTCCGATACATGATTTAATAACTATGCCCTAATACTCTTAACATTAACAATCAGTTTCAGTTGGTTAAAATGCTCTTAATCTGTGAATCTTATTATCGTTGCACAAAGATAGATTAGCTTCTGTATACCTACATTCCACCTCCATCCTTCCAACTTTTAGACATAAGCCTTTTCAAACTCTTGTATCCATATCACATGATTTTTGTGTTTTGATGAGTACAACAAAAGAGAAGCAGTGACAAAAATTTAGCAAATCTGTATATCTTACTTCTCAAGTGACACTTCGATAATTTGAAAGAAAAAAAAAACCAACTCTTTGTAAACTGTAACCAGATACTTCAACTCTATG
The DNA here is from genome assembly GCA_963454935.2 of Ilex paraguariensis. Taxonomy (NCBI): domain Eukaryota; kingdom Viridiplantae; phylum Streptophyta; class Magnoliopsida; order Aquifoliales; family Aquifoliaceae; genus Ilex; species Ilex paraguariensis. The sequence goes on from CAUOFW020002280.1 coordinate 741,362, forward strand.
CTTTTCAAAGCCATAAGTTGTAAAAAGAATGGAACTACGAAGATTACATCCATCCTAATGATAACTATAATATGTCTGTATTTGCTGACAAGTGAAAAGGGCAATGTGAGTATATGCAGTAAACTAAACTTGGATTAAAGTGTTGGAAGTATTTTACCTACAACTCCCTCCTAACAATACAAAACCCAAAACCCAAAAAATATTCACACGGTACACCAACATATAAACTACAGCACTGAATATTAAATGCATTCCACTGCCATCTAAGATTTCATGCAATCTAAACCCATTACACTGCCGTTAACTGTTCTACACTAGTATTATAATTTGATATCGCTCACACAGTAGGATGTGTAGTGGAGTCAGACCTAACTTTTGGCATTTTTGCACAAAGAAACTGCTCTCTAATTCAAACCCACACCCAAGCACTTTCGCATTGCATTAAGCAATAGCCCCTCAATTCTTTTCATAGTACCAATTATAATTACAGTTCACTATACCACCAACCAAAAACCCTAATCACTCAATTAGTAACACACTCCACACAAGACCATACAATCACAAACTATACATCAAGTCTCCAGAAAATTCAAGTAATAGCACCAAATAGCCAACCCTGGATTGAGATTGTAATATAAAAATTAAATTTTCCAAAACCGTTCAATTTTTTCACAGTTTACCTGATTCAAAATGAAGCTCTTGCCCTGCCGAGCGCGACCACAGACGGAGACTACCCCAATTGGCTCTTTGACGAGCTGAAGAATTGCGACTGCCTCAGGATCCATCTGGAACTTTCCTTTCTCGTCACAATACACTAGACGGATCGGCCTCGCCGGACCAGCACTGGTGATGGCGGCTGCTTCCTGCGGAGGAGGAGGTGGTAGTTCCGATGTCGCCGGAACCTCTCCTGAAGAAACTCCTCATCTTCTCTCACTATGCTTTTGCTCGTTGCTCTGTCGCGGTAGTGCGTGTGTGCGTTTTTTTCTCTGTGAGAGAATTGAAAATTGGGGAGGGAAAAGGTGGTCTGAGAGAGAGAAGAATTCGGATTTTATACGACACCGTAGGGCCACCGGCTAAACTCCGTTGAAGTTGAATTTACTATTTTGGCCTTCGTGTTGAGATGTTGTGGTTTTTGAGGAAGAGGTTATTTTGGGCATTTAACGTGGAGCATGTATATAGTGTCGGAGTAACTGCGTGGTTGGGAAGCAACCATGAGACTTCGCCATTTGGAGTGGTTTAATAATCACATTTACCCCCCAAACTTTGTGATCAATTACAACTAAACCCTTAATCTTTATTTTTGTCTCAATTAATTCCTCCAACTACCTAAAAAGTTCAATGCAACCCTTCCATTTAATTCAATCTAAAATCCTGATAGAAAAACACATAAAAGTTAGTGAGGTTTTGTAGGTAACAAATAAAAGTTAAAACCAGATTTAGTCCCCAACCTTTACATCTAGTTTATTTATTTTGCCTCAATTAAACTCTTCAAGTTCTTAGAACATCTCCAAGAGAATAGTTAAATCTCCAAAATAGCTAAAATTTAGTTATTCAAAGATAAAAACTATGCAATTTTGCTACATGATGCTCTATATTTGGAGTATCATTGTAGCATCATGTATAAATATTCTTCTCCTATCCTTTTTCACCTCTCTTATCCATTCTTTATATTTTTCTCAATTCTTTCTCTCTCTTCCTCCAACATTTCTAACAAAGGTATAAAATATGAGAAATAATATTTAAAGAAGTAGTTAAAATATAAAAAATTTATTGGAGTATATATTGAAGAAGTGAGAAGCTTAAATATAAAAAGTGTACTTTTAGATAGTTAAAATACAAAATTTTGTTGGAAAGCATCTCTAACACAACATGTAAAACTCCAAAATAGCTAAAATTTAATTAAGTAAAGATAAAAATCATGTTCCTACAAAATATATTTAGATGTTCTAAAATAGTTTTTTGTTACAGTGATACTCTAAATATAGAGCATCACTATAACAACTTGTATAAATATTTTATAATTTTTTCTCTCTTCGCTTGTCATTTTTCACCTTTCTTGTCGACTTTTTGTCTTTCCCTCCATCCTCTCTCTCCCTTTAACGGTCCCAAGAAAAAAGTGAATATATAAAATAGAAAAAAAATATATTTTTGGATAGCTAAAATACAAAACTTTGTTACAGATGCTCTTAGAATGACTCCTCCAACTTCATCAAAATAGTGGATAGTGAATGGTCATCTCACATAACTAATTTGTGTGTTCAACGTGATTTCATGTCATCAACCAATAAGAATACACTATGTAGGATAACTAACTAAAGTAGTGAACTTCAATACTCCATTATTCCTATTCCAATGTGTTAGTTAGTCGCTGGGGTTGATTATTGAAAGTTATTAAACTAGTGAGATCCACTTATTTTATATGATGTATTTTTATTGATTTTTGATACCACATATCACCAATGAAGTGATATCATTGTTGTAATCAATATTTTCTCATGTGTGTGAGAGGAGGGGGGGGGGGGGACAACACAGAGTTCACTTGCCCATGCAATTTTTTATTTATTTTTTCCCATTCCTTGACTGATTCATCTCTACAAAACAGCACATTAATGCTTTTATTTTGATAATTCTAGACTTTTTGTGTCTTTAGGAATGTCTATTATGAAAGATCACCAAGATCAAAACCAATGCATAAGACAACCACGAGAAACTTACCCACAAATTTTTAGAAATTGTATACCTGCCAATACAAAAGCAATCGCCAAGCCTGCGGTGAGGAAAGTTTAAAACCATAGATCCAGAGAAACTTTTCGGGTTCACATTCGAACTAGCTAGATAAAACTATATATCTGACATTTTTCAAATTTTACAATAACGAGAAAATCGTGCACGAGACAAGCTTTTTTTAATTTGTGTTAGCTGGAGGAGAGCTCAAATATTCCTGAGTTGTCTGAGTTACTTGAAGTGAGAGAACATGATTTCTTGTTTGTTTGCAGTGGAATTTGTTCATCTAAAGCTCCAAGAGAAAGCACTCTTCTGATTGTTTCAAGTGCATCATTCATTGAACAAACTCTGTTTGTTTGAGAGTAAGAATTTGAGGTCCCTCCTTGGAATTCAAGGTGTCCATGTTCGTCTACAACTTCACTTTCCCATGGGGCGAACCCATTGTTGTAGTTAAAATAACTGATCTTCTCCATTAAATCTTGCTCGAAGTACCCTAGATCATAGGAAGATGAGGTTCCAGTGTTGTTGTTCTTTGGGTTCTCTTGTCTCTCTCTCACAATGTTGCCCTTTTGGCGAATACGGCATAGAACCCAATCATCCAACTACATACAGAATATGAAAATACTCTTTTTAGATATTTTGCATCATCAATAATTTAAACAATCCCTTTGAATAAGTTAAACATCAATGTGTGTGTGTATATATACACATGCGAAGTGTGATTTTTTGTATAAAGTACTAGAGTTTGTTTTTAGTCTATTTTTAACCAATTCTAAGTTTGAGTCGGATAAAAGTGATATGATCCCAATAAAAGTCTCGTAATTGGACGATTGATTTACAGGTTTTAGAAATAAGGAAGAAAATAACAACTAATGTCATAACTCTAAGAGTGAAATGACAATATTCAAGATATTTTTTGTCGAGTTAGACTGACTTTAGTTCAAATAATTGAAATACGATCGTAAACCACCACCCTTCCGCAAGGTGGGGATTCAGACCGATGAGGGACGTACGTAAGAATTACCCTTTAACTGCTCAAGAGCCTCTAGGTGGTCGGGTAATTCAATCCCATGATGCTCAAGGAGTTGGATGTCGTATTCTAAGGATTCGACTATTACATCGTAAAGTGGGTCTAGATTTTGGTTATACCAAAAATGGAAAAGGAAACCACTATAATTTGACTAACAGTAATGTTATATTAACCAAATTTTGATATCAAATTAAGAGTCTAAATAACATGACAGTTGACTTTGGCATCTTTATTTGGTGTCATGTCATTTGGACCCCAATAAAAACTCTAAATAATATATTGTCATATCATTTAGGCTCTTAATCTAGTCCCAAAATTTGATCAGCATAATATTACTCTTTGACTAATTATTGTAGATGCTCTTTGTGAATAGGGGTCAAGGGCAAGTTGATAAACCATGCTTATGCTACACAACAATTACCTATTATTCTTTTAGACAAGTTTCATACTAGTATAGATACAGTTGAACTTACTCTCATTGATCCTCTTAGCCTCAAAGAACCATGGCTGTCATTGAGAAGCCTATACTCATACATCATCCAGTTGGTTTTTGTGCCTTTTGGAGGGCGACCTCTGTAAAACACAAGAGCCTTCTTCACTCCAATACGCTGTGATGCATTAGAGGAAAGGATCGGTTTATCGGTTCCCGTTGCTTTCCAATAGCCAGATGCAGCAGCTCTGTTGGGACGAGAACCATTTGGATATTTCCGATCCCTCGGGCTGAAGAAAAACCATTCATTCTCACCAAAGAAGGCCCTCTCTGCACAATGGGAGAGAAGACAATTATAAGCAATGAATAAGGGTATGTCGTATAGTCTTTGCTTCTTCTTTTTGGTACCTATATATGATGTTTCTTAAAAATAATGATATTATAATGAAACTCAAAACGCGTTTCAAAGGGTTAAAGGAGCAATTCTCATTAGAGACGAGCTCGTCGCCATCTATTCCACAAAATAAAAGGTCTCTCAACAGAGAGATTAGGTTCGAAAATGAATAAAAATGGACTCACCAGGAAGTTCCCATGGATTAAACTTGTAGAGGTTGATTTCAGCTACGATAGAAACTAAGGGATTTGTAGAAGAAGACGAGACCTTCTTGTTCAGATAATGAACAATGAGCTCCTCGTCGGTGGGATGAAACCTGAAGCCTGGTGGGAGGGACATGTTGAGGGCTTCCATTAGGAGATTGAAGAAGATATTTTGATGTTCTTTCAATGTAGAAGGAAGAATATATATAAATTGTATGGTATGTGGGAGATATCACCCGCCATTATTTAAAAGTTTGTTATGTCGACATTTGTTGTCTTGTACTCTATGTACGGTTTTAGTGATTGGTTTACGTAGTACTTTATGTTCTATCGTCTGAGAAAGTCATCCGTCTATTATATTTTTTCATGCAAAACACTCAAATTACAATAGTATGCAGGCCTCACAATTGTAGTGGGTGGAACTATTTCATGTTGGTGAAATAAATTTGTGTCAAAATTTTTTTTATTCATATTCCATTTGTTTACTATCACACTCATACATGACTCATTTATTAGACGAGTTATCTGATACAACCAATATGCCACCAGTGAGTACCAATTTGAGTATTTTGAGTCTATATAAAAAATTATCAACTCGTCACATATTACACATATTTAACCTGTTTACTATAATAATAAATCATGACTGAAAAAAAAAATAAAGACAAAAAATAAACATTAAATCATTACCAAATTCGAATACGTTTGAGAGATGGGGGATGTAAGATGAGGTTGAGAAACCTAATTTTTTTTTTGAGTTCATAGTACCACTGTTAACGGGTTAAACGAGTTGAAATGTAAGACGATGACATGTTTTTTACTCTCATTAGTTTTGTCACATGATTACATGATTCATAAGACTCGATTATACACGATTACAAAAAAGTTAGACATGAGTTGAATATATTTTTATACGATATTACTTGCAAGACTTAAAAACATAATATGACACAATTCATTGACAATCCGGTACAACTTAATTTGCAAATCTAAACACAATTCGTGAACCCAATACGAAATGGACTCCAAGTTGGCTGGTTTGAGCTTAACTTTAGTGAATTCATGTGATAAACGGGTGGATCCATTATATCCATCAAATAAAAAAGTCACTACAAACACAACTAAAATTAACTTATTCATGCCCCTAATCGGAAACGATACAAGTTTGACTAAAAATTATTATAAATAGACCGGATATGAATTGAGTAATTTTTAGATGATACAATATACACGACTTGAAAACACGACAATACAATTCTCTGTATCTTACCAATCCTGTAAGCAAAGAAGCATCTTGAATAAGCTTCCATGATAACCTGTCTCCACCTTGGATGTAGTTTTCAGCAAAGAGTATCTGTTTTACAGTGCCTTGTAAACTTCCAACAACCATGTAATTTCCCAACATATTACATTTGGAGTAAAATATTTCATAGTTTTTTCCAAATTTGGCTAATATCTTCTAACTTGCTGCCCAGATAGAATCATCAATGGAGTGGATGTTAAAGGAAAGCGACTTCATGTACGACAACATTATCTTAAAATTTTAGTTTAGACAATGTAAAACAAGGTTGATGTAGTTGTTTATTCCATGGATATATTTTGTTTGGCTGTAATCTCTTATTAAATCGTCACAAAACTTTTATGTCACAATCCACATACGCATTAAAATTGTTTTCAGACAACAAAAAATGTAGTTCACATGTGTCTAGGGTGTGAAAATATGACACGATCTGTTAACATGATACAAAATTAAAAGATTTGAGTCTTCTTTAAGTCATTCGTTTAATAAACGAGTGGAGTCAACACAACATGATTAATAAACAAATCGGGTATGAGTGAAATCAATCAGAACAAATATATGACACGACTTATTTATAAACCAACTATACACAGTCAATACACGATATGAACCCAATTTGACACAATTCGTTAGACACGAATTAATAAACGAATCAGGTATGAGTTGAGTGTTTTTTGATATGAATTCGCCTAGACTCCACATGAATCCGCCACACCCAATACGATTTTTTTTTTTAACCAACACGATTTACAGGTCTACATGTGTGCGAGAGAGAGAGAGAGAGAGAGAGAAAAATTCAAACAAACTATTCACACCAGTGTGCAGATCTAATACTACATCATATGGCGTAATATGTGTAAGCTGGCTTATAGTATGAGATTTGAATCATCATCACAATATGTATTTTACAATTGCTATCGGATTCATTGACCCCCTGAATGGTGGGATGAAAGCATATATGGGATGGTAGCAACTACCGCGGTGGAAATCATCATAGAGAATACCACATTGCTTGGGTGAGAAAGGGTTTCAAAGATGATGTTTAGACGCAAATGATCGAAGTGGATTGTGGTGACTCAATTCTATACTATTGGGTGAAATATATCGGTAATTTGTGTTACAAGTTTGAGTTTTGTATGTTCATTAATCGTACAATACGATTAAAACTTGTATGAATATAACCCAAAATAGATAATATGATACAATACGAACCAAAAATGGGAAATATAACAACCATAACGTGGATTTGTTTTTTGAGTTTTGGAGTTATTTATGAGGCACATAATTTGTATTCATGGATGCAAGAGAAATAGATCACGTAGGTAGTGACGTTTAAAGGTGCAGCTAAATCCAATTTTAAAGGATTCATTAATTCATAAATCACAATGGCTGTGATTTTGAAGAACAAAACCAAAATTAAACAGTATATGCATATATCTGGGAGTATATTCCGTACGGCTGATTCCCTTATTGACCACCCAGTTTTTGTCATATCGAAAGGTTTTTAGTGAATTAACACCCCCCCCCCCCAAAAAAAATATATAAGGTAATAGAATTCATAAAAAAAAATTCGGTCGATACTGAGAAATGATTCGTGGGTTATACCCATGAATTTCACTTTAAAATACCTAAAATAACAAAGGTATAAGAAAACTTTGAATATATCACAATCTTATCCGTCAAAAGAAAAAAGTACGATACTAAAACTAATTTTTCGGTATCATGGTTGAACTAAAACCGCATAGTTGTTGGAAATGGTAAGCATGATGATGGGTTACTGAAGGGGTTAAACCTTATGATTACACGTGACATAACATTAAATGTGCTCACGTGATGTTGATAAGATCAGCCATGTGATGAAGGATCTTCTGCTAAGATCTTTCTAACCGAGCCGAACTCATCAGCCCGTTCAACTAAGCAGGATAAGAGCTTGGCTTGTACCAAGCCAGGTCCGTCAAAGTGCTTGGCAAAGCAATTGAAGAAATCAGTTTGTACCAAACTAAGCTTCTTGATCTGTTCGGAAAATGTCAAGTGTGCTCGGAGTTCGATATGTCCGAACTGTTCAAAACGATAAATGAAAAGTTAAATATTCGCCTAAATCCTAGGCAATCAGATAAACGAAATCGATTAGATTGAAGATACGAAGAGAAATTGTTGGAGAAGTGTCAGTAATTTCTCAAACTCAACCATTGAATTAAAGGAAGGTGTGTCATCTTGAACCTAAATTCGAGGAAACCCTAAGGGGATAATGATCTATAAAAAGCACAAAAGACCAAGGTGAAAGGTACGTTGAATTCTCCTTATCTTGGTGCAATTCTCTATGTTCCATTACTAAATTAAGCATCGGAGTGCCTTCGATCGAAGCACTTTGATCTTAGACAGTTTATTCGTTTTGTAGGAAAGAGATTTGGAGATTGTTCAGTATTCTTTTCCATAAATCACATCGCAAATTCACCATCAGAGGTATCTCCGATTTTTTGCCTCTACATTTTAGCGCCGTATGTGGGAATTCAATTCTCAACTTTCAGAACAAAAAGCTGCGATGTTAAGACTGAGGAGCGCAATTGGATCACCCGTAGGCAATTTTGCCTTGGAAAATTATGATCCTACGCCTCTTCCTTCTAATAGCAACGCAAGGTTACATGTAGTCAGAAGTCCCTCCAAAATCCACGAGGATGACGAAATATCCTCTGCGAGTTTCAAGCCATCGAAAAATCAGACCATCAAATCGAGGATCATGGTAAATCCCTCTGTACCGAGGGGAAGAACCACTCTTTAGCAAAGTTGGTCCAGTCCCTGCAGGATTGACTTGATGCCCATGATAAGCTATTTAAGAAATCCTACGCCAGGGAGAAAGATTTGATCAAAGAAAACAAAGAAGTAAGAGCCAAGTTGAAAGAGATAACCAAAAGGGAGATGCGGGCGAGAGAGGATCGGCATCAAAGCCCGAGAAGGAAGACTGGCAAAATTAGGATTACTGATGAAAAAGTGTACCGACAGAAGAAGCCTCAGATCCAGGAGGAGGACACTTGGAAGCAGTATATCAACGAAGAGCTCAACAATCGTTTGAAGAGACCTGAACAGAGGTCGGCTAGGGATCTAGCCAAAAGAGCAACAGGAGAGTATGGAGACAGATTAGAGTCATCCCCATTTACTGCATGGGTCGAAAAGGCAGGGATCCCGAGCAAGTTCACTGTTCTGAACTTCAAGCTGTACGACGAAAAAATCGACCCAGCCTCATATATCAGACATTTTCGACAACTCATGACCATTCACCTAAGAAACGAGTCATTGTTTTGCACTATTTTCCTAGCAATCTTGGAAAGTCAGCCATGAAATAGTTTGACAGCTTACCAAAGGGAACAATCGATGGGTGGTCTCAGTTGGCCGAGCTGTTCACGGGTCGGTTAATCACCCGTAGTAAACAGCCAAATGACGTTGAGGCTTTACTAACATTGAAAAAGAGGAATAACGAAAGCTTACGCGAGTATGCCCATCGCTATTGGGAAACTATAAATGAAGTTGAAGGGTGTAATCCAGAGATTGCAGTTGCGTCTTTCAAGATCGGGTTACCAAAAGAAAACCCTTTATACCAGTCCCTCACGAGAAGACCTGCTACCGACCTGGAAGAATTGATGGCAAGGATTGAAAAGTACGTCAAGGTTGATGATGACTTACCCAGGGAGGTGGTTAAGGAGCATCCGAGCAGAAGACAGTTCGGTAGGGACAAGCAAACTGAGTCGAACAGAGAAGGGGAAGGAAGTTTGAGAAAGAAGGATACCCCCAAAAGTCCCCTTTTCTTGGGGTAAATACACTGTTTAAAAAATCGATATACAAGGTGCTGAATCAGATCAAGGGAAAGCCATTCTTCAAGTGGCCAAACAAACTAATGTGTGATCCTTCCAAAAGAAATCCAAACTTTAGGTGTTCCTATCACAGGGATTTTGGCCACATGACTGAGAACTGTCGATCTCTCAAGCAACATTTGGAGGAGCTGGTCTAAGCTGAACATCTGGCAGAATTCATTGAAAGTAGGCAAAAAATTGAAAAGGGAAGAGCCGAGCAGAAAGGGGACCAAAACACACCAGTTGAAGTAATTTATGTGATACATGTTGTTACCAACTCTCAGATGTCCACAAACAACTCTGCTCGGGCTTACATTCAGAAAACAGTCAAGGAAAGAGCAGTATACGAGCTGAGAATGACCTCGGAAGTCACCAGAAAAAGAATCAAGAAATAGGAGAGAGCCGAAGCGATTTGTTTCACTGAGTAGGACTTGGTCGGTGTACACCAGCCGCACAATGATGCCCTAGTCATCATGCTTCGGATTACAAATTTTGACGTAAGAAGGGTCCTGATCGACCTAGGGAGCTCATCAGAGATCATGTATTTGGATATATTTGAAAAGCTCGGTCTCAAAAAAGGGGACCTCAAGCCCTCAAATATGCCACTTATTGATTTTAGTGGTGAAACAGTTCTTTCTAAGGGGAAGATCATCTTGCCTGTAAAAACGGGACCAGTGTGCATCATGACCAAGTTCCTGGTAGTGGATACGGTCTCAGCTTACAACACAAGAATGGGACGCACTTGACTGCACGAGATGAAGGCAGTACCATCAACTTACCATCAAATACTAAGGTTCCCATCGTCTGATGGAATAGTCAATATCCGAGGAGACCAAATCTGCTCCAGAACTTGCTTATTGGCTTTTATCAAACCCAAAGATAAGGTAGAGTCCCAAGAAAACAGCTCTCTGGAGGGACACGATAAATAACAATCAACATTTGACAGCTCGGTCAACACTGAGGACCAAGCTGTCAAAAGAAGCCCTAAAGTACCTTTAGGCGAAAAAAGGGAGGCGACAGACCGAACAGTAAAGAACTTGACTAGAATACCTCTAGATAAGGATGGTGATCCAGAAAAATATTTTTTGTTAGGAGCAGCTCTTAACACCAAACAAAAGGCGAAGCTGGTCGCCATACTACAAGAATATGCTGATGTGTTTGCATGGAATACCACTGACATGCTCGGCGTATCACCCAAAGTGACGTGTCATCATTTGAATGTCGATCCAAGCTTCAAACCAGTCAAGCAAAAACTCAGAAGATCGGCGATACAGCATCAGGAGGCAGTAAAAGAGGAAGTGGCGCGCTTGTTGGAGTCTTAAACCATTAAGGAAGTGAAATACCCGACTTGCCCATCAAACACTGTTGTGGTAAAGAAGAAAAATGAAAAATGCAGAATCTGCATTGACTTCAATGACCTAAATAAAGCATGTCCAAAAGACAGTTTTTCCCTACCGAAGATAGATCAGTTGGTAGATGCAACAGCCAGGCATGAGCAGTTGAGTTTCTTGGACGTTTACAAGGGATATCATCTGATCCCCCTTGCCGAGGAAGATCAAGAAAAAACTGCCTTCATAACATTAGAAGGAACGTACTGTTACAGGGTAATGCCCTTCGGATTGAAAAATGTTGGAGCGACATATCAAAGATTAGTAACCAAAATATTTTCACATATGATTGGTAGTACTGTAGAAGTTTACATTGACGATATGGTAGTTAAAATTCTAAAGGCCACAAATCATTGTGCCAACCTAAGGCAGACATTCAACGTTCTACGAAAATACAAGATGAAGTTAAATGCGTCTAAGTGTGTTTTCGGGGTCGACTTAGGAAAATTTCTGGGATTTCTGGTTACTCACCGTGGAATAGAAGTAAACCCCGACCAGGTAAAGGCTTTAGCAGAACTACAATCACCTCGGACGATGAAGGAGGTGCAGAGATTGACAGGAATGGCAGCAACACTCGGGAGATTCATATCCAGAGTGTCTGATAAGTGCAGACCCTTCTTTCAATCAATCAGAGAGAAGAGAGGAACACTCTAGAGTCAGGAATGTGAGGAAGTTTTGAGAAACTGAAAGCATATTTGGCATCCCCACCGATTTTATCAACTCCCACTCCCGAGGAAGACCTTTGCCTTTACCTGGCGGTATCAGAGCACGTTGTTAGTGGGGCATTGATGAGGAACGACAAGAGAAAGCTGAAACCCATTTACTATGTAAGCAAGATGCTCTTAGATGCAGAATCAAGATACACGCCGTTGGAGAAACTCGCCCTAGCACTCATTAGCTCGGCTAGGAAACTCAGACATTACTTCCAAGCTCATCCGATAACGGTGCTTACCGACCAGCCACTGAAATCACTTTTTCAAAAAGTCGACCTATCCGAACGCGTTACGAAATGGGCAGTGGAGCTCGGTGAATTTGATGTTCGGTACAAACCAAGAAAGACAATAAAGGGCCAGGTGGTGGTGAATTTTATAGCAGAATTCCAGCCTAAGGACAGCACGGTTGAGAACGGAGAAGCTGATGGTAACCAAGAACCAACGTTCAATGGTGAATGGGTACTTTCTATTGATGGATCCTCAAATCACAAAGGTGCGGGCATAGGCATCACTCTTGTGAACCCGAATGGGTGTACCTTGGAAAAAGCTACCAGGCTCGGCTTCCAGGCTTCAAACAACGAGGCTGAGTACGAAGCCTTGATTGTTGGTATCAGGATGGCAGTAGAGCTTGGAATACTAAAACTCCAGATATTCTCTGACTCATAACTAGTGGTTAATCAGATAATAGGGGAGTATGAGGCTAAGGATGAAAGAATGCTAGCATATCTAGCCGTTGCCGAGAAGGAACTGAGCAAAATACCAGAATATTTAATATAGCAGATCAGGAGAGCAAAAAACTCACATGCTGACGCTTTAGCCTCATTGGCCTTGGCAATTGAGCAGAATGTAGCAAGGTCGTTGACTATTGAGTTTCAATCCGAGCCCAGTATTCTCCAGTCCAAGTCAGATGAAATTTTATGCTATGTATCTGAGCCGAGCTGGATGAATCCAATAGTTGGGTTCTTAAAGAATGGTGCCTTGCCCAAAGACAATAAGGAAGCTCACAAGCTACGCCTTAAAGCTGCCAGATTTTGGTTATCCCCAAAAGATGAGCTGTATCGACGCTCGTTTGGGGGTCCATATTTAAAGTGTGTGCACCCTATAGTAGTTGCTAACTTTCTTGCCGAAATACACGAAGGATGTTGTGGAGCTCACATAGGAGGTAGATCGCTAGCTCACCGAGTCATTTCCCAAGGTTTTTGGTGGCCATATATGTAGAAGGATGCTGAGAAGTTTGTTAGGCGATGTGAGAAATGTCAAAGATTCTTGCCAATCCCGAGGAAACCATCCAACGAACTGCTCCCATTGGCAAGCCCATGGCCATTTGTGCAATGGGGATTGGATATTGTGGGACCGTTACCTCGAGCCTTGGACAAGAAGAAGTACTTTCTAGTTGCCACTGATTATTTCACTAAATGGGTTGAAGCCGAGGCGCTGGCTATTATAAGAGATACTGATACAAGAAAGTTGGTGTGGAAAAATATCATCACCAGGTTCGGCATCCCGCACACTCTTGTTTCTGATAATGGCACGTAGTTTGATAGTGCTCCCTTCAAAGCTTTTTGTCAGCAGTATGGAATTTGGAACCACTATTCCACCTCGGCTTACCCTCAAAGCAACGGGCAAGCGGAGATCACTGATAAAATAATCTTGGATAGAATCAAGAAGAGGCTTGAGAATTCTAAAGGGAGATGGGTAAAAGAGCTACTGAGTATTTTGTGGACGTACCGAACCACACCTCGGCGACCAACCAGAGAAACTCCTTTCGCCTTAGCTTATGGAATGGAAGCTGTTATACCCTTGGAGATTGGCTTACCAACCTTGAGGACCGAGCTCGTTGAAAGCAGCAGCAATAATGTTGTCATCACACGTGATCTTGATTTAGTTGAGGAAAAGAGAGAACAGGCTGCCATAAGAATGGCTTCATATCGTAGTCAGCTTTTTCGAGCTTACAACAAGAATGTGAACTCCCGATCTTTCACACTTAAAGACCTAGTATTCAAGCTAGTATTAGGCTCGACTAAGAACCCGCTCCATTAGAAGCTCGAAGCAAACTGGGAAGGTCCATATAGAATAGTCAAAATTGAGGGCAGCGGATATTATGAACTCGAGACCCTAGATCATAAGGCCGTACTGCACCTTGGAACACTGTGAACCTCAGAAAGTTCTATTTCTAAAAAAATACTTTTTTTATAGAACTCCGAATTACCTTCGAAAATTTAAGGGTGCCTCTTAGGTGATGATGTACCAGCAATGAATGTATCAAATCAATCAAAGTTATCAATAAAATTTTAAAGATTCTTTTTACTTTCTTTGCATTATGAACGTCTTACTGCTAAGGCAGGGAGGCCAAAAAACCTGATAGAAATCAAGAGATTAAATTAGGCGCAGCCACCCGATCAAATCCAGGCCCTCAGCTAGGCATGATGATGTAAGCTGACTAGAGATAGGTTTGAGTCCAATCAGATTTGGGGGTCGGTGCGGAGTAGAAACATTCTTATATCTCAAGAGGACTAAAAAACTCTACTGAAGAATAGTCACTCTACTAAAGAACCGACCTCTTTGAAAAGAGCCGAGCAAGGGCCAAGATTTCAAAGAGACTCGAAATATTTTCTAAGTATAAAATGGTTCCTGTTGAGGAACCGACCTCTTTGAAGAGGACTGAACAAGGGCCAAAATTTCAAAGAGGCTCGAAATATTTTCTAAGTCTAAAAAAAAATGTTCCTGTTCAGGAACCGACCTTTTTGAGAAAGGCTAAGTAAGAGCCAAGTCTCCAAAGAGGCTCAAAACTTTTTCTAAGTGTAAAAAGATTCCTTTAAAGGCTAAATAGAGGCCAAGACAGCAAAAAAGATACCTCAAAATATTAGCACAAACTACATAAATTGAAAGGCCAGAAAGTGTTTTGCATTAATACTTCAAAAATTTTCTACAAAAGTCATGACCCTTTGACAGGAACATCAGAAGGTGCAGATACATCCGAAATTTCAAAGCTGATACATTGGAAATTTTAAAGCATTCTAAAAAGGCTGCTAGGTGTCTGAAGGAGTAGGAATATGAGAGGAGCTCGAAGCTGTATGCTTTGAAAATAGTTTGGAGGAAGGATCGACCTCGGCAGCAATTAAAGTGGCCTGCCAGCCTCTGCTGAAGAACGCCTCTTGACGCTGAGGGACCTGCGGAGCTAAATCTTCCTCAGCCTTCTCCATACCTTCATTGTATGCGACATCCTCTCTCTCAGTTGCCTCAGTCTTAAATTGATCAAATTCCTCAAGAATTGTAGAGTAGTCAAGCTGAGATTGTGTGAGCTCCACATTGACTTCATGTTTGGACTCCTTCAGCTCCTTTACCTTTGCTTGAAGCTTCTGGTTCTCTTTTGTTAGGCTTTGATTTTGAGCCTGCATAACCTTCACTTCTTTGTAAAGTTTGGAATATTCTTCATCCATACTCTCCTTCTTAGCCAGAGCCGAAGCTCGGGCATGGATGGCGTCTTTCATTGCCTTGTCTTTCTGAGCTATCTGAGCTCCGACCTCATAGAATTTTTGCAAACCCTTAAAGAGGCAAGGAAAGAAAAGACTTAGAAAAAAAATTTCAAGGGAAAAAAGCCTAAGAGAAGTTAGAATCAAGATCTACCAAAACCAAATGTTGAATGGTCTGGCGAGACACCTCATCATCAGTAAGGGCCTCGTTCATTGCCAAGTCATGAGGCAGGATCACCCCCTGAGAAATTTCAACTGCAACGTTGAAATCCTCTATCGTAGAATCCTTTGCAGTAATTTCTCTTCTTTTGGCTTTGATGATGGGTCTAAAAGAAGGATTCACGTGAATAGGGGAGAGACTTGCCTCAGTTTTCTGAGATCTTTCTTTTCTTTGGAGCTGGATCATCAGCAAGCTCAAAGACTGAGTCATCTTCTTGAAAAGGGGAATGAACAGGTTCTGGAGGATCTATCTCGACCTAAACAGATGTTTCAGCGGCCGAAGGCAAATCAACTTGATCATTCAAAGGCGGGCCTGCATCATCGGCTTCAGAACGAACCACCTCGGGAAAGACCTCGGAAGTTAATTCGTCAAGAAAAGTAATCAGAATCATGGAAGTAGCTAGAGTCGGCTCGGTTGGAGGGATCGGTTCAACAGTTGACAGGAAATCAAGGAAGTTCTTTATCGTCCTGCGCCCAAAAGCTGCAAGGGAAAACTTTCTTCTTGGCACGTGGAGTCTGAGACCGAGCTGCTTGGATCGCTTCCCAATCTGTGGCCAAAGTGGCGTTAGGTCGATTTGGCATGGCAATAAATGATGTGTATGTAGGAGTGTATCCGAGCAGAGTGTGTGCGGCTCGGCAGAACAACAACTCGTTGAAATCCCAAACTTTCTAGAGTTTATCCATCCTTACTGAGAATTCAACAATCCTTCCCTTCACAGTTTCACATGTGCAGAAGAAGACCCAAAAATCAGGAAAACTGAGAATCAAAGTTAGAACAAAAAATAAAGGCTATCAAGTACCTGGCATGCCTTCTTCGTAAGGGCAGTGATAAGATGGAGTGACACCAAGAGCGTATTCCCAGTTGCCAGAGACAAACACCACATCATTTTCATGTCCCTTGTTTGAATCTGGAAGGTGGGTTACCAGATACCTCTATTTCTTCCTCACCAATAGATAGTAACTATCTCCAACGGCCTTAATGATGTAGCAGTATAAGATCTCCCACAATCCAAGACTTAGGCCCAAAATCTTGTTCAGAGAAGACACCCCTATAACCATCCGAAAAAAGTTGAGGCAGTATTGGAGGGGAAAAAGTTTGGCAACAGATAAAATCCAAATAAGAAGAGGGTCGAGAGGAAAATGAATCCCACCCTCGGTTATGGCACGAGTAGGGATGGGGATTGATTCTCTTGTGCCAATCAATGACTCATCTTTTCCAGCGACTCTAACCTTGACGTCATCTGGAATGTTTATATTTGGCTTTGAAAGCAAAGAATTCTAATGGAGTAAGAGAAGCCATGAAGAAGATGAAGTGTAGATGAAGTAAGAACATAGAAAGAAGAGGATGAGAATATGAAAATCTGGCAGCAGAAAAGCAAAAATGTGAAGGAAGACGGTTATAGAAAAGAGGGAATTTTAAAAGGCAACATTTAAAAGCTCTGAATATGCCGCCAAAATGAAAAGACAAGTTACAAAGTACAAGTGGTGATGAATCGATGAGAAAATGGCTGATAGTCGAAAAGCGTGTGTCAGACGTTTTCTGGGGGCAAATGAAGGGATTAAACCTCATGATTGCACGTAATATATCATTAAATGTGCTCACGTGATGTTGATAAGACCAACCACGTGATGAAGGAGCTTCCGCTAAGAGCTTTCTAACCGAGTCGAACTCATCAGCCCGTTCAGCTAAGCAGGGTAAGAGCTCGGCTTGTACCAAGCCAAGTCTGTCAAAGTGCTCAGCAAAGCAATTAAAGAAATCAATTTGTACCAAACTAAGCTTCTTGATCTGTTCGAAAAATGTTAAGTGTGCTCGGCGTTCGATATGTCCAAGCTATTCAAAACGATAGATGGAAAGTTAAATATTCGCCTAAAATCTAGGCAATCAGATAAACGAAATCAATGAGATTGAAGATATGAAGAGAAATTGTTGAAGAAGTTTTAGTAACTTCCCAAACTCAACCACTAAATTAAAGGAAGGTGTGTCACCTTGAACCTAAAATCGAGAAAATCCTAAGGGGATAATGATCTATAAAAAGTACAAGAGCCCAAGATGAAAGGTACGCTAAATTCTCCTTACCTTGGTGCAATTCTCTCTGTTCCATTACTGACTTAAGCATCGAAGTGTCTTCTATCAAAGCACTTCGATCTTGGGCAGTTTGTTCGTTTTGCAGGAAAGAGATTTGGAGATTGTTCAGTATTCTTTTCTAGAAATCACATTGCAAATTCACCATCAGAGGTATCTTCGATTTTTTGCCTCTACAGTTACAGTAATGGAAGCAGGGAAGTGGCAGTGGAAAGATTACAGGAAACCCTAGACTGCCAAGAGGAAAATGTCACGAAAAAACAAAGTGCACCAGAAATGCATGCTGTTTTCCTTTAGGATTTCTAAGGAATGGACTTGCCTGGCATTTTCCTCTTTCTGACCTTATCTTCTTTTTACCTCCATTATTTTAACTGTGGAGGTTCCACATTGTTTCGTATATAATTAGTATGGACCGTATGGTACACACCATAAATATTTTTATGGGATAAATTTTAAGGAATAATTTAAGTGATAACAGAAATGAGTTATAAATTTATATCTTCTGAGTTCAAATTTTAACAATCTCTTAAGGTCAAGACATGAGGGATAATTGCTCATGAATACCATAACTCCAGTGCTATGAAGCACGGATACTTAGTTGAAGTTGACATACCCGTATTCGATACAATATTTGTCGGATATTCGAGGATACGTATCAGATACACCTTTTACATATCCGATAATAATTAAATATTAGGATACTTCACGGATACTTTTGTGGTCGAGTAACATATATAATTTTTAAATTGAATTTTTAACATATCTTTTCGAATTCACATATCATACAATACATTAACAAAAAATTCATATTACTTCAAAGGTACATGAGTGTTTCTTAAGTATTATCTATAATTACATATCAAAAAGAGCATAAAATAAAGTTATTACATTATTATCTTAACAAAAATTACTTTTAAATACTAGGTAAATATTAGTTTTGATTCTTTTAATTAATTACTTCACTTTGTGAATATATTACAACGATACGATATATATTTTCTTAGAACTAAAAAAAATTACTAATTTTCCTTATTGTATATTAAAGAACTACCAAAATGTATAAGTATTAAGTTGGTTGAAAATAATAAAAATAATAAAAATATTTTATTATAACCGTATCTTGGTCACATTCGTATCCTATTTTTTTAGATTTTGTCGTATCACCGTATCCGTATCGTATCGTACCGTATTTCATATCCGTATTTGTGCTTCATAGCCCCAGTGTAAAAGGACTTATGTTTGATTAAACCGAAGAAGAGATTAGTCGAAATACGCATAAACTGACTTAGACTTTACAAGTAAATAAAATGAATGAGATAAGATTTTATATGATTTGACATGTTTTACAAGTAAATATACATGGCGAGATTTACATTATGAATCTAAAAATACGTGGTTTAGACGGTTTGTCCCTCGGGAAAAAAAACTAGCATTGGATTTTCCAAAGGGTTTTGAGGCTATTGAAAGAACAATTGAATAAAGACTCACATAAACATACAATAAAGTAGATATGCATATCCATTGGTTGTCTATCTAGTCAAGATAATTATAAAATAAGGTTCGTTTGATTTTACGTAGGACTGCAGCCAGGCAAATTGAGATTTAGTTTGAAAAATTCCGACAGAAAAATCAAATAACTGACCTAGTAAATTGACAAACAGAATGTTTTTTTGGTATATGCTTCATTTACATGTTTGATGTTCCCATATTGACCCTTATAAGGTTTTTTGGTATCATAGAAGTCCTCCATTAAAACTCTTTTTATTGATTCGGATTTGTACCATCATTTATTCTGTATAAATTTTGATTTTGATTTTTTAAATTTCTTTTGTCTTACAATTTTTTTTCAATGTTAAAAATCACCACTCTCTTTCTTTGAATTAAGTATAAGCCTCACAAAAATTAATAATAATAAAAAAAAAGGTGATAGTTGATGTAATAGTCACCATTTTGCTAACTGTTCAATTTGTCGTGCCCTTGTAGTTTTACTCCTATAGAGGATGAATAATATTTACTCTTATAAAGAAAATATTTAATGTAACGGTGACAATATGTAAAATATTTACTCCTATATAGAAAATATTTAATGTAACGGTGACAATATGTAAAATATTTACTCCTATATAGAAAATATTTAATGTATACGTCATTAGGTGAGAGATGTCTTAGAAGAAATTCTCTCTATACCTTTTAATTTCTTAAAATTTTAAATTATTAAATTAAAAATTAAAGATTCCTTCGATGTATGTTTTGACCATGTGTACACAAAAAAAGAAATTAATAAAAAGAAACAAGGAAAAAATTGACTAATTGACTTCTAAACAACTCATTTTGAAATGTGAAATCGATAGATTACAAGGATTGGGGAATGTTCTAAGCCTAGGTGGCTCCGATGATATAAAATCTAACCAATAAAACTCCTAGCTTTGATATGGGAGAGATATCTGGGTCCCATTCTAGATTTGTATCTATCTTTACTCTGATGCATATATAAAAAATATTGGTGGAAGCCTGTTGCTGCACATAAAAACAAAGACCCTCAAACCCCATCATATATATATTTTAGCTAATTTTTTAATAATAAATCATTTATCATATAGGGATAGAAAATCCATTTATAATTTAACTTAAATTCATTACAGGTATTTTTTTTTGTTATCCACAAGAAAAACATTCTAAAATAGGGTCACATTAAATTCACTCCAGCAAAGTAAATTAAATGTACTTACAATAACTTATTAACCAAGGTCGAGGTTGAGGTTGAGATTGGGGTCAGATCTAGGGTCGGGTCCTAGTCCCTAATTGGGGTTGGGGTCGGGGTCGGGTCAAGTTCGAGTGTACTAGTGTGTGTGTGTATTTTTTTGTGTGTATTAATATATATATGTATTTTGTTATACTAGTGTGTGTGTGTGTTTTGGTGTATTAGTGTATGTCTATATATTTTTTGTGTATTAGTGAGTGTGTATATTTTTTGATATATTAGTGTGTGTATTCGATTTTATTGCTTTATTATTTAATAGAAAGATAAATACTTTGGGTACCTATTTGTAATCCATTTTAACCCGCTTAATGAAAATAATTTATTTTATCTAACCCATTTAGAACCCCGCATTAATTAATATAAGTACTTAATCCATTTATTTATAGACAAGTTGAACGGGTTAATGGATAATGAATTAAAATTGTCATATTTAGGTAATTATTCAATAATATGAGGATAAGAAAAAGGTAGGATAGGGTGATGATGGGAAAAGACTAATTTTGTGCTTCGCATAGGGCGCTTGCTAGTAGATGCATAATTTGAACACAGTATACCCAACAACATTATTTATAGACAAGTTGAACGGGTTAATGGATAATGAATTAAAATTGTCATATTTAGGTAATTATTCAATAATATGAGGATAAGAAAAAGGTAGGATAGGGTGATGATGGGAAAAGACTAATTTTGTGCTTCGCATAGGGCGCTTGCTAGTAGATACATAATTTGAACACAGTATACCCAACAACATATGTTAGTTGCAAGAACCTAAAAAAATGAACGGATGAAATCCCACATCAGTTGCGACAAGAGGTTTAGATTGATTGATAAACTTACATCTACCTCTCCAAAGATTACACTAATAGACTAATTACTATTATAATGAAATTCATGTCCGTAAACTGTTGGGATTTAAACAAACACACACAATCGAAGAACAAATCAAGAATATAAAGCAATAAGAAACAAGAAAGAACAAGACACAGATTTTACGTGGTTCGGCAATTTGCCTACGTCCACGAAGCTGCAGGGATTTCACTATTGAGAGAGTTGAATTACAGAGAGCGACTGTACAATTCACAACAAAAAACCCTAATCACCAAAACAACAGGGTTTATATGTCTTACGCACTGGGCTGTATAACGAGCCCTCCATGGACTAAGCCTCAAAAAAATTTTCATTAAAAACCACACAACATTATTTCGGGTCGGGTCATCATCCGGATCATATATACAAATTAGACTCCATAAAAAAAAACCAACATAAACCCATGACCTTCTTAAATAACTATATTATAAACAAACTAAACAAATCACTATTTACTGCATATGGAGGAGTGAGACTGCCAAGGACATAAACGAGTTAGCAAAAGTGTCTTTCTCCTTCCGCATTTCTCTCTCATTTTGGCCTCTTCTTTTCTCAGTTTGGTAAGATGAGATTTTGTTTTAATCTGAATTTACATAAAATAGTTTTACTGAAAAAAAAATCCCATAAATAATGAAGCATAATGTTTTCGTAGGCTGTAAAAAGAATTCTGACGGACAACATTCATATTTGGCTAGGCGATCTACAACGACATTAACAAATACTAAAGAATACTCGAGCAACTATTCACCTATGGATCTCAACAATACATCCATCTATAGTATTCGATACCGAGATATCTTTTTTAAAATGTTTCCCGGCATTTTTTGGATAAACCGTAAGAATAATATATCTAATTAATCTCCTGTCTGACGTTAATCAAAAAAAATTTCTCTAGTTTAAGTATGTTTCTATTCATTTAGGGGTTGAATGATTATTGAGATCTATTAAACACAAATTTCGGATATTGGTTTTCGCTAAAGCTTAGTTTGATAGAAGTTTACGAGAATTTGAACCGAACTCAAGTTAAAACCGGATTGAGGTTCAGCAACTTGGATGACTTAATAGATCTACCCAAGGCTTTGCTATATGATTCGAATCCAACTATCCATGCACCAAATTAATTTCTAATTAAGTGGGAACAGCCTGGTTACTGGGCCAGGATTGGGTCTAATGTTTATCTTTTGGGCATTGGTCAATTTGGGCTCAGAATGCCTGACAATCAAGTTTATCTTTCGGCCATGGGGTGAACCTTCAAAATTTAGACACACAGCGTGAATAATCTGCTTTTGAATGGATCGAAAGAGAATTAATTGATGTGTTAGTAAATTAACCCAAGCACCTATGACCGTGAACCCAAAAAAAAAAAAAAGTTTAGGCAAAGAAAGGCTTGATTGCCCTGCTCAAGCTGCCAAGTCCTCGAATTCTTGGGAGAGACAAGTACGTGTAAGCCTTGGCAATAGGCCGGACGGACCTTGTCGGCCCATCAATCAATGGTCCATGTAGGTTCACAAGACGGCCCAAGTAATGGATCGAAACTTTCATATATTTTTTTGGGATTTTTGGAAGTCGGTATACCTAATTAGACTTATTTAACAAAAAATACATATTAAAAATATTTTAGAAAAAGTACACTAGTTAGATACAAAGACATAAATGTCCATTTTAGAGAAAGTGGTGCATTAAATATCTCCTAGTTTTATGAGAGAATTTTAATATTTAATGCATATTGATTTATGTGTATTTGTTAATGAAAAGTGTAAAATGTTACATGTTAACATTAAAAGTGTAACATTTTCACACTTTCTCAATTAATTAACATTTTTAGTGTAAGATGAGACATGTATATTCTGTTTGTATAACACTTTAGGTAATGTCTCCATTTACCTTGTGTAAATAGTTTCTTACATTGTTATTGCTACACTATTATTGTTACTTTCAATATTATCCTATAACACTTTATAATTTTCATTAAAAAAAGGTGAGACATAAAATAATATTTTACATTTTACACTTTCAATGTTACACTTTATATATATATATATATATTACTTCCTCCGTTCCTAAATATCTGTCGTTTAAAGTTTTTGCACAGGGATTAAGGAAACTTTAAATAGCTTTAGTATAAGTAAAAAACAATTACACAAGATTAAAATACTTTTATTCAATACGTATTGGGAAGAAAAAGAATATGAAAGACACTTAGCCTACACTTAATTTATTAAGTACTTATTAGAAAACAGAGATAAGGGTAAATTTGGAAGAAAAATATTAATTATGTTTTGGTTTCATAAAACGACAGATATTGTGGAACAAAAAAATTGGGTAAAACCACATACATTTAGGAACGGAGGGACTAACAAATATACATGAATCAAGGTGCATTAAATACTAAAGTTCTCCCATAAAATTAGGAGATATTTAATGCACCACTTTTCAAAGAACATACACATAGATCAATGAAGACAAAAATGTCACAAAAAATTAGGAAAATTCAAATTGTATACTTAGATACAAATAAGTATCAAAATTAAGGACTTAATAACCCTATATTTTTTAGTGTGTACTTTTTGTCAAATAAGTCTAATTTGGTATTTCCCTTACAATTTACTCTATTTTTTTTTACTTGACCCATTTTTCAATTTTTCTAGGGTCATGGTTTGTATGGAGCGATCTAGGAGCTTACCCGACGGGTGCCTTCATGGGACAAAACCCATGGCTCTATTATCTGATAGGCTGGGCCGATATATGGCCCGAAAGCCAACCGTTTACAATTAATGATTGCACTTTGCCTTACCGCCAACTTCAACTTGAACTATTAATACTCAATGAAATAGAGGAATAGTAGTGTCAAATTGTTCATCATGTATTAGCCATGAGAAGTGCTATATATAACTAGTTTTTCTTCATCATTTTGCATCATAATATACCACATTGATACTTAAAAGAACTGTGACCCTCTAGGTAACTTGTCAGGCTAGCTTGGATGAAAAATCTCTAGGGGTTACTACTTTAAGAACGAAAGATATAGTCTTGCTAGACTCGATATGATTGGTTTGAGGGAAAAAAATTAAACAAATAATCAACCAACACTTCGTTTTACAAATCTCATTCTTTCAATATGGTTCAAATCGCTACAAGTTCACCCAAGTAAGACTTAGGTGGACAAATTTAATAAATCCAATCTGTTGGTAATCCATGCTTTCCGAGTTCATTAATACTATTGGAATATAATCATTGATCTCAATTGACTGGCTTAACCTATTGTAGTCATCGGATGGATCAAATAATTGAGTTAGAAAAAGAAGAAAAAAAAATATCATTACTCTTTCAATCTAACACACACAAGAGGGTTTGTGGTTTTTGCTTGATCAATTTCCAAATTTTTTTTTACCCTTTGATTAATGCAAGTGACTTGACTTGCATTAAAAAATAAAGTGTTCTTTGAACTCACGTAAGCGTGCATACACCACACGCTTATAATGTAAAACGTCAGCTTAAAGGCTTAACTAAATTGCATTAGTAGTGATAATTAGAGATGCTGTCAAACCTAATAAGCTTTGGCGACTCCTTGAATTGCTGTAAAATATTGGCAAGTGGTAGATTTAATATTCATTTCCATAAACTCATATAGGTTGCTTAAGTGGTTCAACAAGCGTAAAATAGAAAATTCAATACGTTATAGGTTCAAATTTCAAAAAATGAGTAAAATATGTGTTTAACCACTGCATATTTAATTTTGTGTGGTTACATATAGTCGATATTGTGTTGTAATTAGGGCTAATAATTGAAACGAGTTACTCGGATTTAACTTGAATTCGACTTATATAGGACTTGACTTGAGTTTGGTTTGAGTTTAAATAATTTTTTAATCTCATTTTAAAAAAAAAAAAAAAAAAATTAAATTCAGCTCAATTATTATCCCTAGTAGTAACTATATGGCTGGCACAAAGGATGGTTGATACGATTCCATCCTAACCAACCACCCAAAAACAAAGAAGGAAATTATTCATTCCATGGTTGTGGTGTCCCTTTCTCACAGGTTCCCACGGGAGAATTCATGGCACTTGGACGGACACAAATTTTTATGTATTCATGAACTTTTTACAGCTTGACTTGTTTGTCGTTAATTGTACTCTGAAATCCTTAAATAAATTGATTTGCTTATGTATTGGGATATATGATATCTAAGTGAGTGGGGTGGGGGCTATTCTCACCCCCTTAATATCCTTCTCCACTCCCTTTAACTATCTAATCTCAATTTACTAAATTCATTCTATTTTATATTTACTTCATTAGTGATTAAGTTTATCTCGTCTATAATCATCTATTAATAATTAAATTCATCTCATTTTCTTCTCATTTATTATGCATTCTAGTCACAAACTATGTCTTTCTCTCTCAAGGTTTCGTCTTCTTTTGTTATTATTTAATCGCATATTTGTATTGTCAAGTCATATTTATAACTTTGTTACTTTTGTCCCTTTATTTGTAGTTACGTTACTATATTTTTTAGTGGTATATAAATATTATCGATTGCATTTTTATTAGCAGACATCATATAGATGATATAGTTTTGCTTGCAATAGATATTTAGGAGTAGATGGATAATATGTTAGGTTAAGTATAAAGTGTATTGATTTAATTGTGAAATAAGACACAATCGAGCTACTAAATAGATTATTTCATGGACATGTATTGTATTTTAGAGTTTTAATGTGCATTCTAAATAATATTTTTATTCTTATATGCTATATTTTGCTTGAAATTTACTATGAATATTTTCAACATTGCATAGACAATCCAGTACTGGTACAGAATTTGCTAGTGCAAACAATAAACTCAGTTATCTTAAATTCGACTCATGCTTGTGACTTTGATCAGATTTAACCTCTATCAGTGGTTGACGGGCAATTGTGGGTATCTAAAATTTATTCTGCACGATAATTTCAATTTGACTCTGTATTGAAGAAAAACTCATGCTTCTGACTCTGATCATATTTAACCTCTACCAATAATTGACGAGGGATTGTAAGTATCTGAGATTTATTCTACGCGATAAATTCAATTTGACTCTGGATTAAAGAAATTTCCCTTCATGAAAAAGAATAAGAGTTTCTTATTGCTTTATTTAGCTTTCATAGATAATGGTCATCAAATGAGAAATCATACAGGTAATTATTGTTTTGGCTTTGGGTAGGACATAAGAGTAGCCAGGACAACGTAGTCCATGACAACAACTTAACAACTACAAAAGTCAAGTAAGATGAAGAAACCTAGGGGATTACATTTCCGTGAAATTACCCAACTTCTTCCCTGAACTGTGCTTATATTTGCAATTAAGATGTGTTCTCCAAATTTTTTACTTTATTAATAAATAATTAAACTGACTTTTTTTCCTAACCGCTTGCTTTATTTGAACAAAAAAGAGCTTCGCTTCCTCTGTGTTTTCATTTCTCCGGAGCAGTGCCCTTCGATACCATTTTTGACTCTTGTTTTAGTAGTTTTAGTACTTCACTCATAGGCTCTGAATTTCTTTTGACCCTGCCTAATGCTTGTGGTTGCCTGCCTGAATGCCAATACGTTAATTTATTAGAATAGATGGTTGGTTATTGCACTACAGATCCCATCGGAAGAGACTATTTCTTTGTTTGTAACAATCACCCTGCTTGTTATTCTATCACTTCTCGTCCCGCCTGTAGTTGATTTGGCTCTTTCACCACGATCAATAGCCCAACTAGTACGGCATTTCACTCACCTTAGCGTGAGTGAGGTGATTACAAAAAAAAAAGGTACGGTTCTCATTTATTTAGAGTTTTCACATCATGGTTATTTACTCAACTTCAATAATTTATTACTAGATTGGACTCGAATACAATATTGTATCAATTAAGAGGTTAAGGTGCGTCGATTCTACTTATTGGAAAAAAAGGTTGCGTCAATTCTTGTTAAAGGCGAGACTTTACTTCATATGTCTTCGTATTTAAGAATTTAATAATTCTATTTCAGATTTCTCTTCACCCCATCTTCAAGTGTTTTTATCGCATGCTACATAATTTTAAAATTAAAATAATCAAGTGTGTATCAGTAATAGTGATTTATCCATTTGTATAAGAAAAACTAGATTCAAATTGAAATTGGATTGTCATCAAAATCCGATCAATTGACTATTTATTTATAGAAAATCATAAGCAAAAATACATAAGCTCACTCACAACCTTTTCTTTTACTTTAAAAGTATTGTTCTACTCCTAAAGCACAACCTAAGGCAAAAAAACAAAACACAAAATTCACTCAAAATTATTGAATGTTAAAAGACTTGGTCAAAGCCATAAAGCCCCAGCTGCTTTCAATATGGGCACCAACTCACCGGAAATATGGGTGGCCATGACTTTTTCAAGCCCTCCAAACAATTTCCCACCTACAAAAACTGCAGGAAACTGGGGTCGGCCATCGTTCTGGCCTTCATCTACACCGATAATTCTCAATAAATCGTCGATAATTGTAGCTTCATCTTGCTCATCAACCTCAAAAATGGTAGGGTTGACACCATGCCCTTGAAGTAAAAGTTTCACAACATGGCACATGCAGCACCCACGTCGGCCGAACACTATCACGGCATTCTCCGACACCATTTTTGTTACACTGGGGTTTGTACTGTTTGTATTGTCACCTGGCTGTGACTGATGGCCGGCGGAGCCACCGGTGGCTGTGGCGGGGGAGGGAAACCAAGTTCTGTATGGGATTGCTTGTTGCATGGTGTATTAGACAATTTAGAATGTGAATTTAGAGAGACAGAGAGGGAGGGGAGAAGGGTGTATAGCGTGGTGGTGATTATATAATTGGAGGGCAGGAGACTTTAACGTCAACGCCGGTGACGTAATCTGGGACGTCATGGTTGGCGTTAGGGACGTGTCACTACGTCAGTGATTTACTCGGTGGATTCCCTTCGGTTTGTTCTTAATTAGCGAGAGTAATGCTACGGTGTATTTATTTGGAGATCTTATTTAGAAATTTAGTGATATAATTTTAACATAATTATCAGATTAATTATGAATTTTAATGTTAGATGAAATTCTTGACCAATCTAATAGGATTTCTCAATTAGTAATACTCTCTTTGTTTATTTTATCAAACTATTCCATTAATTACCTGAATTTATTTCACAGTCCCGAACACAAATATTTATTATTTTTCAGACAAAAAGTATTGTGGGTCTGGCGTAGACTAAATCTAAAATTACGGCTCATGCATGCCCAAAATTTAGACCAAGCCCAGCTCAGATTGTCTAGCTTAGAATGTAAGACAAGCCTATCAAAACACAAAAGAAGTTAGGGTAGGTCATTCGTGCCAAATTGAGAGATTCAAGTTAGTCACGTCATGATAAGAAATTTAATCCATAACTAACGCGCAAGAAAATCTCTTTAAAACGCACATGTCACCACCTCTACAGAACTATCTCACATGTTACGAGAAAAGAGTCTCAATCTGTTAGAAGACGTCTATAAATTATAAGTCTCACCTACACAAATGAGACATCCCTCACATCTTAGCATTCTAAATCCTTTGATCAATAAAATAGTCAAACCATTTTAACTCTTCACAGTGGAGTAAGTTACTCCGACCAAACTACTTAAACTGTGTTTCGCTTGTGTTAACTCTCATATTTATTATTGCATTTAATACTTGACATGTGGTATATAAATATTTTTTATGCATCATCAGGTATCAATATATTTGAGGCAAAGTGAAACAAATACATAGTTTGAAAGGTAAAATACAATAATTTTTTGTCAAATTTACAACAAACATTAATAATTAAAATAGAGCAATGTTTTAACTAAATTTACAAAATTTAATGTAAATTTTAATAAGTTATGACTAATGAGAAAAACTTGGCTAGAAATGTCGAAGAGGCCCCCATCGAAACATACTCATGATCGTGGGCATCATATTGTTACACAATTGAAGAGACAAATTTTGAACGTATAATTTCTTCTTTAATACTGTAATTAAATTTACAAAAATTTGATAAAATTTAAATAATTTTAATTTAAATTATTAAAAAATTTGTTTTTACTAACTTTGAATACAATTTTACTTCTTTATTTTCCAAATTACATAAAAAAAAAAATTACTACCAATTTTTCAGATAGATGCCCTAAATCCAAATTATTTATTTAAAAAAGAAAGATTTTGTAATTTAATTAAAAATAATTGTGGTGGCCTGGTATGGGTAGACAAATTCAGCTCCCGATTGATGTGGGACCCACACGTAAGCAAAGATGGACGGTTTTGTCATGACATCACAGATAACCATTGAAGGGGTCTTTGTACGACATCATAACGTGGATACGACAGGTGGCAATGAGCTTATATAAATGATATCTCAAGTGGACCCAAAAATAATCTAAAAGCGTTTCATAATCAGCCACGTCAGAAAGAGGACTATATCCTTTGCTGACGTCGACGATCAAATATGTGGGTCCTACAAAGCACATTTGCGTGAGCATTTGTTTGCTGCGGTCGTTCTCTCCGACCGTGCCCACGTTTTCGTGATGGTTAAACGCTAAAAACCAACACTTTGAGAGGGAGAAATTATAAAAAATTTTTTTATAAATTTAACTATCTTGAATTTAAATTTACACAGATTTTTAGGGTAATGTGGGTCCCACAAAGCACAGTTGCGTGAGCATTTGTTTGCTGTGGTCGTCTTCGATCTTACCCACGTTTTCGTGATGATCAAACGTTAAAAACCAACAATTTGTGAGAGGGAAGCTGTAAATTTGAATTTGATTTTAAACAGTCTTTTAGGGTAATATCATAAGAAAATTATTTTTTTATGAATATTTTAACCTCGTGTGAATGGTCTATTTTTGACCAAATTAAAAAAATAATTAGTCGAAGTGCTCATAAATTGTTGATAGACCTTTACTGTTGAAAAAAAAATTAAAAACCATGTTATGAATGTTTAGCAATTTTAGATATTAATTTGTAAGTTCCATAGGCTTCTAATTAATCGTGTTAGGTGAAACGAGTTTATATCAAAAATTACTTTATTAATATCAGATTCGTTTATTAATTCGAGTATAACGAATTGAGTCAAATCGAATTCATATTATTATGAATCTTATATAACTAATAAATAAACAAGTTGTGTCGTATATTTCTTTTAATTAATTTCATTTAAATTCAATTTGTTTATTAATTGTATTGTTTTGGTTCCTCTTATTTACGTAAAGGGTTGCTTAAGAAAGACAAATTCTCTAATTTTAAATCGTGTCATATTTTGATACCCTAAAACTCCACCCAAAATTGACGTAAAATTAGAGAATTAAAGTTATATTTAGTTGATTTACATATTTAACGGGTAAGTTTATTAAGCGGATTAAACAAATAAAATTATTAAATATAATTTATATATAATATAAAGGGAAATTTGGAAACCAGTCATTTTATATGGATTTGTTTGAACTTAAGTTCGTTAATGAAACTTATTTGTTATGAAGTTTATTTTTTGTCAATTTTACCATACTATCCCTTTCTTTTAGAAGTGAAATAAAACCAAAAATTAAAAACTGCTAAATCTTAGAAATTTAACTAACTTTAAAATCTTTTCTCTCTCATATCTATTTATATTCATGTATAAGTTAAGAGTTTGACTAACATTAAAATTTTTCTTCTCTCATATATATATATATATATAGTAACATTTAAATACAAAAAAAAATTACCATTTGGACACAAAAAATAATACATTTAAACATAAAAAAATAGTAATACTTAAACATAAAAAAATTGAAACATTTAATATTAATATTTTTTAAAAATAACAATAGTAACATGTTCAACAAAAATATTAACATATTCAACAAAAATAGTAAAATACTTAACAATAACTGTAACATATTTAATAATAATTATTTCTCTCAAATTCAAACGCAAAAAATGGTACCATTCAAACACAAAAAATAGTAATATTGAATATTAATATTTAGAAAAATAATACTAGAAACATACTCAAAATAATAGTAACATGGATAACAATATACTCAACAAAAGCAGTAACAAGAACAATAACATAATAAAAAAAATAGTAACATGAAACATTTAATTTAACAAATTAACCCCCACAAATTACAAAAAATAAAAAATTAACAAGGACTAGAGATTCTTATCCATTACCCACAAAATTGACATAATTCATAGAAAATTAAAAGATGAACATTAATGAAACAACGCCACTAACTGGCCAGAGAGAGAGAGCTTTGAATTTGAATTTTAAATTTATGATGGAAATTTTAATAGCATATTTTAATTGACATTGAATTAAGGGATAACTATATCCAAAATAGGAAATTAATTTAACCACCTTTCAAAGAATGGTATTTTTGAGATAAAAAAAAAAAGTGGACTTAAGTCATTACATATAATTTTAAACATAGACTTAGCCCCTTATAAGTTTCTCTGCAGGACTTATTTTCAAATAAATACATATAGGAAAACTCACTTCCAATCTTCACTAATATAAATTTAATTTTACAAAATTATGAATGGTTGACATAAGAAATCTTAAATAGGATACAAATTCAGTACGACCATGCCATCGGTGACACGGCAAGTTAGGCAACAACGTTTGTGTAAATTAAAATATGATTCATAAAGTTTTCGTGTGTTGTGGTGTGATCTGGGGACCCACTCCACCGTGTTGCAATATAGGCCGTCCATTACAGTAACCCTTTTTTGTTTTTTTGTCCCTCCTGAATGAGGCCTTGAGATTTCATACCGATTCTATAACTCAATCTTGAAAGCATGATTCTCATTTTTTGATTAAATTGGATCGTTCACATACAAAAGTTTGATTCATAAACAATTGCAATACGACAATGTGATTCTATCCATCTCTTTGCATTGGGATTAAACTCTAATGCTTGTTTGACTTGGGTGTTCAATATTTTTTATATAAGTGTGACGAGAATACTGTGTAATGATTATAATATATTATTATTATTATATTCAATATTTTCTCGAACTTCTGGTTCTTCCTCTTAGAGTGTTCAAGTGGCTAGGGTTCATTTGCCACTCGACTATCGTTCAAACAGTCCACAAGAATTCTTTAGGAATTTTGTTGTCTATTCGGCATGTACTCCTTTTAGATTAGATTATGTTTTATACCCACTTAAATCTTTCTATTATGTTTCTTCTCTTTCTTGGAGAGTTAGGTTTAGACACATAAAATTCCAAACAAAACACTATACAACTAACCTAGAGTTAATTACATTTCGTACTCTTACACTACGGTTCGGGTATCTTTGTACCCACACAACTTCAACCTTAAGCATATTATACCCATAATTATATAAATTACGACTCTTTAGAGATTTTGTAAGCTGTCACGTTAGTTTTTGAACAAAAATAATTCACATGACTTGCTTGCACAGTTAAGAACCATATGAGGTACTAGGAGGATAACAATCGAAAACATCCTTAATCCTTCCTTATAACTTTGAAATTGAATTATAACTAACCAAAAATTCATATTTTTCATTTTAACCCTAATTTCCTTGTTATTTATAATATTATTAGTAGTAACCCGTGTCTCAAGACACGGTGCAATGTAAATAGTTTGAAAGGGATATTGATGGACGTTAGATGAATCTATTTGAGATCGTTATATGAACTTATTAAAATATATCTTATTTTATATTATAAATTTTTGTTTGTGAACTCGGTCTAGGCAATAACATAATGCATGACGTTAATACTAGAGACCAAACGATGTGGTAGGGTGGTTGTGCTTTTTGGCAACATTTGTCAATGTAAGGCGTCAATGGCAACCTAGAAGTGGAAAGACACAAGTCATAGATTTACATTGACAATAGATGGTGGAATGAGCAAAATTAGGAATGTTTATTCATTTTTTAAGTTGCTAATATTATTAGATGTTGTTAATTCTTGATATGATATCAAAGGTAGAAATTTTAGAAAAAGAAAAAATGGTAATGTAGTTGATTTATTGATATTGTTGTTTATACTTATTCATTACTATATATTTTGATATCTATGAATTCTGGGAAAGATACCTAAGTTAGTAACTAGGAATAAAAAAATCACTCAGTAGGGTGGTCTAGTGGGTACTGATCGAAATTCTCATCCTAATGTTGAAAGTTTGAATCTTGGAATCCACATAGGAGTTCGGTGAATGACCGTTATACTAGTAAAGTTAGGTCATTCTCGAGAGAAGTAACAGACGCAATCAGGGGCCTCGTAATCCCACCAATAAAGATCTATTAGGGTAGTTTCTGGACACTCTCCTTGCTCCCACCCCTTTTTTTAATTAGTCAAAAAAAGAATACTAGGAGAAAAAAAAGATACTACAATTCAAAACTTCTTTTTAACAGTGGAAAAATAAATATTAAATAAAACTTTTGATCACAAGGGGATGAAGAATCAACCACTATGTGTTTCCAAATACGAGTAGTTTTCTCATACCCCATCTTCGTTTCTGTAAATTAATTATAATTAATTTTTGTATTAATACATCAATATACAACAAAAAGATATAGGAGAATATTTCCCAAAATTGTTTTAGGTTTCTATTTTTTTTAATTAAGCTTAAATTGATTGAATATCCCCAAAATTCAATTATTTCAATTACATCAATTGATGACTTAAATTGACCAAGACTCTCTAGTTTTATGGCAGCATATGCTTGATTCTTTGACTGATTGTAAATGTTTGTTAAATTACTGTAATTACAAAGACATTATATATGACAGTTTACTTTGAAATTTGAATTACAAGGGGTGGGTTAGTCAAGTCTATTTGGAAGCATTATAGAACGAGTCATTTTTAAACACACATAGAAGCTTCACAATCATATTTTTGTTTTTGGTTCAACAGTTAGGGAGCTTACGCACATTTTGACTAATCTGTTTTTTAGTCTGGTGAAAAAGAGATTATCCTCATCGAAACTAAGGTATTTATAAAGAATAAATTTATCGTAATCTAACTCAAATGAGTTGTCAAGTTTCAAACTCAAGATATTTGAATTTATAATTTATTTCTGTTCCCACTTGAACTACTTTTGAAATTTACAATCTTATCTATCTAATATAAAATAAATAAATTCGATAGCGACGTTATGTTATCTTCCTGTTTTCTTTTTTTTTTTTTTAAAGAATTTTGATTTTTTTTAAATCAACAAACATGCTTTCCCAAATCAACTTCTTACATCTGGATTGTTTTTAAATTCCTCCACTAATCCATAGCAGTTATCCACTCCAACTCAATCTCCTCACTGCCCACTTTTTCGTGTCATAACCTTCAATCATTCTCTCTCTATCATCAATTCAGTTCTAACAATATCAAGTTTTTTATCTTAAGTGATGTGACATAATTTTTATTATTAAATAAATAAATTTAATTAATATTCAATGATTGAAATTATGTCGCTTCACTTAAATAAAAAACATAATATTGCTGATTCTGTTCACTTCACTCTTAACATTTACTTTTCCCTCTCATCTTTCATCTCTCTAACATAAATAAATCTTAGAATCTTGACAATTTTGCAGGTTCAAGATTTGTCTTTAAAAGTTATATTTGAACTTCGATTTTTTTTTTTAAAATAATCTTACATCACATGAGACGAGACTCACGCTAGGTCGGTACAATAAAACGAAGGCATGCACCTGATATACAAGACTCTTGATTACAACAAAGTTTAAAAGAAATCAATGACAAAAAAGTCTTACCTCTATTTCAAAAAGACTAATTTTTAATCTCGAATTTATAACATATTATTTGAACGGACGAATATTTATTCGTCGCTGTACTTTAAGCCACCTCCAATATTCCATTTTGGAAAATTTTATAAAAGGCTGTGGCTGAGAAAGTGAGAGGAAGAAACCAAGAGGGAGAGTATAAAGTTGCAGCAATTTCGTGTCTGAATTGCATAACGTTAGAGCTTTGGACCCACCCACCTTAAGGTATTTCACCAAACCTTTTTAATGAAAACAAAATGGTTAAGATTTTAGTCAAAAGGTTACACATTAATTCTCTCTTTTCCACCTAAATACCGTTTGAATCTCATTTAAGTCCGACAAATTGTCTGCTGAAAATACCATGACCAAGAAATAGATGAGTCTTGGATTTCCAAAGAAAAATTGAAAACATTTTTCGAAAATTTCCCACTTGTGTACAATTAATCATGATTTGATTTGCAACTTTTCGCATGAAACACTACAGAAATATAGAAAATGTGGTAGTTAATTGCTGACATTTATGTATTAACACCACAAAAATTTCTACAATGATATGCTCCCAAAATGAAAGCAAAGACTCCAACTGTTCAATACTAGCGTTTATAAACGCCAGAATTCTTTTTCGTGCTCCGTTTGGTACAATGAAAAAATTAGAGGATAAAAGTTGAAAAGATGAAAAGTTTGAGGGATAAATAAAATATCATGTTTGATAAGGAAGGAAAGTAGAAAGGATGAAAAAGTGGATGTATTAACTTTCCTTCTAACTCAGCAAAATCAATCCCTCCAAAATCGGAAAAAAAGTTGATAGAAAGTTAATTATTTGTGTTGAAATGTATCTTATTTATCTATATATTTTATATATACATTAATTTCATATAAAAATACAATAGTAAAATATATATATATATATTTTAAAAAAATTTAAAAAATTTAAAAAAAAAATATTTTTTTATCTTAACTGAGGGTGAAAATTTTCGACTCAACACGATGACACAACTCGAACAATACGAAAATAAATAAGTCAGCTTGCAACTCAGCACAACATAATTAGTTAAATGAGTTAAGTTAAATTTAATTAATATTTGACACAAACTCATAATGACTCAACACGAATCTGACACGACACGACTCGATTCAATTATCACCCTTATCCATCCAACTAAATACAATTGAAGAAAAATATATATTTTTTATATTTTATTATTGAAGGATAAAAAATATATTTTTCGTGTTTTCCATCTTTTTTACTTTTCATATTCGCTATAGGGCATCAAGCCACTAAAATCTGACCACTTGAACAAATAGTGCGGCATTTAACTTTCTGTCAGGAAAAACGTCGGTGGTGTCTGCCAATGTTTAAGTAAAGCATCAGAGAATTCCAGAATTTTACAAGCACCACTGTTTTTTTTTTTTTTAATTTCTTAAAGTGAAACAATCTAAAGATGTTTGTGGAGTTTATGTTTCAATTATTTTAATTATGTGAGATGAGAGTAACTCGTGATACAGAATGTTTTCTCCAGTATTTGTCTTGTGGGTTTGATTCTCATCCTATGAATAAGCTCACCTCTTCCTTTGATGTAATTGCTCTCGAAAAAACATCAATCAAATAAGATTTGATGTTCTCAAACATTCTTAATACATATTGCTTTGAGCTGGTCAAAATAGTTCCGAAAGATAGATTTTAAAAAATCTTACTTGGGTGTGATTATCAGCACTAATGCATCGGATCTCATCAAAATTCTGCAGTTAAACGTGCTTTGACGAGAGTAATACTATAATAAGTAAACTCTTGAGAAGTTCTCGTGTTACACCCATATTTTTTAAAAAAAGAAAATCTTACTTTTAGATCTCAAGTTTAGTTCCCAAAAGAGAACTTTGGATTATCCGATGCATGCATGTTAAAAACGTAATTTTTGTTCATAAAAAAATCTTTTTTGGATAAATTATATATATATAAGGTTTGATACATCGACTAAACTTAACTGTAACTTTAAATTTATGTTTTAATAACATCTATGTCATACAAAAAAACAAAGTTGGAAAATACTACAGTGGACCCATAGGGGAAACGTCAGGAGTGACGAATTGCTGCAACCAGTTGCTTCCATGAAATGTGCAATTAACAGTCTTCATGTTGAATTTCTCTTGTCTTAAAGACTATGACAAGTCACTTCAACAGCAGCATAGCCAACAGTTTCTCAGAGGCTTGGTAATTCGTGAATTAGGGGGTTTGGACTTAGATTAGTAGTGTTTGAGAATTAAATAGATGAACCTATTAGACCTATTAAATAAATAGAATGAATAAGAAATTGGCTAAATATTAAGTGTTCAGGTTTGCATCAATTATTCTTTTAAGTTTTGAATCGATCATCGTAATTCGAGCTAATTTATAAATACACCTCATGAGAAACAAAGGTGATATGTAAGAGGCTATGTTTGACCAATAGACCACCCATGGGGGTTGTTTATACACACTTTCTGCCTTGCTCTTATGGAACTAAGGCTGTAAAGATGGAAAAAAAAATTGCACATCCATTGATAAAAAAGATTTCTTGAATAGTTAAGGATTGATAATATCTTTTAGAAATCAAATGGATTCGGTGTTATACATACGAATCCATAGTATAGATATGGGTATCTTGAAAATACTCCTTATTCGTCAATTGTCAATATTGTTATGACGGATGATTTTGTTGGAATAGGTAATAATTATATTATTATTTTAATAAATGATGTAGAGAAGAACACGACATTGATCTACAAGTTTATGTACAACACGACACGAATTTGATTATATGTCATTTAGGTGTGAGATAAATAAATTTTGATACAATATAATTTAGACGGGGTGATACAATGCATTAACAATCCTACTTTCTAAATAGTCTTTCAATTTCAGCCTGCGGATGGGCCCATTAGCCAGGCAGGCCTTTGGACCATTGGTTTGCCCAATCGCCCAACCCAGGCCTAGAACCAATCAGCTCGCCATTGCCCTACAAAATAAAATGAAGCTGGCCCAAAACCGTCATACCCGGGCCATTGACTGGTGATCATCTTGGGCGGAAGGGGACGCTAACCATGGCCCCATAGGGACAATAACACTGTGGGCCATTGACTGATTGTCATGATGATTCCATGGACGTCAAGTTGGAATTCCATCTACCTTGTAAGTACTAATATTTTTCAAACGAGAATTGTCTCAATCAGCTGGCACAATGCCATTGAACTTGGGCGGTTGATTGGTGATCATCTTGGCTCGATGGGGACACTAACCATGACCCAATGGTGACAATAACACCATGGGCCATTGACTGATGGTCATGATGATCCATGCGCATCAAGTTGGAATTTTATCTACTACTAATCTTTTTCAAATAAAAATTGTCTTAATCAATTGGCTCAATCCCGGGTCATTGACTGGTTATCATCAGGGCCCAATGGGGACAATAACACATGGGTCCTTGGCCGATGGTCATGACGATTCATGAACATTAAGTTGGAATTCCATCTAGTAAGTACTAATCTTTTTCAAACAAGAATTGTCTCAATCAATTGATTTAATTCCATTGAACCTTGATCGTTGACCGGTAATCATCTTGGCCCGATGGAGATAATAACATCATGGGCCGTTGACTAATGGTCATGATGATCTCATGAATATCAAGTTGGAATTTCCATTTATTTTGTAAGTACTAATCTTTTTTAAACGAGAATTGTTTCGACCACGTGTAATTCTGAGTTTATGAAACAATCACAATTCTAAAAAAACATGTATAATCAAGGTAATCGACTAGCCTACTACTACTTGAGAATTCGATTCATTATAAATACATTGTTCGAATCAAATATCAATCAGTCATATTTAAGAATTAAATTATTTTCTAATATCTAGAATCAAGAGCTTTTTAACTCTAAAAAAACTAGTTAAAAAGATGAATGAATGATTATGATGAATAGACATGCTCTATCTAAGTTCCCCAACTACTCCTCCTTAACAAAACAATCCACAGCTTCTTTAGCTCATTAACTATTGTTCTTTCTCAATTTCATCAAAAAAAAAAAAAATCATCACTGCATACTACTCAAATCGAAACCCTTAAAAGACCCCAACTTGTGATGCTGCTCTTGTCGTCGTCTTCCTTCATCACTGTCTTCATTCCCCAGTTCAACAGGAGCAAATTCTTCGGGAAAACTGTCATCGAAGTCAATAGATAATGAAGCACCAAGGGTACTAAAAGATGGTGAAGTGGTCAGTGAAGCATCTAGGGAGGAATGCATTGAATAGGCGTTCCTTCGAGCCACGTTTTTCTTCGCTTTGGCTCGCCATCTTCTAAGACTAGTAACTACTGCCTCAGGGAAAACAGTATTTCTCATTGATGTACCCATCTGTTAAAAATAGTAGGAGATAATCAAAATTCCCAAAAATTTAAAAAGAGAACTCATATGTAATATTGGGGGATATAGCACCATTTTAGACTCGTCAATGATCGATACCACAACTTTAGACCATGATTTCAATACCTATATCCACAACAAAACACTGTCGTACCTAATCCATAATTTATTTTTAAAATATTTCTGCTTCAGCAACAACAATTCGTTTCCAAAGAAGGCCTGAATTGGTGCCAAAAATTCCAATGGCATACTTTTTGCGACCAATTCTAGCGACGAAATATGTCGCTTCTTTGGCAAAAGGGTAGTTTTCTTACAGATAATGCACATTTAGCAACGGTTTTTGTCTATCATTGCTGAAAGTTGTCGCTAATAAAGGTAATTTTTTCTTTTAGTGAGGTATGGAGAGATTTACATAGTCAATTTCTGTAATTTAAACTACTTAGTAGTTTTGTGTACCTGTGTGACCAAGGCATATAGGGGTAGTGTCACATAGCCACAAAGGAAGTGAACCAACAGACCCAAAGCGAGCTTGATTACAATATCTTCAGTTTTTCGGTGGAAACAAGATCGAAACCCGAATTTGTACTGCTCATAAAACCACGGTTAGAGATCGGTCTTCAATGCTAAAATTAGATCATGGTTGCTTCTAGATGCTTACCCAAGTCCATGTAAAGAACGCCAGTTGAAATGAGTTCTGCAATGCACAAAAAAGATGTTATTGAGCATAAGAAACATAGCATGAAACACTCCGTTTCTGTCGATGAAATTTGATTTTGCTGATACAAAATTTGTACGCACAATACAGTACAAGAAATACTCGAATATAAAAAAAAACAATCTTTCATTTGTTTAGGAAGCGATGCTTCTGGAGGCTAATTAGACCCAAAAAAGGAGAAGATTGAGAGTAATTACCTGAAATAAAATGAAGTGCATAAGGTGGAGAAGCAATTTCGGTTGGCCAAACCAGAAGAAGTGGTCACTTGGCCTAACAAGCAGAGTTCCTCTAACAACATGAAATTTATCATTGCTATCTAAGCACATTTTGGTAATGATACTTTGTAGCTTTGTCCCAACCACCAGTAGCATCTGTAACACAAAGAAAAACACTTGGTAGTCGTTCATTTGAACGCCTTTTTTTGTAAAATACTTCAATATTGATAAACAAGAAATATGCTAATTTAGTTGCTCTTTTTTTCAATTTCTCGGGTAATAA
Organism: Ilex paraguariensis; assembly: GCA_963454935.2. Classification (NCBI taxonomy): domain Eukaryota; kingdom Viridiplantae; phylum Streptophyta; class Magnoliopsida; order Aquifoliales; family Aquifoliaceae; genus Ilex; species Ilex paraguariensis. Next base: position 782,163 of record CAUOFW020002280.1, read on the forward strand.
TATTCTCATCATTAAGAGTCAAGGTCATAATAAACCCCGCCTCACAACGAGCATATAGTCTCTTTTATTTCAATTCTGACAGACCAAATATGATGTAAAATAGGTGACAACTGATTACTCAGAATAGGAAGACTGACGCAAGTCGAAGGAGTCAGACTCAAGATTGATTGAGAATATTAGTGGTGTTTGATCCTGATCGAGCCAACGATCAAGACTCATTGCTTTGCCAATAGCTCCTTCAGTTTTGGGCTGTTCATATTCCCTTATGTAACACGAATAATTCAATGAATAATATACATTTTTAGAAATATTCTCTTGTTCTTTTTTTTGTGAAGTGTGTGTGTTCTATACACTTATAATCGTAGTGTTCTTTGTGTTTCTTTATTCCGCTGCGTCAAAACATTTGACATTAGTTCAATTATATTAGCTTACCAGCAATGGAATAAGGGGAAGCCAGAAGTAGCTGTAAAACTCTGCAGCAAGAGAAAGAAAATGAGCTTATTGATCAGAATTAGAGAGTTTAACACATTGAGTTTGTGCTTTAATGAAAAATAGAAAGAGGGTAAGCATTACCATATGCATTGAAGAATATGAAAAGTACAGAGAAAATCCATATCCAGAGGCTGCAAAAAAGAAAGATACCAATAAAAGGAATTATTTTCGGGTTCTGCTTATAGAATTATTGATGATTTCATGCCATTTTTTCAAACAGATACATTACCTTATTCCCATGACTACTCCGAAATCTTTTTCCAGAGCTCTTCTAATATACTTTTGGAAGTCGAAAACGCTTCCTTCTGCAAAATGCGCCTATATAGATGAAACGAAACGCAAGAACAATTAAAAACATCGAAATTAAACCAAGAAAAAAACGAGTACTTTCCTTCAGTACTGATTAAATACCATGATGAATCCATGTCGAAGAGTTAAATAGTCTACTCTTGAAACAGAACCATAGAACTGTCGAAGAAAACAAGCCTGCAAAAAATGTGGTAATAACAAGTATTTTAGTAGGGTAACGTTTCACAGTTTGATGAAGTTTTCACTTATTTGATGGATTGGTTGCGGGTAGTTGTTCGAATTCCTTATAATTTTGCTAATGGTTCTCATAAATGACAAACAAAACCAGTAGCTGATTCAAAAAAAAAAAGGTTATCTACAAAAATACTAACTGGCAAACGAAGAAACCGGTGATCACTCCAAAATTTCAGGTGTCGCCGTCCGAATGATGTTTGATGGATGAACTGAAACCTCCTTGGATCTGCATAATTTGTTATATAGAATTAGTAACAAGTATAAGGAAGAATGCTATGGATTTTTTTCATGGGATTTATAGCTATCTTTGTTTTCTATAGATCCCAAGGTAATGGCATTGGCAAGTACCAAAAGAACAAAGAAACATTTGTATTTTCTAGTACTATATAAGCATTGTTAAATTACCAAATAAACTAAGCTCTTTTTGTTTGTTAATTAACTATTTAGTAATGTCTTCAAATTTTTTTTGTGCTTTCTGGAGAATGTCTTCATAGCTTGTTTGAGTTCAGTTTTAACTAGTTTAGGTGGCAAACGATGAACACGATAGACCCATCAAATAAAGTGATAGAGAGGAATCTAACTAAATACGACAAGAATCCGACTAAACATGGTTAATATATGATACTAGTGTGACTATATACAATTATAAATGGATCAGTTGTAACTTGAGAGAATTAACACAATATGATTTACACAGTTTAAAAACACAACACCACTCATTGTCATTAGGGCTATCAACGGATTGGATCTAGAATTTCAAACCCAATCCGTTTACCTTATAGATTTCAAAATCTTAATCTATATCCGCATCTGTTAATAATCGGATATCCAATTTGATCTAAAAATCTGAATCCTAACAAACTTTCATAAAAGATTATTAATTTTACCAAATTTAAGTTAACTTTCAAGTTAATTTAATCAATCAATCATTCTATTCAATAATTTCTATTTAATTTCATGTCAATTTCATTAATAATCTATGTATGTATGTATGTATGTATATGCAATAATTTTTTCTCAATTAAATTTATAAATACACCGAATAAGATTTATATGTATCTAAATTTAAATCTGTTTAAAGAAATTTAATCAAATTCGAATGGAACTCAAATAAACAAATTAAAATATTAATTCATATCCAATTAAATAAATTCGGATTGAAATTAAAATTCACTTCATTAACTGGCCTAATTGCCATAAGCATGTCTCTTTCTTGGAAACTTACCATTTGAAAACTGATAGTCCAGCGTTCTTGTTTCTGCCTCCCAAAATCCCCATCTTCTCACCTGAAAAATTCACAACAGTGGGTGATTGCATAGTCAAACAAGTCAGAAACTTCCCCAAATTGACACATTATTTAAAAAGGCCCCCTTTATAATTTATGCCCCTCTTTGAGACTTCTATTGGTTTGAATTTCTTGGAAAAGTCAAACTTGGACAAATCAGCTGACCTCCCTTGGACACCCTCACCCACCACCCAACAAGAAAGAGGGCCGAAACTAATGTTATCATAATCAGATTGGTCATCGAACTGGTAAGGGAATCGGGTCAATGATTTATTGGTTTAATTATTGGGTCAACTGGTCGGACCGATCATATAATAAAAAAAATATATAATAATTATAAAACTTAATAATTTAGCTAAAAAATATAAAATACATAAAATTTGCCATAAAATTAATGAAATTAAGTAACAAAGTGGGGTTATTGTATTTTAAAACAAAATAAAGAGGTTTAAGTAAATTATAAAGAAAAAGAAGGGGTGTCATTTATAATTTTTCCAAGAATAAGGTTAAAAAAAATCAACTATTTACTGATTTAGGGCAAAAAAATTTATTTATATAATTTAATTTTTAAAAATCGATTTTTGTTAAAAATCGGCCGATTTTTCGGTTTTTAACCGGTTCAAACGGTTCAACTAAGGAATCGGACCGATTAGGGTCCCGGTTCACAGTTGAACTGGTCCGACCGACCGACCGATCCGATCCAGTTCTAATAACAGTGGCTTAAACAGACAGAAATTAGTATCACGCTATGTTGGTCAAAGTTATTTTTTTCCTACCATACTAAAACATCAATGGAAGTCGTAGGCCTTTGTTTTATTTTTTATTTTTTCAATGGTCAAAGATGTCTAAATTAATTTATATGTATCTCAACTAATCTTCTATTTGGTTCAATAAAAGACATGTCATCTAAGCCAAAAACTAAAATATTTATGATGAATAAGTCTTTCATGACCTGATCCCAAGAGAGTATGTATTTGTTTTGAGTTACAATAGGAATCACTCGTGACAACAAAAAAATAAAATAATATAAATACTTCCACATGTCATTTTGTAACTACACAATAACATAGTGTAAATTAACACCCTCCAAAATATATTTATATAATAAAATATAATACAATTCCAATTTTAAAAGATAAATAAAATAACTTTTGTTATTAGCCGTTGAGATCTCTTTAAATTTTATTTTAAAATTAATCTGACGGTTAATATTAAAATCTCAAATTTAATAGAAAAAATATGCCCATAAAGATATGTTTTGAGTAACTTTTTAAAAGTATTTTTAAGAATTTTTTCTTATAAGTACTTTAAAAAAACATAGTGTTTGAAATCGCTTCACCACTACGTATACCATCACTACCATTGCCACCATTGTTGTTGTCGTTACCACCACTGTCGCCCACACCACTTACCACTATCATCATTTATTCTTATATTTATTACCATTATCACAATCATCTCACTACCACTATCGCCCATCGTCAGCACTCACCACTACCATTATTGTCCATCGTCACCCATTACCACAATCCACCACCACTTATCGTCGCCCATCATAGCCACCAATCACTGTCACCTACTCTTACCACACCTACCACCACCACCACCTGACATCGCCCACCACTGCAGCCATCCACTGTCACTTACCCCTACCACACTTACCTCTGTCGTCATTCGCCACCACCCAACACACCATCGTCGCCCACAACCACCATTGTCACCGTCCACCACCACCACCGTCACTCACGGCTACCACTATCATCATCATCACCCAAAAATTTATCACCACCATCACCGTTGTCACTCACACCTGCCACCACTACCACAATTATCACCACTCACCACAACCATCACCGCCTCCAACCATCACAACTGCCGTCCATCACCACCAATACCGTTCACCCTTATTACAATCAGTACTTAAATTTTTTTATCTCTCATTTATATTTGTGATTTGATTTTAGGTGTGAATACATATGTGTTTATTGTTATCAATTTTTTTTATTATTTCGTGCTTTCAGGAACGAAAAACAACTAATATATATATATAGTAAACCTTGAAATGTAAAGAAAAGTACCTTGGCCATTCCTAGGCTGAATGTGAGGAAGCAAGACAAAACATGAGAAAAGGCCAGGGCAAAGATTAATATTTGAAGCTGTTCCACTGCTGTTCTTGACAGCAATGAAATTTTTCCCTGTATTCAAATCACCCATCAACAATCCATACTGACACATACTTACACACATATATCATATATATATATATATATATATATATATATATATATATAGGTTCATTCATACCTGTTCTTGACATTTGGATTCTTCCTCCTCATTATCACTATTCAGGCTTTGGCAAGGAAGAAAACTTTCGCCAAAGCTCTTTGGGATACAGATGCTTGCAATCCGCTTTTGACACACAGTCAGCAACAAAGAGATGAAGCCCAATAACATCAACTCTACATAAACAATTCAGACCGAGTTACAGAGAGAGAGAGAGAGAGAGTTATCTTCTGCTACTACTTCTTACTAGAGCCCAAGTACCCATTGAAATGTGCACCCCCCCCCCCCCCCAACAAAAAAAAACAAAGAAAAAAAAACCAGCACCACCACCAAAATAGCCAAGAGAATACTTTGTTGACAATCTCACCTGTTTTAATCTTGTCAAGAGCTTGAATGAGATATTTCCTCCTCCTCTTGTTGAAGTACTGTATCAAAGTTAAAACAGTAACCAATAAACAAATTAACGAATGAATTGCATATATTCTATAGCCTGTACTGCAAATATATATCTATATATATATAGATATATACATACACAAATGCAATGCAGAGTTGCATATGTACCATAGCTAAGAGATGAAGGCCATGTTCAATGAGTATGGAAACTGCTATCAAACAGAAGCAAACAGTTGCCACCGCCCATGATGGTGTATTTTCAAGGGTTATAGAATCTCCACCACCTTCACCTTCAGCCATCTCTCTCTCTCTAATCAGGTGTTGAACTGTTGTTGTTCACAGGTCTGTATGAAGAGAGAGCAGGGAGGTTGGGGGAAGGGGTGAGAGAGAGAGAAGTCTAGAACCAAAAACAGACAAGGTCATTTTATTAGTCAAAACAAGCAAGCCTGAAGTCTGTGATTCATACTTGACTTTCAACCACCCTCTTACGGAGTCCATGACGTAGTTGTTTATATTACCAGTCAGTATTTCCAACGTTCATTCTTTAATATGCTTACATGTGGGCCGAAAAAGTAGGGCCTTTTTTGGGCCCCAAAAAGTGAAGGTTCGTTGAAATGGTTCATCGTTTAAAGTCGTTTACAGACTCGTATCGTATTTTGCTATATTTTTGTCAATTCATTTACTTTATAAGTCCAACAAATTTGTATATTTATCACCGACATCTACTAAGACAAAATTAAAACAAATTAATTTTATGTCGATTTTGAGTTGAGTTTGAAATCCTCGTATAAGAGCCTTGACGTAGCCATTTTGCATGAAAATGACAAAAGGTCAGTTGTTTGGATTTGTACCAATCTATTTATTTTAAAAGTCTAATGAATCTAACCATTTATCACTTAAATTCACAAAGAAAAAACTCAAACCAACAAATTTTAGAACTATATTTCTAATCCTCATTGTGAAATAAGATAATAGAGAGCGAATATCAATTGTATATTACTTTGGTATACTTTACTATAAATATGAGGAGATTGATTTATAGTATAAGAGGGTTGAGGTTTCATAGTTTAACCAATGTCAGACAAACATATAAATATTAACATCTACCCTCAAGCTCAAGGTGGGATCAAAGATGCCAACTGAAATTTGCAAACCAAATTATGGTGGCAACCAGGTGGATGAGCCTTCGTGAAAAGATATCAATCAGTTGATCAACCAAAGCAACCAAAAAAAAAAAAAAGATGAAGAATGCCCTCTTATAGGTGATGACGCACAAAATAACAATTAATCTCAATTCATTTTGTGCGCTCATAAAAAAAATCATTGTGAGTAATATCATTATTGGTTGTCATAATAAAGATCAGAAGATCATCAGAGGATAGTTGAGAAGTTGCTAGAGAATGGCATGAGCAGATCAAAATGTCACCAGAAGAAAATCGAGGCAGATTGGCATATCATCGGAGGGTGATCGAAACAGATCGAAATATCACCCAAAGAAGGTCAAGGTAGATTGGCTTGTCACCAGAGGATGGACAAAACATATCGAAACATCACACGAAAAATGGCTGCAACAGACTGGAACATTTGCTAGAAAATGGTCGGAGCAGGTCGAAAACTCACTAGAGGATGACTAAAGCAGGTCAGAACCTCGCTCGGAGGATGTTCGGAGCAGGTCGTGCCAAAGGATGGGCGGAACAAGTCAGAACCTCGTCAAAAGATGGTCGAAACTTGTCAGAGCCTCGCTGAAGGATGGCTAAAGCAGGTCGGAACATTGCTAGTGGATGGTCGGGGAAGGTCAGAACGTCGCCAAAAGGCAACTAGAAGGTCGTCGAAAGACAGCGAGTGCAGGTTAGAACGCGTCAGAGAACGATGAAAAAGTTGTCGAAGATTGCTAAGGATGATCAGGAGGCGATCGGATCATTGTAGAACGAATGGAACGTCGTCATAAGACGGTTGGAGGATAGTCAAGCAGGTCAGAACATCGCTGGATGACAACTAGAATGTCATCGGAAGATGGCCGAGGCAAATCATCGGAGGACGACCGAAGTGACGCTGGAGATCGTCGAAGTGATGCCAACTTCCGGCACCAGAGGATGGCCAAAACAACGCAAGAGACTGACTAGAAGAGGTTGTCAGAGGATAGCCTAAAGGAGAAGAGCCTCAAGAGTTCTGATATAGAGGATCTCTCGTAGGGTAACTACTGAGCATACTATCCTTAGTTAAAAATATTATCAAGTCTAGGCTTTGATATCATGTGGAAGAAGAGAACAGAAAAACGAATATCAATTATATATTGTTTTGGTATAATTTACTATAAACATAAAGAGATTAATTTATAATACAAGCGAGTATTAAGGTTTCTTAATTTTACCGATATTGACAAACATATAAAATATTTACACTCGTATAGAAGATGGGATATAGTAAATTGACGTAAAAAGGAGAAAAAATTAGTTGTTTGTATTTGTGACAATAATTTATTTTTCAGATTAACTATTTATCACTAAAATTCATTAAGATAAAACTCAAACCAGCTAATTCTAGGATGAGCCTGATTGTTGTGTTCCTAATAAGCTAAGCCGTAGTGATTTGGCCTAAAAACGAGAAAAGGATTAGGGGTTTTGATGTTAGTCAACAGAAAATGCTACAGTGCGTGGCGGTGACAACGATCGAAGAATGACTCGTTTACATGCTTACACGTGAACCCCAAAGAAAAATTGGTGGTTCCTTATTGGTCTCTTACGTTTTGTAATCTTAAAACATTCAGCTAAGTAATGTGTCACATGCTAATAAAAAAGTTTAATAATTAGAATTTTATTGGATCATATTATTACTAGATAATTTATTTAAGAGATAAGTAATACTATTTTAATTTAATTTATTGATCTAATTTGATTTGATGTAATTATTCATAATTATTCGATTGATAGTTAGTTTCAATATATGTTGGGACCTGCAACAAATCCATTAGTTGATCCCCATGTCACTTGTCCTTCATTCGTCTCGATTGTATATTAAGTTCTACTCGACACATTTCATTCTAATACACGCTCCTCCTCGGGCCACAATCATATATCAACACCGTATTTCTATGTCACCAGGTACACCTAATGCATGTGCCAATGCGTCTCCAACATTCTACTAATAAAATATTTTTTGCACAATAAATACAAGGAAAAATTTTAATCACACCCCTTTTAATTTACTATATTTTAAAAACACAATTTATTATCCAAAAAATTATCACTGACACCCTTTCTAGTTTATAGCTAAATATCACTGACACTCTCTCTCGTTAAACTATCACTTCTAACAAAAAAAAATTATTTAAAATATCAAAATTGTTCCTATATAAACCTCAAACAATATTTTTACATAAAATTCGATTAAAATTCAAGCTGATTAAAATTTATTTTTTTACGTATTAAAATTCGAGTCTATTAATATTCCTTGTTTACGTATTAAAATTCGAGCCGATTTAATCTCAACCTGAGTTGTTAGTACTAATTAAAATTCAATTCGAGTCAATGAAAATTTATTTTTTTTATTTATTAAAATTCAAGTCAAATTGATTAAAATTTATTTAAAATTTGAGTCGATTAAAATTTATATATTTTTACATATCAAAATTAGAGTTGATTAAAATTCAATGTGAGCTGATTAAAATTTAATCGACCTAAATTTTAATAAGTAAAAAAAATCATAAATCATATGGAGTCTTATTGAAAATATGTCTATCTAGATGGGGGTGTGGATAAATTTTTTTCTAAAATATATGATAAACAATTTAGTAAAATTATATTTTAATTAAGGCTTTCAATCTAATTGGGGGTGTCAATGAAGATTTAAAAAAAAAAAGAACATGTCCTTGAAGATATGATAAACTAGAAAGAGTCTGCCTAAAATTTTCCTTAAATGCAAAAACAATCCAAATGAACATCAAAGATCCAAATACAATGATGATAACAATAAAATAATTCTTTACAAAGAAATTTACGAACGACGGTTTATTATAAGCTAAACCACTTGCCATAATTTCAATCTTAGGCCATTAGATCAACATTCTCAATGGTTCCATGGTTACCTTCAATAGAAACACTAAAACATACCACGTTAAGCTTTCAATAGAATACTATTTCTCTCTCATGATAGTAAACATTTCTTTCCAATGTAAATATTACAGGCAATTAACAATTCTATTTTCGTTGAGTTTTAATGATATGGAAATGGAAAACAATGACTAACTTATTCTTTCACCTAATATACATCTACATTTTGACTCAGACCTTTTATTTTTTGATTAATAATATTTTTTGTTTTTAAAATATGTACGTTTTATCAATTTAGTCTCTAAAATATTCAATTTGTGTTTAAATAATTCTTACATAAACAGATCATTAAGTTTTTGACAGAATAATAATGTGTTGAATACGTAACACCGTCTGAAAGAATAACACAGTCATTTTCGTCAAAATTTAACGAATTATTTGAATAGGGACCAAAATAACACAAATTAAAATTTTATAAATCAAATTTGACAAAATTATTACAATAGAGACAAAACAGTCAAAAGAAAGATATTTTAAGGCCAAAAAATACTATTAACCCTTTTTCATTTCAATCAAGCAACCAATCAAAACTAAAACACCAAAACCAAGGCTGCAATACAGCCTGTAATTCGAATTTTGATCCGATATCGTTGAATCAAAGATCAACGATAATAATAAAATGATTCTTTACCAAAAGATTTATGAACGAAAACATATTTATAAGATAAACCACATGAATTTCAATCAAGACGAATACCACGAACAACATTCTCAATAGTTCCACTGCTGACTTCAATCGGAACACGAAAACATACCGCCACCATTAAATTCTATAATAATGGGACCCCAACAATCCTTCGTCTACAATAGTAGACTATTTCTTTCTCTTTTTGAAAATGCTATAGTTGTTCTCATTGCTTCTAATTTCAAACAATTGTATGTTATTGGGAGCACAGCTCAAATTTTGTTGAAAAGCACAAGGGGTGGCCAAGAAAAGTCTGCAAAAAATCAATCGTAGTTACTAATGTTTTTGTTTGGTCGATAAAAAAATAGAAAAATAAAAAATTAGAGTGATAAATAAAATATTATGTTTGGTAAAGAAGAAAAATAAGAAGGATAGAAAATTTGATGAATTATTTTTTTTTTAACTCACAAAAATCATTTCCTCCAAAATTTTTTAAAAAATGGATAAAAAATTAATTATATATACTGAAATATATGTTATTTACTTATATATCCCTTAATATATGAATACTATGTTAATATATGCTCTGAAGGCACAGTACAATGTCAATGGTTTTGAAAGGAATATTAGTGGTCATTGGATGAGTCTATTTGAAACCGTCAGATAAGTTTATTGAAGCCTATTTTATTTTATATTATAAATTACATGTCATATTTATATATTAATGATACTCTATAACTAAAGTTATTGTACACTAAATAATGACACTGCGTATATTAAAATTTGTATATAATGTGAGAGTGTGTGTATGTGTGTACAGCTATGTGTTATGAACTATATGTGTCGCGGTTGTAAATTTTGGGGAAAAAGTGTATGTTGGTTGAGAAATTTGAGAGATAAGATATACTCTCATAAGTTCAAAAACTTAACTGATTTATCATAAAAATTACATATTATGTATATATTAATTTCATATTAGATATAATGGTAAATTATATATCTATCTTCTTTTCATTCTTCTGTTTTTTTATTCTACCAAACGGAAAAAAAATTAATTATTCTTACTTTCTACCCCTTCTATCAAACACATAAGAGAAAATAAATAAATCATCTCTTAAAGGATATAAAATATATCACTCTCATTATTTATTTTTTTATCCACCGTATCAAACACCCCTTAAGGGTGGACCCTACAAAACCTCATTTATCCCCAAAATAGAGCAATTTAGTGTCCAACCTTTTTTACCGGCTATGATTTTGGGAAACACCATGCAAAAGTTCGAGACAAAATTTGGACAACATCCCCTCCATAGGCCCCACCTCAATTTGATTCTCACCAGCCACATACCCATTTCCCATCCACTTAGGTTTCGAACCTATTTGCTAATGTAGAGTATTCCTCTAAAAAGATTTGAAAATTTTATATCCTCTTTGGTCCTCCATCAACCAAGTTTCCAAAACAATGGCTACTGTCTCCATCAGCACCCACCACCATCATCGTTGGTATATAGTGTGCTCTTCAAAGAAAGGAGTAAAACGAGCAATGAGAGAGTCAACTTTAATGTCTGTGATGGTAGGTAGGAAAAAAAGAGACAGCATGACATCTGTGATTGGCTGGTAGAGACCAGCAGGGTCGCGGGGAAAAATACATGAGATCCATAAATTAGATCATAAAAGGCAAAACCAACAGAGTGATCTCAGCTAAAAGCAAGCATGTCATATTCGAGTTGGGACTTATCCCATAAAGTTTTCACCATGCTTTCCACGATGAAGACTACAAAAAGGAACGTCTACCAATAATTCACACTTTTTTAACCGTAGCCGTGGAGTCGAGTCACAACAAAGTCTTGTAAGATACATAATTACAATATCTTCGAAGGAGGGATCTATAGTACCAGGTACTTTTCAAGCAACTTCAGATCACGTGTTTCAAAACACCAGGTGCTGCCACTACATTTTCTTCATTAGTCAAGATCTTGATGCAAAAAACAAGGACGAAGGTCCTCTGCAAAACATAGTTGAAGAAACTATATTCAGAAAGATAATTTTATGGAGACCTTACAACCTTTAATAACAATTTTTTGTTGGAACAACCTGCCACAAAACTGATTGATGTCACTCAAATTTAGAAATACACTTTCTATTAACAATCATAATCATGGAAATCCTAATCATAGCACCAGTTAAATGAAATTTAGAGCTCTGGTACTTACAGCCATGTACATCTTCAACAAGCACCAAATCATCCTGATGATCCTTGCAAACATTCCCCATCGTTTTTACACCATCAAAAGCCCTTTTGCTAACAAATAAATGCTCCCACTTACAGCTCACAATATTAAATTTCACCAAATTTGAAGCAATAAATTGCAGATACAACACACCTTTGTGGAAGTCTGCAAATTGGGTCTCACAACAGAAAGACACTACAATGCTATATCAAGAAGCATATCTCTAACAGCATAAAGGTTGCTCACTTTGGTGCAACTGCCTCCCACTACCTTGGCCACCAATGGGGGCTTTGGGTGCATGTTCTCCTCACCTCGAGACAGAGAAGGGGCTCGAGGTTGAGGATCACATTGAGAAGTGAGTTGAGTAGAACAACTTCCCTCAGTCAGTGAAAAACCAAAGAGTCTGCAGCTACTTTTACACGTGGAAGTAATCTTCTCATTGCCCCCAAATGATGATTGACTCTGTAGAGGAAGATGGGGAAAACTCGAGTGATTCTCCTCCTTCAGACGATCAAATGAAGTGATGCTTTGCAAATCTCCCCTCCTAGAGCTACGCTCACAAGGAGAGAATGAGGTGATCCTCTGCCCATATCTTTCAGAAACACCCAATGAAGTCATGTTGCTACTCTCATGCTTCTCCAGATCATTAACATTATACAACGCATGGAAGTTAGGAGCTGGAGTGCTTGCTTGCTGAAACTTAAGCACAGAAGAAGGCGACGAAGCTTGAACTAATGGGGCTGATGGGCACACTTGAGCACGGTAACCCTGCACGAGAGCTGACCATCCACTTCCGGAACTTGGTGCTCGAACAGAAGCATTGATCCCAGGGCCACTGTTATCCAGCATCTGGTTACCAGCAGAGCGTCTTCCACAAGGCAGGTTAGTAAATGTTTCTTGACCTTGCAAGACCTTGTTGAATCGAATAGATTCACCAAAGACAATGCTTTCATAGGAAGTATCAGAATTACCAAGCAGGTTTCTGACACCATTTCCCATTGCAGACACCCTGGGGCTGTTGAATCCAGGAAAGCACCTCATGACTGATGGATGATTATTCTGAGCAGCAGCAGCACCATCACCATCACGAGAACTAAAACCCAAAATTTCTTGACCTTGCAAGACCTTATGCAATCTTACAGATTCTTCAAAGTCTGACACTCCTTTCCCATCTGTATGAAGTTAAGTTAATACTCTTTCCATGTAAAACAATAATGGCAAATGATAACAAGGAAAACAATGACCTCTGGGAACTGGATAATCAGGTTTTGACGTAGGCAAACTAATCCTCGTCCTCTTTGTACCAGGTAAAATCGAGCTGCTAGAACCAGAAACAGAACCAGATGGCTCAATCTCCCAAGGAGAAACTCTATTATGTCGGGTAACCTCCATGTCATCCCACCTTACCTGCAGGAGCAACAGAACTTGATATCATTAGAACCTTTATCAAAGGCACGAGACTTGTAACAAAGAAAGATGCTAGAAAACATATTGACAAAGGGCATCAAGAAACGAGTATTGATACATGGGAGTTCTAGTTATCTAACAGAACAGGTTTTGACATGCAACAATACAGAACATGTAAAAGCATCCAGTCTGAATGTTAGGCCATAGACCCAAAGGGAACTATGACATTGTCGCAGGTCGCAAAAAGGTCGGGTGATCAGCAAATAATGCTATGCAGGAGAAGTAGAACATCATGAGAAATTCAAGCCATTACGTGATGACCCATTCAGTAACAATGACTTGGACGACTTGGGTTTGACTCGGAGGCATCTCAGGAAATTCGGTCAAGTTGCGTGAAACTTGTTATGTAAACGGAACATAAAATGATAGTGGATCAGAAGGTGCCAAGGAGGATACAACTCAAGTTATATCAACATTGACCAACAAATTTTCCATATAAGTTTGGACATTACAGTCATCCCACAGAGAGAGGACTTAATGTCACATAGACATAAAACTGTTTATATCACTTAGAACAGAACACATTTAACTCAATACATTCATAGACAATCTATATACAAATAAACTCTAACAATACTGCCTACAGCAGAAATATTACGGCGTAGTAAAGAAGCATAAGCCCCAAGTTCAAGGTTTTAAGTATGTCATGTGATCAATTTTCAAATAACCTTATCAAATATCTTTGGAAGTTTCCCAATTCATGTGGGAGAATATTGTAAAGTTGATTTCGTGTTTTCTGGTAGAGACAATTTGAAGCACCGAGACATTGATGCGCTTTAAGTACTACTCTTTGCCCAACTTTTTGGAATGCAGATTGACGGTTTACACAGTTATGGGATCTTTAAATCTACAAAATTGAAAGTAAAAGTACAAACCCATAATAGCAACTTAATTGATGTTGTCCAGTAAAAAGTTTGTCAAAGAAATCAACCTTTTAAGACATAAAATCAAGACAAATTTCAGGGGCATACCATATATTCAGAAGCATGAAGGTTAAGGATGAGTTTCAAAGCATAGTCCTTTTCATGCATTCCAAACTACGATACAGGCAAGTGTGCTTTCTCAATCTAAAACATGAGTGCATGTGTTTGCATAAAAATTAAATGAGATAAAGACCTAAGAAAAAAGGGTACAAAACAAGCTAAAATAGCAGGCATACCAATAGGCACCGCCACTTTGAACCAGGCCATCCAACAGGATCCATATCATTGATACCAGTGATAAGTCCAGTGTGCCTGCCCCCATAAAAATTCACCCACATCAGATCTTTGATTATTCATGCTTTTAAGGTGTGGTAATCAAGGTTTAACCAACCTTCTCTCTGCTGCATCTTCAGCTTCAAAATGCATCTTGAATCTCATCCCGGCAGAAAAAGAATGTTGCAGGCTCTTCGAAAATTTGTAAAAAGGCACTATGAACTCTGATGTGCTAGCCCTGCAAACACACTTGGGTTTAGAGGCATGTGTATCAAAATTGAGAACAAAGACCAAGGAAAGTCGTTAAATATGCTGTACACTATCACATGCAAACCAGTAGAAAATATGGCAACCTTTCCTCCTGCCACAGCTAACAAGAGTATTTGCAATTTCTCATATCACAGTAGGCCTCCCATTAAAAATTGTAAATGAGGCGGCAAGTAGAATCTTTAGAGTCTGAAGATTCTTGCATCAAGAGTAACAAAATCAGGACTTTTTTTTCTCAAAAATTTGGTCATGCGGAGATAGGTGTACTTCCACAAGCAACACTGCTTCAAGAATTAACAAGAGAGACACATTGTGCTACACTAAACTGTGGAAAGGGAAATTCTTCTTTAAGAAAAGGTGTGCTAGTACCACCTAAAGAAATTCCATATCAGCAGTTAGTAAGTTTGAACAAATTAAAGTAGCAACTGAAAAGTCTCAAATGGATCAAAATTCAAAAATTCCTAGTTCCTTTAAAAAATGATTTGTAATTGTACTTTTTGAACTCTCGTCTACAGCTTATCATCCGAATGTTGTCTGACTGGCTGGAAACATCTTTGCTTAGTCACACTGGTAAATTTAAAGATGCCAAACCACTTCTGCAACTCTTCAGCCTACATTGCAAATCTCAAATACTCCAATTACCAAGGCACAAGAAGGGTGACACGTTAATAACATGCACTTAGCCCACCCAGCTCGTAAGATTCAACAAATAGAGTTTTCATCTGATTATTTGTTGAGAACAAAACCATTTTAAGGAACTTATGTATGATTATACAAAACTGTCCTAATCATCCATAGATCACCACTAAAACATGAGTTCAAATACCTTGGATTGTAGCAAATGCTGAAAATGCTTCTCGTGGATATAGCATTCACCACAGAAGTAATGGTGCTGCCGTGCAACCACTGGCTACAGAGAGCTGGAACAGTAGCACTACTCTTAACATGTGCTGCCCTTCGGATTCCCAATCTCAATTCTCCATCGCCACCCCTGCATTAAGGCTAAAATTTGAGAACAAAGGTCTGCAGTTAAATTTACTTTTATTTCAATCTTTACATACCTAAGGAACAGCACAGCATCTCCGGAGACCAGCTTCTTTTTATTAACAAAAGCACTCCAACCAGTAGTGAGCAAATGCCTCCGAGGTTGGCCTGCTCCAGCAAAAGTTTGAAACACCATAAATAAAATCCCACCACCTCATCATTTGCTCAATGCAGTTAATATCCCACATAAAAAGATACAACAACAAACTGCCAATCGATCACATACCCCGGTAAATATGCCGGAACCTCCATTCAATCCCATGCAAATCTTTTGCTACAAGCTCTTGGGAAGGTCTCAGTTGTTTATAATCCTGCAGTACAAAACAAGCGAAACTAACGATTCTATACAATAGCAAATTGACTGACAGCGAGAGAAAATAGACGACTACCGTGCGGGTACATATATAAAGCTAGAATTCGGATTTGGTTTAGTTCAAGTAAAAAATTATGACAATTGACTTAGACAAATATTACCAGTGGGGGAAAACAGTCCTCAGCGGCTCGGCGGGGGACAGAGAAACCCCCATGAGTGCTAGTATCAGAAGCAGTGAGAGTCTTGCAGAACATGTGTGGTGTCGTAGCCTTTCCAGCACCTTCAACGTCCTCTTCATCTACAGCTGCTTCCATTACTCCTTCCTTCCATTTCTGCTCAATCTGTTCATATAAATATTAATTAATTCCACCACAATTTCGCTCCAATAATTACAGCATTACAAAAAGCCAAAATATACATCACAAGTACAGGCTTAAAGGCAACCAAATTCATCAATTCTTCCTGTGGAAACAGAGGAATTATAAGTTTCCAAGGAAAAAAAAGAAGAGGAAATATAAGCAATATACGTCAAATAGGAGGTAGAGAACACACATACACAGTGATTTATACCTGATTGTCTGGCACCAGAGATACTTGTGCATATACTTCATCAGTAGCTGCCTCCGCCTAACCAATACACACACATTCCACATTAAATTCCCAGCAAACAAACAATCCTAAAAACGGTGAAACCAGTTAACACCCAAATACATAAAATTAGAACCCTAGACTACAAAAATTCACAAGAAAATTAAATAAATAATCCACGCAAAATAATCAATCTTTAAATAACTTTGTACTCCTATAAGAAAAGGTTCTCTGTTCCTAATACACTTACATGAAGCTTAACATCTACAACGCGGCAGAAGACATGAGGCGGAAGATCACGAACAGTGGCAGGAAAATCAGAGAGGTGTTCCAAGTGACCCTGTGGCAAATACACCACCGCACTCCCTTTCTTCGGCAACGATATCACTGATCCAGCACAAGCGTGCCACAGCTCCAAACACACCGACGAAAACGACGACGAAGAATTAGCCGTAGCCATAGCTGAAACCGAACAAAAATTAGCCGGCAAGCCAGAACCAGAGCTCGACGACGGCGATTCGAACGGCGACACTGCATCGTCGTCGTTCACAGTGTTAAGATCAATTAGCCCACACATCATCACAAAAGCCCTAAACAACACAACAATCAAAGCAAAGTGAAAAAACAATGAGCTTTGATTTATATAGAAGACGACTGAAAACTCTCTCTCCAACTATTTTCTCTCTCTACAGAAATGAAAAGCGTTTTTGGATAATCACATCGGAGTTGAATGATTTGTATTTATGTATATAGTACAAGTATGAATAAAATAATTGTATGTATAAATGTTTGGAATTACGTTGTAGGAGATGTAGTGGCTCTTAACCTGCAAAAGTTGCAGTAGGCAGCAGCTGCAAGAGCAGCGCTGCCACTGCTGGGTGGAGGAAACAGCTGCTGATGCTTTGATGTGTGGCAGAGAGAGAGAGAGAGAGAGAGAGAGAGAGAGAGAGAGTGTGTTGATTAAACTATAGCTATAAACTGTGTGTATGTATAGATCAGTGATGAGAGAGAGAGAGAGAGAGAGAGAGAGAGAGAGAGGTTTGGTGGTTGGTTGAAGGGGAGAGCGAATATAAAAAATGGTCCGGGAAAAAGACCAGTTTGGAGCGGTACGACTCCCTGTATTTGCGGGCGGATGTCTATTCTGTCCCCTTCTCATTCAACAAATCTCTCTCATGTCCCTTTTTATTTAATTAAAACAGTTTTTCTTTTTTTTTTTAAACTACTTGACACAAACTCAAAAAAATAATATTTCATTCCTTTTTATTTAATCACTAACAATAATCTAAATTTAAAGGCACTATGTTTGATCTTATAATATTAGTATTTTAATATTAAATTATTTTTATTTATTTATACAATTTAAAATTAAATGGGATAAATTGATAAAATAAGATAGAAGTAAAAGCGAGAGAAGAAAAAGACAGATATAAATTAGTAGATTGTTTAATATTGAGGCGCGGTTCTTAAAAGCCATGCACAGAGAATGTTTTTGGGTTGAGAAATTTTTTTGGGATGAATTTTGTATGGTTATATGGAATTAATATCAATTATTGCTGTATTTTTATAATTGTTCAATTCAAATTGTTATCAATAATATTAGAAAGACTAAGGCTAACTCGTATTTAAAGGCACGTACAACATAATTGATAAGTGATAAATTTAGCAAATAAGAATTCAATGTGAATGATTTTAAGAAGGATGTTAGTGGTCATTAGATGTATCTGTTTGAAATCATCGAATGAGTTTATTGAAATCTCATCTATTTTATATAATAGATATTTGTCAAATAATTTGCATTTATTCTTAAATTAACCTCTAATTATAATACCAATAAATAATTTTTTAAAATTATACCTTTAGTTTTCATTCAAACGAAACGATAAGCATATAGTCTTTTTATTTTAAATTATATTATTATTTTTATATTTAATAATTAAAAATGTTCAAATCCAAATTTTATAGATATAAATCAACTTTGTTTATTGAAGTTTTTTTGGGGGGTATCATCATAGTCATATCCCTTAATTTATTGCCTTGCCGCTTTTTAAAATGTTATATTCTTTTCTTTTTGCTTTTTTAAGTAAATTTTTTTTTTTTTTGTAATTTTTCCTTTATTATACATATGCAAATATCCAATTATATTATTTGGGATATTAGGATACCTGTAAACCAATTTATCAAATATATTTTTACTATTTTAGAAATTGATTTTTTTGGCTAAATATTTACTTGGAAAGTATATTACCAAAAGTAACTTAATTACCATATAAGTTTAAAAAATAAAAAAAGGGTTACTTATAAATTACAATAATCAAATCAACTATAAATTGGGTCCTTCGGGACATCCAATAAAATTGAAACGATACAAAGAAGATTAGTATGGTCTATGCGCAAAAATGAAACGCGCAAATCAAAAAATGATTCAATTATAAACTCGTTTGAAAAATTCGAACCGATAATCTCTATGGAATAATTATTGGGCCATCCAATTTGAGTTACTCTCGTTGCCTATCTATTTTCACTTCAAGTCTCTAGATTGTACTCCTAGGAGTTGGACCATACCTCATTTTCATTTCAAATATATTTTGCTTGCTCTCTACCCACCTAGGTGCGGTCTACATCAAATAGCAAGGTGTGGGTCACATTGAGATTTTTTTATTTCTTATTCATTTTATGCAACAAGTTTTTTGGTAATATCTTATAATAGATCCAGCACACTTTTTAAAGAAATATAGAAGAAAATTTATTAGAAGTTTGAATAAAATTCAATGTCATCTTTCATATGAATAATCTTGTAGAAACTCGCTTTTCTCAATCAACCAGTATATTTAGCAACCTAATTGACTTATAATTGTTATATCATAACATCATAAAATGTCAACAACTACCATGGTTTGGGGAAAAAAAATCATACTTAGACACTCTTTCAATAATTTGCTCGTAAATTATTTTCTTGGATTTTAGAAACTCTTGAAAATTTCAATTTTTAGATGTATGTGCAATATTTTTTTCATTCATGGGGTTTTAATCTTGAAAAAATGCGAAATTAGTGCGTCAAGGTCGGGTATAAACAACGTGAACAAAAATTGGCATGATTTAGTAAGACAAAAAAAAAAAAATCAAATTAGTGTTGGACAATAATAACTCAATTTTAAAATAGTAAAGTCATTTAGTCGATATAGTGTGATGAAAACTTTGGGTGGTAATCATTTTATTATATTATTTTGGAAAGGAAAGTAAGTGCCATACATTATTTTTCTATTTTGTACATAATCAACTTTTAATTCTTAGAAGGCCTATGAGTAGTTGGTTTGGTTAAGAGGAATTGAAATTTTTGATTAATAAGTAATTGGGTATTAATTCAAACATGTTAAAACAAAAAATATCAAATCATTTGACACAATTAATCAATTTTTTGGTTCAATAGTCAGGAATATTCAGGTTAACTTATAAATACCTCCATTAACCTCCTCTTCGGCCTTGTTAGAGATAGATCATTCATATCGGGACTAAAATATTCATGAAGAATATTTCATAGTCTGACCCTAAAAAATTGTTAAGATTTAAATTCAAGACATATGAATTAACAGTTCGTCTCTATTACTATTTGGGACAATTGGAGTTACCAAAAAAAGAGAATCAAGTTTATGAAAAAAAAATCAAGTTTAGGGAAACAAAAAATCATCAACATTTTTCCTAAACCAAAAAAAGGGTCAAGTTCAGGAAAAAATCAACAACATTTTTAATAATCCATTATTATTTCTTCAATCTTCCAATAAAAAGGGTAATTACTAATTAGAGCTCCCAAAAAAAGGGTAAATATGTAAATTTACGGAAATGTGGCGACAAATGTATCACGTAGGCAAGTCTTTACCATAGCAATCAATTACAAAGTGCCCAAACAGAGGCCTAGCCTCCCCCTACCCTACCCCCTATAGTCTGGGGTACGATCCCCCTGGCAGTTGTCAGCCGGACAAAACGGGTTCCGACTCCAGGTCCAATTGGCCATGACTCATGCCTATTAACTTTTATCTATTCTAGTCAGTTTACTTATCCCACGCGCATTCATGGCCCCTGAGCATGGGATAAGTCTCCCAAAATTTAACGAGCCCCAATTATACGATACGGAATTAACGGGTTTAGTTTTAATTTTAGCTGGTTTGAATAGTAAATAGATGATCATAAGTCTGTCAACATTTAATACGATACGATTAATTGACATGAATCAATATAAATTAAACGGATTTTAGTGATACCTTAACGAATTTGAGTGATAAACGGGTTAACCCGTTAAACACGTTTAATAAACGGGTCGTGTTTGAGTAAGACATGTCAATCTATTTATCACTCGTTTACCCGTTTAAATAAATTTAATATAATAATAAATTAATAATTATTTTATATACATATAAAATAATGAATGAGTAAAGAAAAAAAAGTAAAATAATCATTTAAAAAAAAAAGTAAAGAAATTAATTTGGGGCATTGAATTGATTTTTCTTTGAATCCCACATAGCCAAAAATAGTAGAGAGATGGAGGTTTGGTTGTCCATAGAAAGGGTAGTGGGTCACTTGCTCTCAACTGACCAGTTGTGGCTTATGACTATTGGCTATGGTTGGCTATGGTTGACTGTTGTTGGCTTTAGCTAGAACTCTTCAACTTGAGAAAAGTACACTTGGAAGCCAAAAAAAAAAAATAGAGTGTAAAAATTTATTAAAATAATATTTTTATTTTATTTTATTATTTTTTATTTTTAAATAGGTTAAACGAGTTGTTTTGTGTTACCCGTTTATTAAATGATTCGTGTTTGTGTTAAAATTTTTTACTCATTTATTAAACGTGTCGTGTATGAGTTTGTATATTTTTCACCAGTCACCCGTTTAATCCGACATGATTAACACCCCTAGATAATCCTACCTAACCTGTGTAATAAATGAATCTCATTCGGGTGGCATATCATAATCTGTTTATTACCTGATTATTCGTTTACTACACCACTACTCGCTTAACTCCTAATTACTCGTTTAATACATGACCTAATTTATTGGAAAATATTTTAATTAATAGTTTTTTTGTATTGTATAATTAACAAGTAATAAAGACCGAAATTTTGATACCGTACTATTGACGTTACCATAATCTTTTCCTATGGTACCCTTTCCCTCTATAGGAATACTTATATAATGTTGAGTTAAAATTAAAATTTCAAAAATAAACGTGTGATACACGTGCTCTAATAAGGTGTGTAATTGGGACCTTTAAATATCTCACCCTTTTTTCTCACTTTATCTCTTTTGAGTCGGACCCACCTACCGCACTACAAGTTTAATAATTATACTCAGACATTTAATACGGGCACCCCCACTACTTCCAATAAATTGCACCAGCACTCTTCTAAAATATATATATTTTTATTTTTTTAAAAATATTATCTTTTAAGTGAAATTTATTATAGAAAAATGCACCTTTAATAGTGGATAATAAAAAAAAATTAAAAAAAAATCTATTGAAAGAGATTCGAATAATTGCCCTTATATTGGTTTGGTCAATAGGAAAATAGGAGTGTTCAAATCAGAATTCAAATTTTATTTTATAATTTGTAATTGAGCCCAAATATTTTCGTGAAATTACATTTCACTCCCATTTTGGTGAGAGTGCTGGATTGGCAAGTTACCATATGAGGAAACAATTAACATTACATATTACCCATTTCTATGCCTGCCTGCAAGGCTGGTGCTTTCTTGGGTCTTGCTCTATTTGGGTTGCATGTGATTTATAGGGCATATTTCCTTTATGAAATTAATAGTTTTTTTTTTTGTTTGCTAATAATAGATATTGGGGTGTCAATATCATTTATGTTATAATTTAAGTGGGTATATATTTGAGTAATTATATCAAGAATGCAAATGTTCCTCATACTTAACTCTTAGGCGTGGTTCAGTGGTTAACTGTGGTCATTGGTAGCTTATATAGGTCTTATATTCAATCCCTTCTCACATTTTGTAAGGGCTAATCACTTTTATTTCTCATGAATATGCTCTTATTCCACATGAACATACTCTATCACAGCTCATTTCACAGTGGTCGCCGCTGAGTTTGATAGAGTAGTCGGCACAAGTCTGAACACCCGGTAACAAAAAAAAAAAATCCTCAGATTTAGGGGTGTGGATTTGATCGAGTCGTAATCGTGTATATTTCGAATCTTGCTATTTTAAATGATGTTAAATTCATATCGCGTTATTTCGGTTCGTGTGGTATTTGAAATACTATTTGATTTGAGCACATTAAACATAATTCTACATATAGAAATGAAGCATTATGGAAAATGTTTATTTAACTCCAATAGTAGTTCAAGTGGTAATTGAAATAAAATGTAAAATCCAAACATCTTAAGTTCGAATCTTGACAACTTAGTGGGATCAAACCATGAAATATTTATCTCCTCATGAATACCTTAGTATCGCATGAATAATTTATCTTTGATTGAATCGGGGAAGGCATTAGTCGAAGTGCGCATAAGTCCCAGATACCCCTGAACATTGAATCAAAAAAAATAATCATTTTCTTCTTATATTAAATCTAACATTAACTCGACCATCCTTTATGTCATTTTCGTATCAATAACTATAATTTACATTTTTAGTTGCTTTAATTTAGTCTCTCAATTTTTAACTTTGCATTAATTAAATCTTTATGTCAATCTAAATCATTCATATCGTCATGTGCCGTCGTTTGTTATAATAGTTGAAATTGATGGAATGACAAAATTTAAAGTTAAGTGTTTGCCAAAGAAAAAATAACTCTAGAATAGAAAACAAATTTATGATTTTTATCATATAAGTAAATGTTCTTTTTCAATAATCAAAAACCACCGCAACTATTTGCTCATTCTATTCATAAGTATTACATAAATTCGAAATGCATGTAATTATTTACAAATCAATTTGATTCAAGTCAATCGAGATATTTTTTTATTAGATTTGAACTCAAACTTCAATGTATTAATCACGCAATCTCCGCTATTAGCAATTACCTAATATGTTGATTGATAGAAAACAATGAAGAGGAGGACTCACGTGCACTTGTGTTAAAAAAATTCATGAAATTGATAATGCTTGTGGCATCATATTGTTGTGTTAATCATGATTTCACACAAACCTTATCTTACCCACCCTTATAATGGTGTCTTTGACCAATGTTTTTTGTTTTTTCTTACCCAAATTGATACAATATGTATAAGTAATCGTGATAGCCTACATCTAGAGATATTTTGTAATATAAAAAACTAGTTATTGTATATGTAAAATAGTCGAGCTATTCAGACTCGATTGATTTTCTAAACGAGTTAAGTTAACATTTTTTTAGCTCATTTGAAAAAATGAATTCACAAAATTCAACTCGTTTATCAATCTTAATTGAGATATTTCTCGATTACAAAAGCAAAAAAAAAATACTAGTTATGCACAGACCACTTAGTTGTGCACTTCGAAAACGGCAAGAGAAGTACCCTCACAAATATCATAATTTCATAAAAGGAAGTATCTTTGTTGAATTGGGCTAGAAAGTTAAAGGTCAATGGGTCCCCGTAAGAAAGGGAATTTTGTATGGTTCAAGCACTTTCCAGTATATTAATCATAGGAAAGCAAAAGTTAAAGTTACCTGAAAAATATGACAAATTTAAGCAAGACCTTATCTCCATTTTTCCTTCTTTGTTTTGTTCAACAATCAGAGGAGTTTAGGTTAATTTACGAGTATTTCGATTAATCTTTTCCTCGATTTAGTCATAGACAGACCATCCACGTTAGAATTAAGATATTCATAAAAGATAAATCTCTTACAGCCTTATCAAAAAGAGTAATCAAAATTCAAACTCAAAACTCTGAATTTACAGTTCATCCAGTTAGCACTTGAGTTTTCCCTTAAGATTCATTTTTCCTTTCAAAGGTCATGAATGTTAACAATATTATGCAAGGAAATTAGGTTTGTCTAAATAATTAAAGACTTGTTCATTCCTAGAAACAATCTACGTAAATGATATTATGCGAGCAAATTGGGTTTATCCGGATAGTTAAAGAGTCATCCACAAGTCACTTGTGAGGTTTTTTTCACCTACCCGTAGTTAATATATGAGATCAATCACCAACCCTTAGAAATAGTTTAGTGGTTAAGTCTGACATTTCAAAATACAAATGTCTCAGGTTTAACATTTTCTATACCTCCAAATGGGTCAGTCATATTTTTTCTCTCAGGAGACATGTTTTTAACCTATTTTGGCTATAATATCTAAGCTCAAAGAAATAGTCAAAATAAACCTATATACTCGGTAGGAAAAAAAAATTGAGATCAATCTTATTCTAGTCACACAACATTAAATTGTTGGTTGCTCATCTAATTGTCGAAATCATTATCGCAAAATGTTGTTTCATTTCATTAATCACACAAAATTTTGGATGTTAATAATCTTCATCATATGTTTAAAAATGCACAAATTTGTCCCTTGTAGTACGTTTAAAACCATGATTGTTTTCACCAAGCGTGATGGATAAGAACAATGTAAAATGGATCAAGTTATAATGTTGTTCCTAGGCTTTCTTTCTAATCACTTTACTTTTAGGTTGCGTAAATCTCACACTACTGTTTCTCAGTCTTTCCAAACTCTTTTGCACCACTATCATAATTTTCTTCCATTCTTTATACTGTATGTATTTTTATTATATTTGTGAGTATTTTTATTACTGTTATGCATAATTCCAAAAAATAATAATAAGAATATACCCACAATTGTTATAAATTAGTGATAATTTTTTTGTACTAAAAAAAAAGTAAAAATAGGTACCACAAATATGGTAAAAACACCCACAATTAAGACTGATAATTACTTATTCGGGCTCGGCTCGAGCTTGACCCGAATAGAACTCGACTTGAACTAAGCTTAAACAATTTTTTTACTCGTTTAAAAAACGAGCCTAAAACGTTTTGTTCGTTTTGGTTTTGACTCATTTTTCAAAAGAACCAAATTTGAACAATTTTTTAGGCTTATTTACCAAAATAAGCTCGACAGACTTAGTTAAAACTCACAAAATTCAACTCGATTATCAGTCTTTTCCACACCATTAGTAAAAACACACAAAAAAGTGATAAATCATTCAAAAAAATTTTAAAAACACCCGTTAAAGTTGTAAAAATTACCAGTAAGGTGTCGAAATTTTTTCTTGGGCAGCACAATCTAGTCCTAATACTATAAAAAGCATTTACATTTTTGAAAGGGACATTTTAGCGCCAATCATGCTAGTCCGTTTTAGATAACTAGCTGGGTTTCGTACTTGTCTTTTAGTTGGTGTGTCAAACTATGTTTTTGAAATTGAATTATTCGTATTTAACTTTTTTTTTTACATCAATCAATTTGTCATAATTACAATAAAAAATCAACTATTATAATTTTAAAATAATATATTCCTATCAGACGACAAAGCACCCACAAATGAAATAAGTAACCATGCGTTGCATTTGTTAAGTAACTTTTATGTATTAATTTCTTTACATAGTATCATAAGTATTATCTAAAAATAAATAATTTTTTATGGACATGAATATTATTGCAAACACAAACATGACCCAAAATGATAAACACGAAATGTATTTACAATGATAGATGGATCCATTAAATTTGTCAAATAAATAGATCAATATGAATTCGGGTAATTAGGACATGAACTTGTTAAAAGTTACTTATACAGGACATAAATTTAGCATAATGAGAATTTGATTATATACCATTATCAATAAGTCGACCATAGATTAAATAACATATTAAACGTCGTGATTTAAACTCCGACAAAATCAATGCTAATTTTCATAAACAAGAATCTCGAGTACAATTAACTATTCACCTTCTTTCTCTTTTTGCCAAAATTGGACATATAAATAGTTCATTCACATATTCGTAATAAAATATTTTTTTTAACACCACACAATTATTAGTAGGAGATCACACCACACATAGGTCATGGCCAAAGCAAAGGTCTCGTCACGTGCCGTGTGTCGCTTAATGTGGGTTTAGTTCTATCGAGATATCAAAGTTGTGAAAACTTTGAACTCAAATTTTGAGCAAATAAATCCGAGTTCGTATTCATTAAACCAAACGTCCGATATCACATTCTAATCATGTAGCTAGGAAAATATTGAAGACACATGGGGTGTGGAACCTACACTCTGCAGAAGCGAGTGGTGTTAATAGAAACCGATGAGCTGCAAGAAAGCAGAGGCCACGAAAAAAGGAGATAAGAAAGCTTTTTTTTTTGGCAGAGCGACCCTCGACTTTTACGCGGGCTTTCTCTGACATTTCTGCCACTCTGCTCGCTGGCCTCTCTCTCTTCAGTCTCAGCCTTTCATCGTACTTTAGTCACGTCATTGCACTCTCTCCAACGTCTGTGCTCAAGACTACTCGCCTTTCTCTGTCTCATCCTTCACCGTCCATGAATTAAGGGTCGGAGAGATAAGACACTATCTTTCTACGCCACTTAAACATAGATAATTAAATTAGAAGGTTCAATAAAATTTATTAAATATTTAATGATTTTAATTGTATTACACTAGGTGACATAAGAGAGAGAATTAAAAAAAAGGTGATATTCATAATATTATTCAAAAACAAATAAGAGCAATAAATTTAAACGTTTTAAATTTAAATTTTACCAACTTTTTGAGATCAGGCGATAAATGATTTATCCCCTGGTGAATACTCTAGTCCCGACAGAAATAACTCACTCTTAACCAAACTAAGAAAGATATTAATTAATATACGCGTAAACGGCCCTAAATTTTTCTGACCATTAAATTAAAAAAAAAAACTAACAAAAAGATGTAATGAAGAGTAAGACTAAAGTACCGATTTGGCATAAAAAAATTTAGAATTTTTTAAGATTAAATTATATCATTTTAATATAAGAGTTCTAATTAAGGATGAATTTTTTTTATAATATAAAAAAATAATATCTTTGAGTACGATACTGAAATTTTTTTTTCCAATACCTTAAAACTACCAAGTAATGAAATATAGATTCCTAGTTATTCCTTTTATTTAATTGAGATATTGTTCCATTTGGAAAGGTTTAAAATTTTGTGCAGTACCTCTATAAAACATAAACGAAGTAAATTATCATGAAAAGAGGTAATCTTAAAATTAAGGTATTTTGTGGGAATATCTCGAACCCCACAACTGTACAAAAACACGTCTCTGTTGTTTTTACAGCACGCTTTTTACATAAGTGGACACGTGGCAGAAGATTAAAAGATATATAGGACCCACCAAAAAAAAAAACTTAGCCAAAAGGAACTAGACAAGTCCTTGTCAGGGCAGAGGGGTGTCGGCTACTGAAGAGGTTACATCGTGCTTTGGAGGGATCGTACGGTGAGGAACCGCCAAAGCTCGCAATTATTAACGTCAGCCTCTAATCACTCACGTACATTACTTAATCCTAGCTCTATACTTGGAGGTTTTTTTATAGGGTGTAGGTCGTGTACATGGAAAAAATCTATTCAAAGGGCAAATTACATTTTGTACCCTCTTAAAAATTTAATTTATTAAATTACATTTTTAATGTATCAAAAATATTACAATATTACTCCTACGATGAGCGATTAATTTTTTAAGTGGTTGCAAGATACATTTTCTTTCTTTTTTTAAAATAAAATTAAAGCTATTAATTCACATGACATATTTTCAATAGGGTCACAAGGTGGCACAAGTTGATCATTTGCATAGTTGGTTGGATTAAAGGAATATCTTAACCCATATTCATTTTTATTTTATTTTTTTGTTGCTAATTACTTAAAAAAGCAAATGGAAAAAAAATTATATCTAGCAGCTAAATTAGATCAATAGAAGAGAAAGACCTCTCCAGAAAACACAAAGACGATTAAGATCAAAATATGATAACCCTAATTCGAATTCCACCACTATTACTTATGAAATTAACACGATTATTATGTTTAAGTTGTATTATAAAATTATCAATTATTATTATATTATATCAAGTAGTGACCTAATTTTTGTACCAAAAAAATATTTTCACTTATTTTTATTATTATATTTATTAAGTTTTTTATTAGCATAAATTTAATTAAGTAATAATAAAATTTTATATATAAAACTGAGAGTTAAATTTTTTATTTACGGGTTACATGGGTTAACACAAATATGACAAAAAAATTAATAAATCGATACTATATGATCTAATTAGTTAAACGAGTTGAATCAGAATTATTTAACGCTTAACATAAATCTAAAATAATACGATACAAACACAACCAAACACAAACACGACTTACAACCTTAACCTCTACATAATACTTCCTCTCTCTTTTCCATTTTTTTGGAAAAATGCTATGCATATTAAACCTTTAATAAAAAAATATTTCAATCACTCTTGGACCCACTAAATATTGATCAAATTTTTTTTTATTAATTATAAAGTTGCCGATTCATTTCATAAAAATATTTTTTTAGTAAAAATTTTGGTAAGTATAATATATATATATATATATATTTATGGGAAAAATACAAATGTCTTTCCTCTTAGACCATTTTCCCAGGGAAAAAGTCCCAGTGCTGGAGCAGAGGTGCTTAAATAGGCAAACCTTGGTACAAGTGCTGTTTATTTATAACGTACACACACTGTTTTAACCGATGTGTACTATTGCTTTGCTTTGCTTTGCATTGCATTGCAGCATCTACGTACTACTGAACGTAGTAGCTCTTAAAAGTTGTGGAAGTGTGTCAGCCTGCTCTCTATTCTGCCACCGCCAGCAATTAAATCGACTCTGACCTACACAAAAATGTTTAGTTTTGGGAGAAATGATGGAAAAAAGATGGATAAAAAATTACAGTAATATATTTTTATCTTTTAAAGAAAAAAAAAGTAAGAATTATATATATATTTTTTATATTTGATAAAATTAATGAAAAATAAAAATAATTATTTTTTTTAAGAGTAATAATTGAGTCGTGTCGTATCATGTTCGTGTTAAGTAATTGTGGGTTCGTATCGAATATTAGTCAAACTTAATTCAACTCATTTAACTAATCGTATCGTGTCGAGTTGATTTGTTTATTTTCATGTATTTGTGTTTAGGGGTACAACTCGGGCGGGTTGGGCAAATTGCACAATCAACCCTAGATATATAATCTTTAACCTTAACTCTAACCCTAACCTACCTCGGGTTGAACAACTCAACCCGAGCACTGCCCGAGTTTAATTTGGGCGGGCTCGGGTTGATGTTTTCAGGTTGATTTCGAATTACTTTACGGGTTCAATTCGGGTAGAACTCAAAATAGGCTTGTCGTTTTAAGCCTAATATATATATTACATAATATTCAGCTAAATTAACAACCAATAACTTTAACCAAATTTTTAACGAGAGAGATTGAGAGAACGAGAGAGGTAAAAAGAATGAAACAAACAGAGAATGATAGAACAAAAATAAAAAATTAGTGTTAATGTTTTATATATATAATTTTTTTTTTTAATTTGTCAAGTTCGGGTTCACGAGGCCTTAACCCGAGCCTAACCTAAATTGAATTTGAGTTGGAGTTTTTTGATTCAAGTCCAACTCAAGTATTAAAAACTCTTGCCCGAGCCCTAATTTTTTTTAGTTGGGTTCGGGTTGCACCCCTATTTGTGTTCGTATTCATGTGGACTCACATAAATTTTAAATAAAAAATTTAATACTACTATTCTATTTTCACTTAATTGCATTCATGCTCAAACTTTTTTAAAAATCAAAAATTAACTTTAAAAAATATAATAACAATAATAATAAGTAAAATATATTTTTTATATAATAATTATGTAAGTACTTAATAAATAATTAATATTTTATGTTTATAATACTAGTTAAACATGTTAATTTTGTGTTGCTATATACACAAGAAAATAGAGAAAGTATTTATTCTTGAATAAACGGGTTGATAATGTCAATTTTAAGTTTGACGAATTGAACTGAATATGAGTCGTTTATATTTTGTGTTCGTGTGTCAGGTCATTTTTGAGTTCATGTCGAGTTATAATTAATTAAGTTCGAATCATAAAATTCGTGTTGTGTTCGAGTCGTGTCATTGCATTGAGTCAAAATTTTCATCCTCAAGATACATTTTAACACAAATAATTAACTTTTCATCTACTTTCCTTCCGATTTTAAAGTGATTGATTTTGGTGAGTTGGAAGAAAGACTCATTCATGATCAATTGTGGTATTTCATGAATGTATTATGAATTATCTCAAGCAGTCGAAATCTTTAAAAATGTGTAGACATACCCTTAAAAGTGATAAATTTTGATACTGTACCAAAATTTTCTTATCAATGTTATAGAAAAACCCATCCTGTGAAAATAAATGAAACTCTCTGTTCTACACCATACTTTTTATTTTTTGTTTAATAAAATTGTGACACATTTAAATATTTATTATTTTTTAATCAATTACTTCAAAATCATTCAAACTAAAACCTACAATTAATAATTAATTTCGATTAGATTTTTTTTTAGATACCGAATTTGCATCATAACCTTACCTACCTCACGCGGGTAGCTTAGCGGTATGAAGTTAGACCTACATGAACTTATTTTCCGGACGTCAGGAGGTTCGATTCTTGTTGGTATCTCTTGAACTCAATTGTTATCTATACTTTACAGGTGACTGTAGATATCTAGTATTTACTCTCACAGATATGGGTCCAAAGTGACATCGTCTTTAAATAAGCCTTCGACTACCAAGCTGGTCCTGTCTTGTAGTTTGTCTCTAACATGGACTTCTAGGGATTCGCATGGGCTGGCCCAAAATCAACCATTTCATTGGTACTTGGGCTAGCCCGGTTGCATCCTGGAGGAAGGATCTTCGTCAAGTCTTTGGGCTTTTTGACATGACAGACTATGGACCAGTTAGCATCCATAAAGTTGGTCCACCACATAAGCTAGTGTCCCAGCCCATTGGCTCGTCAAAGTTCATAAAAATTAATATTTCTTTATTTTAAAAGAAATAAACTTAAAATTGAAATAGGACCTCCAACTTTATTTTTGTTGGGGAAGAGGGACTTGAACCTTTGATCTCAAAAAAGCAAAGTTTTTATAAGATAAAGAGTACGATTAAACCAAAGACCCATTGATATCTCCAACTTTATAAAGTGGGCTTCGCGCCAAATTATCTACCCCTTTAGTTTAATATACATATATCGAGTCAACCAAGGATCTATTGCACTAACGGTTTTATACTGTTTTTTCTATAACATATAGTCGATAATTACCCTTCCCCCTCCCCCGCCCCCCTCTTCGAGACAAGCAGATAGTCATGAGATTGGAACTTGTGACCAATTGGAGAGCCCAGAAGACTAGTGATAATTTAGGACAAGGATGGACAAGGCTTGAATATGTAGCTACTGTGGGAAGGGATGGTACAGTACTTTGAATCATAAACCTGACAGTTGTGCTTTCATAAAACAGTTCATTTTCATAAAATTCATTGATTTCTCCCCAATAACGGAATATTTTCTTTGCAAATACTGCATATTTGATTCCGTCGATAAGTCTATTTTCTTCCCTGTGAATCCTACAATCAATAAGAATGCTAGTTCTTATCATTCAACATATTATGAATCACATGAAAAGAGGGAGAAATTATTTGGAGTATAAGATATTCTCAAACTTCAATCACCTTAGTACTTCTACAGTTCTACCTCTCCAGATACTCAACAGACATAGCAACCCCAGTCACTTGTTCTTCTACCCTTTTCACAGGCTGCTTCTGCTTCCTAAGGGAACGATGGGGATGCAACGGGGTTGTATTGGTGTCAAGGAGATGGAGCAGAAACACCATGCTTACTGATGTAGCAAACATTGGTATTGGACCAAAAAACCATAGGAGCAATGTTGTAGCAAAATAGAGTGCTCTAAGCCCAAGTGACCAAAAATCACCACCCCTTATCACTGCTAACTCAACATATTCCACAGGAATATCAGTATCTGGTGTGCTGATTAGATAATTTGCATGGATAAAGGACCTTGATGATTGAACAAAGCACGAAAACGCCAAGAGGAAGCATATGAGGAGGCCAATGTACTTGATTGACATGGTGGATGCCCTTGTATCACCATAGATTAGTTCACTCTGGAAGATCTTTGAATTATTCGCGACCCAGGCTCCGATGAGAGAGCAGAGAGTTAGTGAGATTGTTGCTAAGTTGGTTGCCGCGGATATGTTTGATGTGATCACAGTTACTGCTGTCCCAACATCCTTGTTATCAACCTGAAGAAACCCACAAAATGTTAGGGTTGTAACCTATCCAGGAGGAGATTGAGAAGAGTTTAATATTCATCATGTCTCAATTGAGATCATAATGTAAATATAAATTGTTACAAAGAGCATAGGGATGTCACAGTCACAGATTGAACAACCTATATATTGCTATTACCAATAAGTCAATGAAAAAACTGTGAAAAAAAACATTGTCTTAACAATAAAACAAATCCCGACGAATCATCTCTTCTCCAAAGCAACATGTAAACCAACAATTAGACATAATTTTGCCTAATTTCAATGAGTAAAAATTTTTAAAAAATGCAAGAGAAATAGTTTACTTGACCTGCATAATTCTCTCAACCCAAGCTTTCTTGTCATTGTTTTCAAAGCCAATGACTGTGGTGTGAGGCAGTCTGAGGTATCTGTATAGAAGGAAGAGATGGTAACCAAACATGATGAGCAACCCAGTAGGTACAAAGATCAAGTCGAGGTATTCCTTCTGAAAAAACATGTTTTTTTTTTGTTTTTGTTTTCTCCTCTGTGGGCTAAGTATCAGAGATGGAGAGTTGGAATATTGATCTGCTTGAGTTTCTGTTCATCAAGTTCATCAAATTGTTACTTAGAAGCAATGGATGGTAGTTGCCATTTCTTTAAAGTAGACTTTTCGTAAACAGGTTGCAAACACAACTGGAGATGATGAATTTCCTGTTCTTATGGATCTGGTGGACTTTTTTTAGTCAACATTGTGGCAAGGTTTGAAGGAGGTGATCACAGGTGATTATCTCTGACCTATTGATACGAAAGTGACACAAACTCTACAAAATATGATTATTAAATACGCATAATAAATAGTCTAATTTAATGTTTGATATTTAGAACACACTAAATAGATATTTTTTCGGAGGTTTTGACATGAACACAATATGAATAAGGAAAATTTGGAGACCGATCCCTTATATCTAAATGGATTTGTTTGGAATTAAGTCCGTCAAGAAAATTTATTTGTTATTAAATTCATTTTTTGTCAATTTTATCATACTATCCCTTCCCTTTAGAAGTGAAATAAAATTAAAAATTAAAAACTCCTAATTTTTAACCTACATATACACCAAAAAAATAATACATTTAAACATAAAAAAATTGAAACATTCAATATTAATATTTTTAAAAAATAACAACAATAACATGTTCAACAAAAATAATAACACACTTAACAAAAACTGTAACATACTTACCAATAATTATTTCTCTCAAATTCAAACGCAAAAAATAGTACCATTCAAATACAAAAAATAGTAATATTCAAAAAAAAAAATAGTAACATTGAATATTAACATTTAGAAAAATAATAATATTAACATACTTAAAAAAAACTATAACATGCTAAAAAATAATAGTATATGAACAATAACATACTCAACAAATGTAATAACATAAACAATAACATAATAAAAAAATAGTAATATAAATTTGAATGTTACTATTTTTTATTTTTAATGTTACTATAGATATATATATATATATAGAGAGAGAGAGAGAGAGATAAAAGAGAAGAAAAATTTTAATATTAGTCAAACTCTTAACCTATATATGGATATAGATAGATATGAGAGAGAAAAGATTAACTTCCTTTCAAGGAAGGGTATTTTTGAGATAAAAAAAAAGTGAACTTAAGTCATTACATATAATTTTAAACATGGAGTTAGTCTCTTATAAGATTCCTTGCAGGACTTACCTCCAAACAAGTATATCTAGAGGGACTTACTTCCAATTTTCACTATGAATAATAACAGCACGACACATATTAACACCCCTAATTATAGTGGACTCTTCATTTGATATTGATGTACTCGTAGGTTATGAGTAATGTTATTGAGACATAAAAATTTGACTTAATTTGTTGATATAATGATATATAAATGACATGGTTTAATAATGTTGCTATGATTATAACGGTTAGACTCTTTCATTGAAACTGTATCACTTGATATGTCATTAGATCAATAAATTAAATCAATTTTCTCAAATACTCATTGGATCATAGTTGATCCTATTTAGGCTGAGGAGCGCATAGAAGGATTTCAAAGGATGCTTAAAATTAAAAATAAACCAACACTAGTGACCAAAAGAGAGAAGCAATTATCTCATCACATGCTTAATGTAGTGTGGTATGAGAGAGCGGACTTTGGTGCAACAACAATATATTATTTTGTGATATAAGTTTGATTAGTCACGTATACAATCTTTCAACATGTGAGGAAGGAATACAAAAATGAAAATCTCTTCAAATTTCACAACGATGAGAGTCATGAACTAGTGGGTTGTCATTCTTTTTGAATGCCAATATAGTCAAAGCAGTTTTTTATTTTTTTGCTATTCAGTCAAAAAACCATTAAAAATAATAATAAAGGAATAACATCTAAAAGAGAGGAGTAGGGTTAAGAGTGCACTCTTACAATTTTATTCCTAAACAAAAGGGTATGAATTGATTAAGAAATATGATGGGTAAGATGGTTTCCCACAAAATAATGCTATAGGAACTTAATTTAATACAATTATTAGATTAGTTCTGAGTTTCAATGTAATATGAAACTCACTTTTAATCCGACAATTATAATTGATTAAGTTCCCACTTTCCAGATTAAATCTTCAAATTAAGTCAAAATAGCATTTTCCCTTTGGAACTAAACCTACCATATACTAATGTGCACCAATTGAAATGTTGATAAAAAAAAGGGGAGGAAATAAAAAAGGTAACCAAATTTTACATATCAAATAAAGAAAAAAAACTGAGTGGATAATAATTACAACTTACATGAATCAAATAAACACTGCAAGACAAATTGCTCAAATTGCTAAGCTAAACAGGACCAATTCGTATCAGTATTTGAATGATACATTGTGCCCCTTGGAGTTGGCTCTTTTCAAATATGGACCTGTAGCAGTTTGCTGCACCTTAGATTTGGATGGAGGGGAACAAAGATTGGGAGGAGAGAGATTACAACCTTGGAATTCTGTTGCTGGAGATTTCAGGATTCCTTTCATGGGCATTTTCATCGAAGAAACCGCTTCTTTGCTTGAATCATCACTTGGAGTTGTATTCCCATTGCCTCTGGTATGAAATATATCATTGATAACCATTGCATCTTCTTCACCATTGACGTGAACACAAACACCATAGCCGCTTTCAATAGATTGATCCTTATCATTGTCTTTCTTGGCTTTGTGTAATTTGAACCATCCTTCACTCAGCAATGTTTTCTTGGATAATTTCAACCATCCTTCATTCAACAATGCCAGAGAATTCAAATTCTTCAGGAAGGAGCTTTTCTTAGGAGAATCCTCTGTTCTTTTCTTGTTATCTTGGCCCAAAAGCGCCATGGCAATCACATTCGATATGAAAAGTTGGCAAATTGCACATTTGATTTGTTCATGTCTCTCGAAAGACGATGCCTCTGTAAGTCCAACCATTCTTTTGATCCCAAGAACCTTCCGCGCCAGCTCTGCTAGCTCACATCTTTTAAATTTGGGATCATTAAGATGCTTTGCAGCCAAATAACCAATGTCAACTTTGGTTTTTGTCAATCCCAACTCTTGAAATGGGAACATATCTTTCTTCTCCGGGATTCCAAAACCCACAAAGCGAATTCTGTTATCGGTAAGAAATTTGAAAATTCGATCAGGTAATGAATCCCCAGAATGAAACCTGAGGATCACACAACCTGCTCCAAAGCACAAGAGCACCAGCATGATATTTGGGTCACGAGGGTGGCGCATAACATCAAGGCCAACAACAGGTGGTCGAAGCCAGATCTTGCACTCTGGGAAAAGAAAATCCATTGTGCATAGAGATTCAAAGTCTTGTGCTTTGAAAGTAATGCCTTCTAGTTTAACCTCAAACCGATTGGTTTTCAAATACACAGTCCCAGCCATCCTGATCTTTGATTAGTTGAGACGGAAGACAAAAAGAAACTGCTGTCACAAACACTGAGAATTGAACATACATTAGACCTACAATGATGGCAACTAGCCTGAACAACAGACAATACAATCAACCACCACAGAAGACTGTTGAGAAAAAGAGGGAAAACTGGTGGTTCCTCAGAATTGGAGCCTATTTATGAGGTGGTTCCATATAAATTCATATCACTAATATTGGGGGGGTCTTCTTTTGCTATCTTTGGTAGGCTTCAGATAAATTAGGTCCACAAACATTTTCAATCAAGATGAAACAAAACTAGTGGATCTTCACAATTAGAGGATTTTTAGCTGAGTTTTCAGAGAAATCTACACCAATAAGTTTCGGGATTCTTTTAATTTCTGGAGATTCTTCCCATTTCCAAGAAGATCCCAGACTCGATCTGGTTTGGTATTAAAGAGATTCTATTTCTATTCCTATATATATGGGTCCATGCAACATTTCCACAATATCATTATGATCAATTAATAGGATTTGGCAAGGTCTTCTTGCCTCTATCATTAGCTCGGGTGGTCCCAATTTTTAGAAATAATGGCATCCATAAAAATCATAAAACCCCTCAGCAGTCATGAACAGAAATCAAACAGTTCTACTACTACACAATTGTAGCTTTTTATAAATGGCTTCAGACAAATATACATTGCTGGTTTAGGTGAGTCCGTTTTACCAATTTTTTGGGTATATTTTGGAAATATTAAGTCCACAAAACTGCAAATCACAGCAACTATCATTTGGATCAATATACCACTTTTTTTGTATGCCTTTCTGTGCGTGCTAGATCTTGCACAATATAAAAACGAGAACAGATCTCTCTCTTGGTGAACTCAAGTGAGTCAGTTGAGTGGTCAACCACGCTGCTTGGAATAACCTGTGAGTGGTCTTCCTAGGACGGAATGTTCCCCCGACAACTCAGCTATGAAGTCCGCCAATACCTGACCTTTTACTGCTGTTCGAGGTTTGAAATGAATGTCGTGCTCCCCCAGCTCCAATGTCCACTTGGAAATCCTTTCGAAAAGTTCCGCTTTCCTCAAAATGGCCTTCAAGGGCTGATCGATAAGAACGGTAATTGGGTGCGCCTGAAAATAATGCCTCAATTTTCTTGCAGTGGTCACCAGGGATGGAGCTAATTTCTCTAGGGGCAGGTATCTTGTCTCTGCGTCCAGGAGCACCTTGCTTATGTAATAAATCAGCTTCTAGCGGTGCTCATGCTCACGAATAAGTACCCCGCTTACAGCAAATTCAGACACGGCCAAGTACAAGAAGAGCATTTCCCCCTGGATAGGGACGGATAAGGTCGGGAGAGTCCTTAGGTATTCCTTGATTCCAGCTAGGACGTCTTCACACCCCTGGCTCCACATATTCTTCCCAGCACTCTTGATTGTTCTGAAAAAAGGTTTGTATTTGTCTAAGGAGCGTGAGACGAAACAGTTAAGTGCTGCTAGCATCCCCGTGAGCTTTTGGACTTCTCGGACAGTTCGGGGGCTCCGGATGTCCAGGATCGCTTGAATCTGATCCGGATTAGCTTCGATTCCTCGCTGACTGACCAGATATCCGAGAAATTTACCCGATTCCACTCCGAAAATGCACTTTGCCGCGTTCAGCTTCAACCCGTACTCCCTGAAGGTGGAGAAGGTATCTGTCAAATCTGCCAGATGATCACAACTTCGTTTGCTCTTCACCAGCATCAATGTAGACCTCCATGGTGTTGTCGATCTGCTTTTTAAACATCCGATTCATCAGTCTTTGATATGTCGCCCTGGCATTCTTTAGTCCAAACGGCATCACTTTGTAACAGTAAACTCCATTCGGAGTGATAAACGTCGTTTTTTCCTGATCTGGGGGAGGGAGAGAGATCTGGTGATATCCTGCTCGGAGATCCAGGAAGTCCATGCGTTCATATCCGACAGTGGCATCCACTAGCTGGTCTACCTTTGGTAGGGGGTAGTCATCATTGGGACATACCTTGTTTAGATTTGTGAAATCTACGCAGACACGTCATTTTTCCCCTTTCTTCTTCGCGCAAACCGTGTTAGACAGCTATTCTAGAAACTGTATCTCTCGAATGACATTAGTCTTCAGGAGTTTATCAATTTCTTCGTTAACCGCGCAAGCGTGATGCGGGGCCATACGTCGTGGCTTTTGTTTGACTGGCTTATACGCCGGGTCAACATACAGCTTGTACGTGTCGGTAAATAAAAACGTATTGGATGCCACTCGATCCCTATAATCAGTATCTCGGGGGAGAGGGGACTCGTGACCCCGATGGGTACGTGATCTCGATAACAAGAATTAATGACACCAAGGACACGTGTCTTCATCTTGGAGTATTTCAGAAATGTCCCATCATTTGGACATTTGGATCAATATACCACTTTTTTTGTATGCCTTTCCTTGTTACTATAAAAATATCTATAAAATTAAAGGAAAAACCCAAAATATGGAAATTTATTTACTTACAAATATCAAAAGAGACAATACAATAACTAAAATGCATAACCACATGAGAAATAAATGGTTGAATTCAAGTTGGATTCAAATGAATAAACTTCAGAACAGAAAACCTAAATTATATTAAAAATGATAATGAAGAAGGGAAAATTATACTGACCTCGGGTAAATTCTGTAAGATTAGCAACACCTATATGGATCTTTGTTTGCCATGAATTGAAGCCTTACTGGCAGTCAACAAAAAACCATCATAGAGTGTACCTATATAAACAAAATTCTCAGTACAGAATGATTTTCTTTTCAAGCTTCAGAAAATGTTTTATACATAAATAGGTTGTCTCTGGGATCGCTTGCATTTGATGCTTTTATGCATGTGCCATAAACAGTCAGTTTTTGAGTGATCTTTCAACTAACATTCTGAAAATTCAAGCACCCTTATTCCCAAATGGCCAAAACAGATACACGTACACAACACATACATAAAGATTCAAATGAAAGTAACAAAACTAAAATTTTATCAAAAGAAGATCAACGAGAGATTCAACAGTAACAAAATAGACAATCAGAAAGTGAAATTGAAAGCCTAACAGTCTATACAGAACCAACTGTATGCTTCCTAGATCAATTTCAAGCCCTCTCGCCCCTAATTCTCCTAGCAAGTTGAATGTCCTTGGGCATAATCGTAACCCTCTTCGCATGAATCGCACACAGGTTCGTATCCTCAAACAAACCCACCAAGTATGCCTCGGCAGCCTCTTGAAGAGCCGCGACTGCAGAGCTTTGAAACCTCAAATCGGTCTTGAAATCCTGAGCAATCTCACGAACAAGCCTCTGAAACGGCAATTTCCGGATGAGAAGCTCTGTGCTCTTCTGGTACTTTCTGATCTCACGGAGAGCCACCGTGCCTGGACGGAAACGATGGGGTTTCTTCACACCTCCGGTGGCCGGAGCAGACTTGCGAGCAGCCTTTGTGGCAAGTTGCTTCCGTGGAGCTTTGCCGCCGGTGGACTTGCGAGCCGTCTGCTTGGTACGAGCCATTGTAGAGACGAAGAGAGATTTAGGATAGGGTAGGGTAGAGAGAGAGAGAGAGCTGCGGATTCACTGGTGGATGTTGGTGGTGGTGGGGGGTATTTTATAGGAGGGTTTTGAAATTTGTGGCGGGAGGTGGGATGGTTTGGGCCGTTAATCGGGATTTTGGGGTAGATTTAATATCGACGGTTGCGGTTAGTTTAAGCAGTGAAGACGCGGATCGATGACGTGGGAAGTCTTGTGTCAAGTAGAGTTGATCAGACTCATCAGAGGCGTTGCTGTTTGCAGGTCATCAACGTTTGATTGTTTTGAGCAGGATCGTTGGATGATACGGTGGTTTAGGCTGATTATCCAACTGAATATATCGGTAACGTTTGGTAATGTTTACGATTTTTGATTTTTTAAAAAATAAAAAATAAAATTAAAAAATGAAAACGTCTTTCTTTCGTTTTAAAAATCATCTATTGTTTACAAAACGATTATAGAAAAAAAAAATGGTTATCAAACGAATTTTTTTTTCTTATTTTCTCTAAATATCAAAATAAAAATGAAAAATAAAAAACATAAACGTTACCAAACGGGTTCGACAAACTCGAAGTGAACTCGTAAAATTCAGCTCAATTATTAATTTTATGACAACTTTTGTCTTTTTTTTTATTCTTATATTGTTTTGGTTAGTTTAGTTGTCAAATGAAGTCCACTTGTTCCAAGAGGATGAAAGGGGAGCGGAGGTGAAGGTGCTGCAAAATTTAGAGTCAATCAAGCATAGATCCAATAATATCTATGTTTTAAATAATAATTTTTTAATTACATAACTTAAATTAAAATGGAAAGAGAAAATACAAGAAAGAAGTAGGAGAAAGAGAAGATAAAAGTAAATGTTAATTACTTGAATTGTCAAACATTTGAGTCGTGCAGAAAAATAATATTTTTGGGCAAAAAATAAATTTGGAATAAATTTTGTACTATTGGATCAAAGTAGATAAAAATTATATTAATCTTTATAATTGTTGTGTGTTTTATAAATTGAAAATTCAACTTTTTAAGTATAATATTAAATAAAAAATTAAGTTAAAAAGAGGTATGACATATTTGGCCCGACTCAACTCAATTTAGTTCAAAATAATAGTATAAATTAAGTTCAATTTTGAGCTAGTTCAATATTTTAGTTTTGATTTGATAAACTAATTAACATTCAAATATTATAACAAAAATCAGGTTGCTTGCCTCAACTCATTTCAAAGTCCATACACATTTTTTATTTTGTATTTCAATTGAATAAAACTAGTTGTTAAAAAAAATGATCAACAATAAATATATTTTTATTTACACTTAAAATTAAATCATAAAAAAAGGTAAATAAATTTAAACACCGATTATAATAGGAGTGAGCAGTAATAGTGGTGGTGGGAGACACTGATGGTGATTATAGTGGGTAGTTACGACCGTGGTGGTGGTGACAATCGTGGGTCGCAACAGTGATGGTGGTAATAAGTTTTAAGTAACGATGATGATAGTGATAACCATGAGTGACGACAGTTATGATGGTGGATGTGGTGATCGTGATGGGGGTGGTGGTAGGGCGTTGGTGGTGGTTGTAATGGTGATGGTCGAGAGACGATTCTAAACACTACTTTTTTTTAAAGTACTTATGAAAAGTTATAAGTTTTAAAAATACTTTT
Organism: Ilex paraguariensis; assembly: GCA_963454935.2. NCBI lineage: Eukaryota > Viridiplantae > Streptophyta > Magnoliopsida > Aquifoliales > Aquifoliaceae > Ilex > Ilex paraguariensis. The sequence continues at coordinate 824,433 of CAUOFW020002280.1, forward strand.
CAAAAATCATCTCAAACACACATTTAGGGCCCTCTCTTTCCTATTAAATTTGGGAAATTAATATTATTCATTATATTAACTTTAAAGTAAAATTTAAAGAGATTTCAACCATAAAAAATAAAAATCATTTTGTTATCTTATGATATTTGAATTATATTCTATTTTATTATATAGATTTAAAATATTTGGGTTACTTCCACATTTCTTGCCACTTTCAAAGTTTAGTTTAAAAATAATAGTAGAACTAATTTTTTTTTTTTTGTTCAACGTTCAGGGTGTTCGGTCAAGCTTACGCAATTTTGAACAAAGACAGGTCATCCACTTTAGAACTAGGGTATTTATGAGAGATAAATCTCTTATGACCCGACTTCAATGAATTACTAAAATTTAAATTCAAGATATTTGAATTTACAACTCTTTTCCATTACCACTTAAGTTAACTATTAGGGTTAATAGTAGAATTCATTGACAATATGTAATGGTTGTTGTGGAACATAACGAGCAAAAATTGAGTATTCTTATGGTAAGCTGGTTCAAGAATGTGTACATGGTTAACGTGATAGTGTTTAGGTATTACATGCATTTATTGTTGTACCATTTGTTCGGGTTATATTCAGATATTTAAATTTTAAATTTGATAATTTCATTAAAATTAAATTTAATGAAAAAATGATATACTTTTTAACCGGAGTCAAATCTTTGCCCAACTGAGATCATGGTTAGGTTGAGATTTGGATCACTTGATTGAATTGCACACCCAGCTGACAGTTTTTGACGTCTTTTATTGGGACCAATGAAAAAATTGTAACTACCTTTAACACCCCTAATTAGTTTATCAATGTGAATTTTTTAATTAAATTTTTAATGATGAATTACTTTTGATATTTAAAGAGAAAAAAAATGTTAATCAATCCCTTAACAATCCCTGAAGTTTAATTTCGTATTTACAAATTCTGATGATACACAAAATAGTTTTTGCACACTACCTTTCAAGTGTGAATAATAAATGCAAGAATACGGTAAGGAGATTGAGAGACACAAGCAATTTATAGTGTTTCGGTCAACTCGACCTACGTCCACTCTTGAATGACTCTAGTTGCTGGGTACTTTATTAACTCAAGGGAGTGGAGAGCAGAGAGTACAAGATTTGAGGGAGAGGATAAGGTTGTGCTTAGGTTAAGTGTGATGCCCCCCAAGTGTTGGTAGAACGTGCAATTTATAGTAGTCCCCTAATAGGTTAGGACTATTTTTCAATAACTAAGCAACCATTTCGATGGAGCTCATGACTTATTCTCAACGGGTGAGGTGGTTGAGGAGCTCTCCACGAGATGCAGTCAAAGATAAGGTGAGGGTGAACCGTTTCCTTCTGCGGTGTAGGTAAGGCCCCCATACTCTCCCTCTTGATGACGTGGCTAAGCAGAGTGTCTGACTGGTCTTGGACTATCTTGAGATTAATGGATCTTTTATGAGGTTGGGCTCTTCAATTGGGATTTGGACTTTCCACATAGATTGGGTCATTTGGGCTTGACCCATCATTTACCCCCCAATACCCCGTGTTCAAGAAAATTTGAAGAATGATGCATTAGTTTGCTCCTTGAATTATAAGTGGTGGAGACTTCCTTTGCTAGATGACTCTTTCCCTCCACAATGCATATTTGTTTTGCATGCTTCAAGCTTTTTCCACTTTTGCTAAGATTTTTAGAAGAGCCCATAACTTTCAATTTGGGTTTTTCCCTCTTTAAAAACCCTAGGCTATAAATATGACCTTCTTCTTCATTCTACCCATTTCATTCACTTTAAGATTGAGCACCCATCTCTTGAAAACCTTGAGAGCCCATTCTTGTGAGCTAAGTTCTTTCCATTCCATTGAGACTTGAGAGAAGGGGGCTTGAAATCTTTCAAGATCATTTTGTTGGTATTCTTGGGTGGACTTTTTGAAGTGGGTATTAGAGATTTGAAGGAGGTGGGATAAAAAAGCTCAACTGGTGCCATGAGGAGTGGTGAAATTGGGACTGAAAAAAGTCATCTTGGAGCCTTTGGAGTTGCAAGGGTTGAAGGAGGAGGAGGGGGAAAATCTTCGCTGGCCGTCGCTGCTGTGTGTGCGCACCAGCAGCCCATGCAAGCGCCTTCAGGCACTGGTTCAGGCGCCTCACATGTGGATTTTAGCGTTTTTGGCAAGATTTCCAACCTGGGTAGGCACGCAGGAAAAAGAATGAACATCATAGGCGAGATGGGCAGCAAAAATGGAGGTTGTCTTAGGCAGTTCTGGCGTGCTAGGCAACTGTCTGAGCGTTGGTTCTGCTGTCTTGGACAGCTCAGGCGTGCTGGGCAGCAGCCTACGTGTTGGCACTACTGTCCTGAACAGCTCAAGCGCACTGGGCAGCAACTTAGACGCTGATTCTACTATCCTGGACAGCTCAGACGCGCTGGGCAGTGCTGATTCTGTTGTCCTGGGTAACTCACGAGCACTGGGCAACAATATTTTTTCACTTGAAGGTGCAAGAAACCGGCCCAGGGAGCAGCGGGGAGAGCTGGGCAGCAGCCTGGGTGTAGGGCAAATCTGGGCGCCACTCCAAGCGCTGATCCGGGCACCATAGGCGCTGATTTGGGTGCCAAAAGTGCTATTTTGCGCAATTTTGAAGGGCCAGACACCTCTCCAATTGCTGGGCTACTCCGTTTTGGCGAGTAAAGGCAGTCAGGCGCCCTTCCAAGTGTTGGGTTGCCTTGTTTAGATGAGCAAAGGCGGTCAGGCACCCCTTCCAGTGTTAGGCTAGACACTGCAGGCTGCAAGGAAGCTTTGAGTGCTGTTTTTGATGATCAGGACCTAACTGTGACTCCTCTAATCCAAGTTCCTCAAGACTTCCCGAATGGTGGCTTAGACTACTCCATACGGCCCCGAAAGAAGAAGCGCAAAGACAAAGTGGGACTCGATGATAATGGGTCTAAAGTAAGTACCCTTTATAGTATGTTTCATTCAGATAAAAGATATCTCAAGGCTTGTTTATGCTTATCGCATTCCTCCAACCGTGTTGTGCTGTCGGGCTGAGTTGGGCGAGCTTGCTTGTGACAACTCTTCTGCTGATATTGTTGTTTACGAGGAGATGCTTGAGGTTGGGCTAAGATTCCCCATGTCCTCTCCCATTTGTCTTATTTTACATTATTTTTCCTTGACTCCGGGGCGATTAGCGCCCAATGGTTGGAGAGTTCTGTTGGGCTTTCTTGAATTATGGAGGAAAGTGTACCATGAGGATGCTTCTCCTGTGGAGTTTCCACGCAGCATACAATTTGAACGAAACTCCTGCACCAAATAGGGGGTGGTACTACTTTACCATAAGAAGTGGTACAATGCTCATGCAAATGCGCTCCAATTGTTGCGGCTGAAAATCATATTTTTTCTTTATTGGTGGAGAGTGGGCTGCAGAAGCCGACAGAGCTTTGGTGCCAATACGGTGGGTACTGCCAAAAAACTCGGTACGCTGCACATTTGTTTCTTTTTTTTTATATGTGTGCTCACCATTCCCTTGCAGACACGCTTGTGCTTTCTCAAGACCAGGAGTGGAAGTTGGAGGCCGTCAAGACTTGCTCTTACAAAGATTTGGGAGCTCTTCTGCCCAAGGATACTAGGGTCGTTGCTCCCTCTCAGAAATCTGGTGGTTCCTCTTCAAAGAAAAAGGGTGAGTTAGTTTCCTCCTTTAATTTTTCCTTCCCCTTGGTATTTTTTACCTCTCTAACACTTTATTATTTTCGCAGCAAGTAAAAGGGTGGTAGTGTCTCACTATTCTAACAGGAGCCCTCCTTCTTCCAAGTTGGCGAGGACGGGTGTTGCCCCCCAAGTGACTCCTACGATGGTACCTCCTCAGCCAATGACTTCTTCAGTTGCTACTCCAGAGTCTTCTTTGTCGGGCACACCCTTTGCTTCTCTTTTGTCTCCTCCTCATACGGGAACCTCTGCTAGAGGACCGACTTGGCTCGATCCCATGATGGGCAGATCGTCAGTCATCAGAGAAAGGCTTGGGAGGTTTGTGTTCGCACCCGAAGTTTTTCAGCTTAGTACCTTTGGCACTGAGAGGATTGTCAACACATATTTGGAAGGTCTGGCTCAGGTAAGGGTCTGCTATTTCCCTTTCTCCACTTCTTTCTTACGTCTTTTGTCACCTTTCCACCTTTCACCTTCTTCAAGTTTCGACTTCATCCATCTGCTTGATTTCAAAAGCCTATAATCACGACAAGCTGAAGCTGGATTTTGACGTCGTGCAAAGGGAGCTTCTTATTGCTCAGGGGAGGATTGTCGAGTTGAGGCAGCTGGTAGTACTTCTCGAGATAAGTTTGTAGCAGCTCATGAAAGGGCATCCAAACTTGAGTCTGAGCTTTTGGTGACCCGTAAGAGGGACACGCTCAAGGAGGGTAAGCTTATTGAGGCCTGTGAGTGGGTAGGTAAGCTTGAGGCTGAGCTTCTGGCGGTCCATGAGAGGAACGTGCTCAGAGAGGCTGAGCTTGCAGAGGCCCATGCTCAGAAAGGCTGCTATTGTGGAGGCAGAGTTGAAGGCTGCTCAGGAGAGAGCTTCCCATGCTGAGGAAGACTTGGAGAATGGCCTCGCAAATGCTTTCATTGATGGTTTCGAGGAGCTTCGAGGGAAGATCTCTGCTGCTTTTTCTAACATTGACTTCTCATGTTTCGTGCCTATTGATGATAGTGAGGGGGGCTCTGATAATGCCGAGGTTGACGAGAGGAGGTGGAGGACGATCGTGAGAGCAGTTAGGGTGTTTAGGACTTTTGATTTTTTTAAGAAAGACAATTTATAGCCTCATTTTGGTATTGATACTCCTTTGAAATAAAATACAAAAGATCTTTTTGGAGTAAAAATGTAGAAAATTTTATTGATCTATTGTTTGTATAAAGCAACATTGGGTAATAATTCTCAAAAAAGTACATTGAATATTAGGTAATAACCCCAAAAAATAAAATTAAGTCCCAACTTCCACTATTTTGATACTCTCAAGGTGTCATTAGTAATATCTCTTCAAGTGCTCCGCATTCTATGGATGGAGTAAGACTTTTTCCTCAGAATTTTGGATCCTATAGGTGCCCGACCTCACCACCTCTGTTATGAGATAGGGTCCTTCCCAATTTGGTCCCAGCTTTCCTTCGCGTGCATCATTTGTGGCGAGGATCACTTTCTTGAGGATCAAGTCCCCTGGTTGAAAGGAACGAGGCTTCACCCTTGCGTTGTAATACCTCGTCATGCATCGTTTGTACTCCGTATTACGGACCACATCCATCTCCCTTACCTCCTCCACCAAGTCGAGGTTGATGAGGAGTCGTTGGTGATAGGTTTGTGGTGATGGACCCTTAGAGAGTGTACCCCGATCTTCACAAGGATGACCGCCTCAGTTCTAAAGGCAAGGGAGAAAGGGGTCTCACCAGTAGGAGTTCTTGGTGTGATTCGGTAGGCCCACAATACACCAGGTAGCTCGTCCATCCAAAGACCTTTCGCTCTTTCAAGCCTTGTCTTTAGGTTGCGTAGCACTGTTCTTATCATGACCTCTGCTTGTCCATTTGTCTACGGGTGTACTGGGCTGGAGTGAGGTTATTTTATCTAAAGGTCGGAGTAGAAATAGTTCAGCAACTTATTATCGAACTGTTTGGCGTTATCACTGACAATGGCGTGGGGAATCCCGAAGCGACAGACCAGACTCTTCCAGATAAAATTTTTGACTTTCGCGTCTGTGATTTTAGCTATGGGTTCGGCCTGTGCCCACTTGGTGAAATAGTCGATTGTCACCATCATGAACTTGCACTGTCCTTTGCTGAGAGGCAAGGGTCCTAGGATGTCGATGTCCCACTTGGAGAAAGGCCACGGACTTGAAATGGTTGTTAGCTCCTTCAGTGGTTGCCTGTACACAGTTACAAAGCGTTGACACTTGTCACACTTCTTGGAGAATTCCTTGGCATCCCTTACCATAGAGGGCCAAAAGTAACCTTGTCTGAGCGCCTTGTGGGCAAGGGAGCGCCCTCTAGAGTGGTTCACACAAATCCCCTCGTGGATCTCTCGCAGGGCATAGTGAGCTTATTCGGTTGAGAGACATCGCAACAACGGCAAGGAATAACCTTTCTTGTACAATGTGTCCCGTAGGACAACAAACTTGGATGCTCTCACTCTCAACTTCCTGGCCTCTACAGGATCACCTGGCAACACACCTTCTTGGAGGTACGTCGTTATTGGGGTCATCCAGTTTGACACAGCTGATGTACAGTTTACGTCTGTGGCCTCAATATCCAACTTGCTCGACTCGAACTGGTGACCGATGAATGCTGGCTCTCCTAATAGGGCTTCCACGGATAAGGCGAGCTTTGCAAGTGTATCAGCGATCATGTTGTCTTCTCTGGAGATGTGGCTTATTTGGAAGTAATGGAACTTTGTGATCATGCTTCTCGCCATGCCAAGGTATTCCTACATCCTGGCTCTTTTGGCTTCGAACTCGCGTTTTACTTGATTAACTATCAGCTGAGAATCACTGAAGGTGGCGAGGTGTTGAGCTTCTATTTTCGCTGCCAATCTTAATGTAGAGAGGAGAGCTTCGTACTCCGCCTCATTATTGGAGGCAATGAAGTGGAGCTTTACCGCATACTTGAGAGTGGTGCCATCTAGGCTTATCAAGATTAGGCCAGCTCCTCCCCCTTCACTGGTCAAGGGGCCATCTACATAGAGTTTCTAAAATAGAAAAGATGACAGTTTGAAATTTAAAGTAGGCGACTAGGCGTCTAGGGAAACTGACTGGGTGCTAGGGGAAGCAGCCTGGGCGCCACAAGAAGTGGCCTGGGCGCTAGAAGGAGCAGCCTGGGTGCTTGGTGGGGCCTGGGCACCTGGGGATGTAGTCTGGGCATCCCTGCAGTTTCCCTCTTCGGCTGGTGTGAGCTCGACAATAAAATCTGTTAGGGCTTGTGCTTTGATGGCTGCCCTTGGTTGGTACCGAATGTCAAACTCCCCGAGTTCCACTGCCCATTTAAGAAGTCTGTCGGATACGTCTGATATTCCCAAGACTCTTTTGAGAGGTTGGTCTGTGACGACCACTATGTTGTGACTCTGAAAATAGTGTTGTAGTCGTCTCGCCATTGTGATCAGGGCGAGTGCCAATTTTTCTAGTCCTGAATATCTAATCTCTGCTCCCCGGTATGCTCTGTTCACGTAATAAATTGGCTTTTGTACTCCATTATCATTTCTGATGAGTACTGAGCTTACTGCTGATGAGAAAATAGAAAGATAAAGATTAGGAGTTTCTCCCGGAGTGGCATATGATAGGAGGGGAGGTGTAGCTAGGTAGATCTTGAACCTTTGGAAGGCCTCATCTGCCTCAGGTTCCCACTCAAAAGCCTTCTGAAGAATCTTGAATATGGGTAAACATTTGTCTACAGATTTGGAAACGAACCTATTAAGTGCATCGATTCTTCCATTGAGGCGCTAGAGCTTCTTGGTCGAGGAAGGTGACTTCATGTCGAGGATGGCCTTGATTTTATTGGGGTTCGCCTCAATTCCCCTCTGATTGACCATAAAGCCCAAGAATTTTTTAGACCCTAGGACCTTAGGACATTGAAAGTTTCTTGGAGGTGATCAATGTGGTCTACTGCTGCGAGACTTGTCACCAGCATGTCATCCACATACACCTCCATAGTTCGTCTGATCTGCGACTAGAACATCTTGTTCACCAACCTTTGGTAGGTTGCTCATGCGTTCTTTAGTCCGAAGGGCATGACTCTGTAGCAATAGGTTCCCTTCGGTAGTGATGAATGATGTTTTCTCCTGGTCTGGGGGGTACATGCTAATCTGGTTGTATCCAAAGTAAGCATCTAGGAAAGTGAGCAACTCATGCCCTGTGGTGGTGTCAATGAGGATGTCGATCTATGATAGTGGGTAGCTATCTTTCGGGCACCCCTTGTTGGGTTCTGTGAAGTCAACGCAGAGACGCTACTTTTCGTTAGTTTTAGTGACCATCACCACGTTGGAGAGCCACTCAGGATATGTTACTTCTCTGACGGCCCCGTTATCTATTAGCTTTCCTACCTCCTTGTCCATAGCTTGGGCCCTTTCAGTGGAGGTGCCCCTTAGCTTTTGGCGAACAGGCTTGTGGTGTGGGTCTACATTGAGACGGTGTGTGGCCACTTCTAGGTCAATTCCCTCAAGGTCTGCATGCGACCATGCAAAGACGTCCATGTTACATCTCAAAAAGTCTATTAGCGGGCCAACCAGGTCTTCAGAAAGGGAAGAACCGATGTATACTCTTCTGTCTGGGTGCTCCTCATCCAAGGCCATAGGGGTGAGCTCCTCGACTGGTTCTCCTCTCTCTACGGTGGCGTCATCCCTCGGATCAAGGACCTCAACTTGCAACGCTTCCTGGTCTTCATGGAGGAGACATATCACTCCCTCGCTGCTACCTGGTCTCCTCTAACCTCTCCGACTCCATTCGTGATTGGAAAAGCGGAGGATGAGGTGATAGGTGGAGGGCATAACTCTTAATATGTTAAGAGCAGATCACCCCAGTATGATATTGTAGGCTGATGGACAATCTATGACCATGATTGTAGAGCTTTGGGGCCCTACTCCGGCTGTGATAGGTAGGGTGATGTACCCTAGGGGATATACTTTTTCTCATAAGAACCCAATGAGGGGTGATCTGATAGGCTGCAATCTCTCCCTACCCAGGTTGAACTTGTCATAAGCCTCTGCGAAGAAGATATTCGCAGAACTGTCACTATCCATTAGGATTCTGCGCACCTGAAATTGGCCACGGTCATGGTGAGCACCAGGGGGTCATCATGGGGGTGTTAAATTCCCTCTAGGTCCTTATTTGAGAAAGATATGACCTCGTTGTCGCCCTGCTTTGGCACTTTGGATGGGCGCATCTCGTCGAGGTGCCTTGCCTTTCTAGCGTGGGCCTTCATTGTAGAAAGTGATTCTCCATCTCTTGCTAGTCCTCTCGAGATGGTGTAGATCTCCCCCAGCCTTCATTGCCTTCTTTGCTGAGCTGAGCAACTCATTTGTATTGCATTTCATTGGGGGGCGTCGCCACTAGAAGCCTGTCACTCATCTGCTTAGCATAAAGTAGGATCGGGAGGAGAGCCTGAGGAGCTACCTTACTCATTTTAATGAGGAGGTACTCCAAGTTGATGAGCCTGATGACAAAATGATGATAACCACCTTTTTTGGGAGGCCTCCGCTCGTCAAGCTTCCTCTTCTCAGTGATGAAGCGCCCACCAAAGAACATGCCAGAATTGCTAGCAAAGGTCCAGAAATATATGAATGCTGAGAACATCATAAGGGTCAGGCGAGGTGAGTCCTCTAGAGCAGTAGGGGAAAAGGGGAAGGAAATGGAGAGAGAAGACAAAAGGGAGACTAACAATAAACGCGGCAGAACAAAGAGGGTTCATGTCAAAGACCAGCTAGGTCTTGCTCTTCAGAGAGACCAATAAGCCTTCATTTCCCTCAATGCCACTGTCGGGCACATTCTATTCCAGATCCAGAATGACCCCCTCATAAAGTGGCAAGGGAAGATGAAGTCTCCTCCAAATCGCAGAAATCTTAACAAGTACTACCATTTCCACTGCGACAATGGGCATGACATCGACGATTGCTATGACCTCAAAAGACAAATTGAGGAACTCATCCACCGTGGCCACCTACGCCAGTATGTTGCTGGCAGAGAACGAGCACCACCAACTCACAATCAAGAAGACCAGCAGCCCGTGCTTAGTAAACCATTGTCGTGCAGACCCATTCAATGTGGTTGGGAACGCCCTGCACATGATTTTGTCTGGGATGTTGTGCAACTGCATCAGAGTCTTATAGGTGTCTAGGTGGTCTAGTGGATCTTTTGTTCCGTCAAAGGTCTCCACGGATGGCATTTTGAACTTTTGAGAGAGGGGATAATTCACCATGTCAGGCTTGAAGGGCGTGTCTGTACGCCTTACCAGGTAGTCTACTGTCTCGAGTCCCTGCACCTTCAAGGCATTGAAGACGTCACCCAATTGATTTTGTACTTCCTTGATCTTCTCGTCCCGATGGTTAGGGGGTCCCTTGGAGTGATCATGAAAATGACTCTCATGTTCCATGCTTTGGTTCTCGCCCTCATCCTCTTGAAAATGGGGTTCTCACCATGGGAAACAGGAGGAGGTGGAACTCCCTCATGATAGGCTCCCCTGAGTGGGGAGCCCAAGGGGATGCCAAGGGGGGCGCTCAGCCCTGCTGGGTGTGGAGCTCCTTGGGGTCCTCCATGCTGTGCACCTCCAAGTTATGCTCCTCCTCGTCCAGCAAGCATGAGTTGCAGTATCTGTTGGTTTTGGGCCACTAGCTGCTGCATGGGCTCCAACATTTGTTGTGGATTGGGAGCTGGAGCATTTGAGACAGGGTTGGTAGGTGGAGGAGCAATTTTCTCTTCTCGTGGTGGATTGTCTTCGTGTTGGTTCATGGATCTGGTAGTGATCGTCATTGGTTCAGCAAATAGAATGTTTAAGAGAGAATTTTGTCGCTTTCCTACAGACGACGTCAAACTGATGATGCACAAAATAGTTTTTGCACACCATCTGTCAAGTGTGAATAATAAATGCAAGAGTAAAGTAAGGAGATTGAGAAACACAAGTAATTTATAGTGGTTTGATCAACTCGATCTACGTCCACTCTTGAATAACTCTAATTGTCAGGTACTTTATTAACTCAAGAGAGTGGAGAGCAGAGAGTACAAACTTTGAGGGAGAAGAGAGAGTCGTGCTCAGGTTAAGTGTGATGCCCCCCAAGTGTTGGTGGAGCGTGCAATTTATAGTAGTCCCTTAACAGGTTGGGGCTATTTTTTAGTAACTAAGCAACCATTTCGGTGGAGCTCATGACTTCTTCTCAACGGGTGACGTGGTTGAGGAGCTCTCCATGAGATGCGGTCAAAGATAAGGTGAGGGTGGACCATTTTCTTCTGCGGTGCAAGTAAGGCCCCCATGCTCTCCCTCTTGATGACGTGGCTAAATAGAGTGTCTGACTGGTCTTGGTGGATTTTTTATGAGGTTGGGCTCCTCAATTGAGATTTGGACTTTCCACATAAATTGGGTTATTTGGGCTTAACCCATCAAATTTTATTAGCAAATTAATTTATTAACCTAAATAAAATTAATCATGAGTCCATTAATCAAAGGGAGAATTATAATTTATACTCTAAAAGATTTAAGAATTTTATTTTTAGCTCCTATAGGTTAAATTTTTTATATTATACCCTTATGTATAATAAATGTTACAATATAACCTCTCCATTAGATTTTGTTCATCATTCCATCATGAGAACCCGCTTTCTCCAATCCTTCTTTTTCCTTAATATTTTCTTGATATTGATTCTTTCGTTAGTAAAAATTTCGCCTATTTATAGAGGCCTTTAGTCTTCCCCTACCTCATTTCCCCCTCTATTTTTCTTTGAGACTTCCTATAGAAGCCATCCTATTTTCTTTAAAGGCTTATCTTAGAAGTAATCTTTCAAAGGCTTCTCCAAGAAGTCATCTTCTTTTATTTAAAGGCTTCCTCTAGAAGCTACCATTCCCCAACCCATTTCTCTCCCTTATGTTCCATTTGGTATAATGAAAAAAATAAAATTATGGAAAGTTAGAGGGATAAATAAAATATCATGTTTGGTAAGGAAGGAAAATAGGAAAGATGAAAAAGTGAATGAATTAACTTCCCTTCCAACTCACCAAAATCAATCCCTCCAAAATTAGAAAGAAAGTGGATGAAAAATTAATTATTTGTGTTGAGATGTATCTTATTTGCCTATATATTATGTATACATTAATTTCATAGAAAAATACAATGATAAAATATGTATATATATATTAAAAATTAAAATTAAAATTAATATATATATATATATATATATATATATATATATATATATATTTTTCATCTTAATTAGGGGTGAAAATTTTTGACTTAACACGATGACACAACTTGAACTCGACACGAATTTTATGACACAAACTTGAAAATGATCTGACACGCAAACAAGAAATATAAAAGGTTCATAATTTTATGACTCAACACGAATCTAACATGAAAGGACTCCATTGTCACCCCTAATATTAAACAAAAAAAAAATTACTCATTTTTATTTTCCATTCAACCAACCAAACATAAAAGAAGAAAAATATATCATTCATATTTTTCATCTTTGAAGGATAAAAAATGTACCACTTTTACTTTTCATCCTTCCTACCAAACAGAGCATTAATCTTCTCTTTCTCAAATCACAAAAAATACATGGAGACTAGGAGCTCGAAGAAGGTGGATACTGTTGGCGAGATGATGGAGAGCTCAAGAGAGTTGGCCCAAGGGTTGGGCGGCGCCGGTGGCCTGCTGGATGCCAGTGGCTTGCTGGGCAGCGCCGAGAATGTAGTGGGCAACTGTGTTGGCTTGTTTAACATAGTCAAGAGTTCAAAGAAACTTGGAGAGGACTTCCGTGGTGACAGGGGTGGCGCCCAAGGGGCTTGTGTCGAAGGCGGCGCCCATGGGGTTGTGTCTCTTGCTAGGACAGAGGCTCCGTCTAGTCATCCTGGTTCGGGTAGTACTTCGGTATCTATGTTGCATGACGTGAAATTGGCTAAGGGGCGACTTTGGGGGTTCGTAACCCGTGCGGAGGTTCAGGGGGTTGCCTCTCGAGGTCCAGAAGGGCATTGTCGACGCGACTATGGAGGGTTTTGCTTTGGTATGTCCCGCTCTCTTCTTTGGTTTTGTACCTGTCTTTCTTCCTTTATATTTTAGTTTTGAATGCTTGTAGGTGGCTGCTGCTTTGCCCTACTTGTTTACAAATACGCTGAAAATCAGGGAGGCAATCGATGGCCAAACAGCGAGAGGTGGGCATGCGAGGCTACTGAAGAGCAGTTGAGGCTCGAGCGGCAGATACGAGATGATGTCGTAAAATAGTTGAGGCTAGCATGCAAAAGAGCTGCTATTTTTGAGACCGAGCTTCTGGTGTCCCACAAGAGGGACGCCTAGCTGGAGGCTGACCTTTGAGCAGCTCTTGAGAAAGCTACTAGCGCAGAGACTTACTCCATAGAAATAAAAAAGAAGAGGAATGCTGTTAAGAAGGCCAAGACAAACGCCTTTATTGACAACTATGATGAGCTCAAGAGAAAGATCTCAGCAGCATTCCCTGCTTATGACTTTTTTGGCTTTCTAACTTATGAGGCTCTCGAGACTAATGAGGAGGACGTGAGCGACTATGAGAGCGGACATTAATAGTAAAACTCATTGACAATATGTAACGGTTGTTGGGAATATAACGTGCAAAGATTGAGTATTTTTATGTTAAGCTGGTTCAAGAATGTGTACATGGTGAACGTGGTAGTGTTTACATGCATTGCATTTATTGTTTTACCATTAGTTCTGGTTAAATTCAAGTATTCTAAAAAAGAAAAAATGATCTATTTTTAACCAGAGTCAAATCTTTGCCCAACTGAGTTCATGGTTAGGTTGAGATTTGGATCACTTGCTCGAATTGCACACCCAGTTGTTGACGTCTTTATTTGGGACTAATAAAAAAATTGTAACTACCTTTTTTAATGCATAATCATTTTTTATTTATCCATGCAATGAAACTTGTAAATGCACTGTCATAACATGTGTGTGAAGGCACGATAAAATATAAAATTTATGACCCAAAAAATAAATTCACTATATTAAATTTTTTCAACACGTGTATACTATTGTATATGAATAATGTTTGAAATTAAAATTATATTAACTATAAATTAATTAAATATTAAATGATTAAACATATGATAGAAATGATTGATGTGATATTTTTAGGGAGAAAATATATAAATGATTAAACATATGATAAAAATGAGTGATGCGACTTGACATTTGAGTCTGACAGATGGATGATGGGTGAGGTAAGTGATTGGTGATAGTTTTAAATGAGAAAATATGACCAGAATAAAATTCAAAATATGAACTATTTTATTATATACATATAAACTACCCACTAAACACAAATATTGATTAAATCTAAAAATTATTAATGAGAATAGAATTGAAGTCGTCATAGTTTATGATGCACCTTGGAGCTAACACCATGTCATTAGACTCGAGGGTATTGATCGAGATGAGTTACTCGAACTTTGTTTGGACACAATTCAGATAAAATTTGACTCGAGCTCGTTTATATATAAAATAGTTGAATTATTCGGACTCAACTTGAATTTTAAACGAGCTGAGTTTGAATAATTTTTTAGTCTCATTAAAATAAACAAGCTTGATTCGGGTTCAAGTTCGTAAAACTCGGTTCAATTAACACCCCTAATTAGATTATCAATATGAATTTTTGAATTAAATTTTTAATGATGAATTACTTCAGATATTTAAAGAGAAAAAAATGTTAATCAATCCCTTAACAATCCTTCAAGTTTAATTTCGTATTTACAAATTCTATTAACAAATTAATTTATTAACCTAAATAAAATTAATCGTGAGTCCATTAATCAAAGGGATAATTATAGTCCAAAAGATTTAAGAATTTTTATTTTTCGTTCCTATAGATTAAATTTTTTATATTATACCCTTAAGGCTCGTTTGATTGTCGTATTAAAAATGAATGGATTAGATAAAGTAATATAGTCTAATACAATACATATGAATTAAAGAAAATATTAAATATGGTATTAGAATAATACGTAATTTTATTTAGTATTTGACAATATACAATATATAAGCGTTGAATAGTAGTTATTTAATCTAATCAATTGTTTGGTTAGAAAATTATTTAAATGTATTAATGTTGAATTAATAAAAATACCATCAATCAGTGTTTGTTACATTGATGACAACTTAAATTTATCACTTGGGAGGTTATAATAGTAAATGTGTAGAATAATACATTTAAGTTGAATTATAATACCACCTCTTTTGGTTGGATTATAATACCACATCTTTTATGGTATTAAAAAACCTTCATAATATAGGTCTATCGTATAAAAAATATATGTAAATATACATTTTTAAAATTAATACGGTATTAAATTTGCTTATTAAATAAAATATTAGATTCGATTAAATAAAAAATAATACAATATAATATTTAATCCCCTCATAATACGTCTACTAAACAAGCCGCTAATGTATAATAAATGTTACAATATAACCTCTCCATTAGATTTTGTTCGTCATTCCATTAAAGTCAATAAAATGATTTTCAGTGAAAAGGGCAAGAAGTTGATTGAAGAATTATATTGTAATATATTAAAGTATAAAGTAAAAAAATTAATTTTTAAAAATATAACATAAATTATTAAATTTTGGAGGTATAAAGTGTGATTCTCCCATAATTCAACCTTTTAGGTCACGGGAATATCCTTGTCTAAGCGAGGGTGGTCTAGTTTTTATCAAAGGAAAGAAATAATTATACGTGTAAATTAGTTCGAACGTTTTTTACAGTTTAAGTTAAAAAAAAGAAGAAGAATAAAGTCGATTCGCTTTTCTTTAATATCCGAGTAGCCACTCACGAGATTCTCTGTCCTCTCCTCTCCCCTCCTCTCTCTCTCTCTCTCCTGATGTTTTCGAGTTTCGACTCCTAAAAGGTTTTCTTTTTCCTTCTCCCAAACGAACTCTGGTGAGAGAAGACTATTAAAGAAAGAGAAGCTGCTTCTTTTTCTTATTCGGCTTCTTCTCCGGAGACATATTGAAGAGTGCTTTCTTTGCCGGAGATCGTCATGGGAAGAGGAAAGTTCAAGGCCAAACCCACTGGTCGTCGCCAGTTCTCCACCCCTGAAGAGCTCAGTTATTACCCTTCTCTCTCTGTCTCTCTCTCTCTCTCTCTCTCTTCATGTATTTGTTTTTAGATCTGGATTATCTGGATCTTAGTTTTGATCGAAGAGGAATTGATTGGGTATTGGTTTATTATCTATGATTTAGATTGAAGTCGGGAAAATTGTTGAAGCGGATTCTGAATTTTAGGTTGCTTTAATTTATACTTATTGGGTTAATTTATTGTTGTTCAATTTACTGAATTCCCGGAGCTGGTTGGGGTTTTTCTTTGATTTGGGTCGAAATTTTGAATATACCAAAATTTTTATTTGTCGGGTCTCTCTGATTTTTTAGGTAATTTGTATTGGTATTCAAAATATATTGACGATAAATTATGTTGGATCATGGGCTTTCAGTAACTTCGATGATGAAGAAGAGTTTGACTCAATAATCGAGGATGGTTCAGTTTTAGTTAAGTTGTGTGATTAGTTTAGGAATCCCAAATATCTAGTGGACCGTATCACCTGATGTGTGAGATCAAAAGTGCGCCTCTTATTGTTGTAGAGGGAGATATTACATTAAGGCATCTGATTTGGGGAAGATAAAGGAGCAGAAGCATTAGTAGGCACTTGGTTGTTTTGTATGTTTAGTTCATGTTTTGAGTTCTGGGCTTCTTCTAGCCAAACAAAAATCAAGGCTGACTTATAAGTTATATACCAATGGAGTAGATTATCGTCATTCAGAAGTCATTGGAAAATTAAAAAGTTAAGGAATCTTATTCCAATCAGTTCAGTGTTTTTATGCAGTTCCTTGAATTGATAATTATTTTTGAAAGGTAATTACTTTTCTTTCTTTTTTTTTTTCTGGGATTTATTCTTGAATTGGGATACTTTGTCTGAAATTTTTCAAGAAAAGAGAACCATGAAAAACAAATTTAAAAACAGGAAATAAGAAAATCCGGAGCTGAATAAAGGAGAAATATAATACTATATGAGAGATGTTTGGTTTTGAACTTCAATTTGCTTCTGCTTTTGTTGGGTACTGTGTTGAGTTATTTAAATTCCAGAGACATTCACTTCAACTTTCGCTGATTATGTACTTGATGTCATCTTTATGGTTTTTGGTGTTTTCTCAAGTTTAATTTTTATTCCTTTATTTTGGTCTTCTCTTTCTTGTGGGTGGCAATCTTTACAGCCTAGGGTAAAGACTCTTGCCTACAATTGGGGTGGTGGCTGACGTTAACTATAGACTAACATCTATTTTCTATTGGTATATGCAGTTGCTGGTACCTCCTCGCGTCCTCGCACATTTAGACAGGTAATTGTATTTCCTTTGATGTTTTAAGAGTGGCTCAAAATACTGATGTATGTTGTTTCATGGTTTCCTTTTAATATATATGGAATTTTCATGTGGAACTTCTTGTCTTGATGGGCTTTACTACAAAAATGGTGAATTCATCACTAGAAAAATTCCCCAAAGAATTGTTTCAAGAAAAGCTGAGTTTTTTTGGATGAATAAAAAAGCTAAGTTGATGGTCTTAAGTTTCTGACATGGACATGGGTGCACTGGGTTTTGACGGGGTATGAGATGTGACAGTGATGCAAAACATAGAAATGGAATGTAACTCTATGTCGATTTAAATTGAATGTGCATGCATGTGAAAAACAGAGATTTTTTTTGATGAAAATGATAATAATTACCAGTTGCTTGGCCAAAAAGGATCATAGCATTGTGCACATTTTTTGAGGAAATAAAAGTGAATACTCTCTTTCATGTAAGCTATAAGATTGTTAGACAGGTGGGTATACTTTTCGTATTGATTTGTGCTGCACATGAAAATGTGTATAATGAGAAGTGCATTTTATGTAATTGCCCTAAGTTGTTCTTGCGACTCATCTCCATTTTGCATCCCTATATTTCACCTTTAAATGCCAGAAGACAATGTGGCCATTTGAAGCCTAGGTGACATGCAAATATACCCTTATGATACTAGTATGTTTTGGATCGACACTTGCTGCCATATGGATCTCATTTGGGTCTTCTTAATGTCATCAGGAAAAAGCAGAAGTGGAAGAAGATGAGAGATCTGAAGAAGAATCTGAAGAGGAGTCTGAGGAAGAACCTGATGTCAGTATATTGTCACTCAGTCCCTCATATCAAGCATCTTTTCCTTTCAGTTTGTGTTCAGAGATGGGTTTCACTTGTGTTTTCTTGTATTATGAAATGGCTAGACAATCTCATATGAGCTTTTTTTTTTTGGCAATGCTATTGACAGAAGCGGAAAGGTACCCAAGGTGTCATTGAGATTGAGAATCCTAATTTGAATAAGGCAAAGATGCTCAAAGCTAGAGATGTTGATGTAAGATACATACGTTATTCATTTATTTAGAATTTTGTGATAACTGCAGTGTGTAATATTCTTTTTGTTTTGCAGATCGAGAAAACAACTGAACTTTCAAGACGTGAGAGGTTTGTGAATGCTCGTCTACTTTCCACTTTATCAATTTCCTCTCCCTTTGTTCATTTTTCCTGTTTTTGTAACTCCCAATGGGCAAAGAGTAAAGAGAAAACAAAAAATTGTTCAATCTTTCCTTTGAGAATCAGTTTCTTTCTCCTTTGTCTGAGTATCTGATTCTCTTCATCTCATGGAATTGTAATTCCCCCTACCCAGCCCAAGCTTGAACAGGAAAATGCCCACCACCTTCCTCATCTTTTGAACAAAAATTGTCTACCCTTGAGGTCCATTGGTATAATAAAATTGCCTAGCAGCCATTTGGATCCATTTTCTTTTTGAATTTATAATTTTTGTAATGTTGTTTTCAAGTGAAAGAGATTTTTTTTTTATTTCTTATGCTTTCTTTTATTGTTCACAGAGAGGAGATAGAAAAACAGAAGGCTCATGAAAGATATATGAAGCTGCAAGAACAAGGGAAAACAGAACAATCAAAAAAAGATTTAGGTACGACACTAGATTAGTATAGTTCATTCATATGCTTTGAAGATTTGGTGTTACTTCTAGTTGCCTGGGCATTAGTTAGATTTTGTGTTTAACTGTATTTTGAGGTAGACTTTTTTTGAGTAATTTTGTGTACTGGGGCATACTTCTGCTTATGTAATGATAATGTAATGATTTTGGTTAGTGTCATACATGCATTGTTTGATTGG
This sequence comes from Ilex paraguariensis, assembly GCA_963454935.2. Taxonomy (NCBI): domain Eukaryota; kingdom Viridiplantae; phylum Streptophyta; class Magnoliopsida; order Aquifoliales; family Aquifoliaceae; genus Ilex; species Ilex paraguariensis. Next base: position 843,362 of record CAUOFW020002280.1, read on the forward strand.
CTGAACAAATACCATATGATTTTGAAGCCCAAAATGAATCCTGCGGAGCCCAAAAGAACACAGGAGGCTTTTTCATTTTAGAGGGAAGTTTTGTGAGCAGTTCGTAGAGTATATTGTATGCTAATAAGTAGTTGGTAGAGTCTATTATTTGTATTGATTTAGGATAGTGAGTTGTTGGTAAAATGTACTGAAGTTTGATTGAGTTTCCCTTGTTGAGGTTATTTAGGTCTTTCTAACAAAAGGCATATGTGGGCATTGGTTCTGGTCCTATTTTAGTTAGTTTGCTATTTGGGCTTATTTGGAGTCCTCCTTTGTGGTTTAGAATAGTCTGAAAACATCGAAGTTTCCTATTTTGAGGTATTGTTTCACATGATAATTCCCCTTAGCCTCTTAATATATGTAACATCTATTTTATTTAATACAGTTGAGATTATTTATGTGCTTTGCCTGCCCTGATGAGGGCTGGGTGAGATTTGTTTTCTTATTGTTCAATTACCCCTTGTTTCATCCACTGTTCTCCATCAACAAAGACTAAGCCACTCCCTAAATAGCATTCTAAACTCGTATCGTTTTTTGCTCTGCCAACCTCTGGTAAATTCTAAGCTCCTTTTCCTGCCTTTTTGGCCTTAAATCAAATATCTAGAATCATTGAAAGCTTGTTGTCCAGGACTTCCAGCACACGTTTTTATAAATTTCCTGCAGGCAATAATCCCCTAATATCAATATACTTCTTTGACAACTGGTTGATTTTTTTAGATGAAGAGAAATTATAATATTTGACGATTTATGGTTGATTCTGTCCTAATTGTGCAGAGCGTTTGGCCCTTATACGACAACAAAGAGCAGAGGCCGCCAAAAAACGAGAAGAGGAAAAAGCTGGTAACATTCTGAGATAACTATTCTTATCTGTAGCTTTTTGTTCCCATGAATATGTTATGATCAGTATACTAATATTTTTCATTTTTTCACAGCCAAAGAACAGAAGAAGGCTGAAGCCCGGAAATGATTTTGGCTGGTGTCAGGAAACTACTATGTCAAACAAGTACTTATGTTTTAGTGTTAGTTTTAGTAGGCTTATAATCAAGGAATGTTATTTTATGGATCACTGTTTGACCATATAGAATCCCCTATTTATCAGAAGTTTTAGCCTTTTATTTTTTATTTCGGTGTATGTTGGTTTTATACTGGAAGAATCCTGCTAAGAACTAATACTGATTTGTTAAGAGAGTTCTTGAGCTACTGATAGTGTGCTAGTTATTTTTTATTTTTTCCTGTGGTGCTTTGGAGGGAACCTCAGTTACGTACCCTAATAAGACTAACACTAGAAATGTCTGCCTTCATAAGGGGTAACAGACAGGCAGGTGGCTGATTTAGATTGACAAGGCAGACATAAGGGTAATGTCTGCCTTGTTTCTCACCCAGCTTAGCTAGGCAGTCAGCGCACTGGTTCCTTTCCCCGAGTGTGTGCCACAGCATGATGTTGTTGGTACTAATGATGTGCTTGCAATCCTCAATCGATGCTTTGAATGGGTGGCATCCTGGTGTGTTGTTCCCTGCAGTCGGTTGAAACTTTCGAGTGAATCCGTCTTAGGGATGCAGCTCACTCCTCTGCTTTGGGCCATAAAAAGGCCTTTGTAGATTGCCCACAGTTTTGCCTTGTAGCTTGTTGTGTGGTTGATCCTTCCGAAGAACCCTACCTTCCAGTTGCTTCTGTCATCTCTTAGGATCCCTCCAATATCAGCTGAGCTGGGTTATCTTTGGAGCATCTGTCGGTGTTGATTTTATGCCATCTCGGAGGTGGGAAATCCAGCCAATTAGTTATGGTTGTGGTGTTAATTTCTGGGACTTACCTCTATGGAATGCTTCCACAGTTTCCTGGCCTAGCATTCTGGCCTTTCTGGCCACCGTAGGAACCTCTGATCTTATGTTCTCAATACATTCTTAGTTTCTGTGTTTCCAATTATTCCACAGGATTGATAGAAATAGTTGGGATCAGGGTCTACTATTCCAAGAGTAGTTGGCTCCAATGCTGCAATATTTCACAAGCCATTCATTGGGTAGGAGGAGGTATCTCTGGCACTTTCCTTTGGGGTTGGAGTTTTTTTTTTTTTTTTTTGGGGGGGGGGATGGTGCATGACAATGAACATTAAGTATTTTAACTTTGGTGGTATTTCTAATTTCTAATTTCCATATCCAGTCCCAGTCTGTAACTTGCGACTGCTCTAGTTTTCCTTCTGGTTATGGAGGTATAGAAGGCTTTTGATGAGAACTTACCTCCAAATTGCTTTGGCTCCTCAAAATGTTCGCACTAATGTACCAGCTACAAACACTTGACCCTTTTTAGATCTTGCAATGGCAGAAGGCCCGTTGTCATTTGTTTTTTTTTTATCTGTTTTAGGGTTTCTGGGTTAGTCAAATTAAATTCATCCTAGTAGTAGTGTTCTACTTCCTGTCTTTTCTTTATCATATACTTTCATATATAGGCAGATACAGGGTTATCAATAAATTACGTCTAAATAATATTATAATTTTTTGTTCGCCCCGGAAAGGATTTATATCTCATTTTACACCATGCAGTTATGTAGTACTTTCTTCTTTATTTATTTATTTATTTTTGGGTAATATGGATTCCTCACAAAACCATGCATTCTTTAGAGTTGTTACTATATCATAAACTTTTGATGTACGCAATTGCCCATAAACTATATATATAAATTAAACCTAGGTTTTATGTGGTCATTGGAACTAGATATATAGATTTACGTCTCATTCTTTGCTCGACTATTGAACCAATCCATAAGAGTTTATTTGTAGTATATTATGCTTTCAAGAATACAATATTAGATTCCTTTTATTTATTTAAACTTAAGCAAAAAGGGTAGAGTTATTGTGGTGACTAAGACCCTGTCTTGATGAAAGATAATTTATGGATAAGGAGACTCAACTTAAGATCTCAAGTACATGGTTACCTTTATAATGCGGGCTTTGATTTGGGACAAGCCCGCTTAGTTATTTTTTACAAACCCAAAGGTGAGATCTACATTGGGCCCATCTGTTTTTGGTAAATAGCCTCAGCACTGGCTTTACGTTACGTTAGCAGTTAGTGATATGATTTGTTAATACGATACGAAATTAGATGGTTTGAATCTTTCTTAGACAACCTATTTAGTAAATAAGTGGACTCAACTTGACACGTTTAATAAACAAATCAAGTAAGGGTGAAGTCAATCAGAAGAAATGTACAATATGACTCATATATATATCATTTCTACCTGGTTTATTCATGACACGATTCATTGGACAGGAATTAATAAATGAATTGGATATGAGTAAAGTATTTTTTTGATACAACTCCGCTAAAATTCGACATGAACCCGCCGCACCTGACACGATTGACATGTCTAGCTAGTACCCAAGGAAGCAACCCGAAAAATAAAGAAAAATAAAACTGTAGTTATCACCAAATTTCAGAAAAAAGGAAAATATCTGTTTCTGACAATCACACTGAATGCAACTATGCAAGCTGAAGCCCATATTTGCATTTGTGTTCAAAAATTAGTTTGGCCTTTTTATTGTGGCCATCCGTTCAATGAAACTATTGAATTGAAAGTGAACTTTATCGAATATTTGAAACTTACAATTAATTCTACAATTGTATTGAATTACGTCCCTATAGCATTGTTGATTTGAGATATGTCCAGTGGGTGGGAATTGTATAATGTTTTTGTTGGCAACTCTCCATGTTCATGTTCATGGCTCTAGCTGGTTTCATACTGATAGTTCAATAATTGCCTTGGGTCTACAATATATACCTAACAAGTAAATGCAATACCTGTACACCCACCTCATTAAATCAACAATAAAATATTTTCATTTCTCTTGGCAAAAATAGTTTTTGCAAATACAATACAAATTCTGTCCTCACGAGAGCTTCTCTATCTTCTGATGGATTGCATTTCAAAGTTGTAGATATCAGTCATAACCCAGTACGGGTTTTTTTTTTGGTATTACGGCAAGAATGCTCGGACCAGCTTACACATATTGTGATTGATTCCCTCTCCAATACAGTCAAAAACAAATTATCTACTTTGAGACTAGGATAAAAAGCAAAGCACAGAGACTGACATAGTAGAGCAGTCAATTGAAATTGAATCGACTGTTTCACAATCATTGTAGGAATTATACTTAGTGATTTGCGAAGGCTGATTATGCATGAGATTACAAAACATTGAATCTAAACGTGGTGGAGTTTTTATGCTAGTAAGACTGCTCTATTTTATTACATAATGGGTGATTACAATTTTATGATTAGTGTCGTACTCTATGATTATAATTTTATTACATATATATATATATATATATATATTTTTTTTTTTTCATTCCATCCAAATTTGATTTTACGGTATAGATGCTTATGACCTCCCCTATACTCCTACAATATATGTAGGGTTGATAATCGAGCCAAGTTATTGAGGCTCGACTTGGGCAGAATTCAGTTCGAACTCGAGCTTGTGTTTTAAACGAACCGAAATTGAACAATTTTTTAGACTCATTTAAAAAAATAATTTTCATATCCGCATATTATAATCAAATAACATTACTCAGTATAAATATGTAGCTCTTTCTCCACCTTTAATATTGAGAGAAACCCTACTCTTTTTGGAACCATACGGTACACGGAATATAAAATTATTCGAATAGCTTCCATGTGGGTCGAGGGTTAGTAAAATTCTGGTCCGGGTGGGTCTGATTTCAGAAACTGTTATTAAAAATATTGTTGTACCAATATACAAAGAGTAATAAAGGCTTTGAGTAACAGCAACGTCTCGGTAGAGGCGGACAATTCTATGGTATCCTGCCCGTTGAATACTCGCTAGGGAGAGATTTGTCGCCTTTGTGTTCTTATTCGGCTGGAATCTGAATTAATCGGAGTCTACTGTGGCTACCGGAAAATGGATGGTCTAAACCAAAAAAAAAAAAAAAAATCTACGGTATAGAAAAAAAAAAAAAAAATCGGTACAATATAACCATATACAATTTTTTGAAAGTGAAGTTATAATTTTTTGAATGATTTCAAACATCAAAAACGTTATAACTAGACCCCAAAAAAGAGAAAATTTAAATTCAAAAATTTATAGTTTTTAGGATTAATCTTAAAATATTATGATCGATCATAATGGTTTATTTTTTTTTTTTTTTTGTAATTAGACCCAAAAAACTTGAATTTTATCCAGATCCAAGTGAATTCTGTGTTGGTAAATTTAAAGCCACTGCTTTCCAAGAACTGGTTAGCTGCTATTTGGAAGTGGTTGAGTAAACTCCAAGGTAGCTCAATTGATGGTATCTCAATTGATAATAGAGACGAACTGTAAACGCAAACGTCTTGAGTTCGAATGTTGATTAGGTCATGGAGATTTATCGGTCATGGATATTCTAATTTCGATGTGGATAGTCTATCTTTAATCAAATTAAAGAGAAGATTAGTCAAAGTACAAACAAACTGATTCGAACATCCTAAACATTGAACCAAAAAACAAAAAGAGTGCCACTAAGTAATTACTAGGTGGTGTTTTGTGCCTTGTGCATTATTCTTTTGCTCAACTGTAGAAGGAACTGAAAGTTTTTTAGCTGGCCGTTGGCTTCTTTATGTGAAGCAGTTTTCTGATCCATTGCTTGAAAAAGTTCAACCAAGTTCGATATACTCCCTTATATATGTTGAAAGACAGGAAGTGTGATGTTCATACGTACCTAAAAGTTTATTACTGGGTATAGGTTGATCTAATAGCTTACCGACCACCGGTGTAGCTCTATCATTTTGAGAGTATAATTAGAATCATCGGTTATCGATCGGCTCAATAATGTAACTTATTAGAACACTCGAAAATTAATATTCGAAGACCTAATATACATCTCTGAAACTCATACCGATCCAAAAATTTAAACCTATAAGTGATCGGCTCATCCATAATATATTAAGACACGTTAATTTTTTATTTTTTGAAATGTGAAATTTTCACACATAAAATATCCTTACACTTTAGATATTGTATGATTTTTGTGCCATTGATAAGTCCTTTGTTATAATTTAAGTGGGAAACACACTCGTATAAATTCACAAGTTCAATATTTTCCACATTCTTTAATGACCAGTAACTCCTATTCTTAAGAGACATATTTTTAAATTAGTTCAAGTTACTGTAACTAGCTCAGAACTTGAGAGAATCGTTGGTGGAAATCTAGACAACTTGTAGCAAAAAAAAAAATCTACAATCAATGGATGGTGGATGATTTATTATTGAAATATAGTTGAGAAGAACTGGATCCAATTCCAATCATACATCCATATCTGCATGGAAGGACCACAAAGGAGATTGGACAAAAAAAGAAAGAAAAAGAGGTGTCCTGTCAATTTAGTATCTTCCTATATCTACACGTATGTATTGATTGCAATAACATTTCGAGTGGTACTCTTTCTCCATCATTATCACATAATGAATCATAAATTCAAGTGAAACTCATTTTAAATCAAAATAGTAGATGACGAGACACTCAGAAATTGAAAACATTCAATGCACGAGGAGATTGATAGGGTTAAAATCCATAATTCAATGAAATAATGCTATTTAGATCTAATATCCCACCTAATTTGCGTATTGAATCTACTAATGTTGTTAAACTAGCAGTAGATTCTTTTGCCCTTGTTTATAAAAATAGTTTTTTAAGGCAATCTAGCCACTTTCAAAGTGAATGAATTCAAGAAAGGTGGTTGAGATCACTTGAAACATCTTAGGAAGAGTTTGGTTTATCAACCCAAACCAATGGTGACAAAAGTTAATTTAAACCCCTCCCCAGACACACACACACACACACACAAAAGTGCATCTTCAACATGGAATCTTTTCATATCCACCCATAAACAACCATAGTATTAGAGCTATAAGATTGGAGGCAACTGTCCATTTGCCTCCTTAAAAAAAAAAAAGCCACCCAACTTCTTTTCTCTCAGTTAGACACAACTACAATAATATGATCTCTACTAACAAGCATTTGTTAACCTATCTTCATCACTATCCTCTTGTCTTCCTGATCTTGTTTCTTCATGTGTTAAACTTTATCTGTCATGCTGAAGATCATAGTACTAATCTATCCAAAAACAAGGCTTGGAACCACTCAGTTTCTGCTATTTTAATCTTTGGAGACTCAACAGCTGATCCAGGGAACAACAACTACATACAGACTCCTTTCAAGAGCAATTTTCCACCTTATGGGAGAGATTTTATGGATCAAATTCCGACCGGAAGGTTTACAAATGGGCGCCTTGCTAATGACTTTGTTGGTAAGAAATTATTATTTTTTTGTTTGAAAGAAAGGCTACGTACATTCATGCTGGTTAGTTCAGTGGTCGAACATGGGATAATTTGTTGTAAACACGTCCATTTTGGCTCTAATTGATATTTGTGGTTTACGATTGATTACATGTATCGGATTTCTAAGAAACACATGGTTGAGACGATTTTTTTATTGAATAGTAAGAGTGATGTTTTTGGATGTGAATTGTCTGTGTTTGAATTGGTTTGTGTTTGATTGCAGCTAAGTATATTGGTGTCAAAGAGAATGTGCCTCCATATTTGGACCCAACACTGGGCATTGAGGAGCTGATGACTGGAGTCAGTTTCGCCTCTGCTGGATCTGGATTCGACCCTCTTACACCAAGAATAAGCGTTTCTCTCTCTCTCTCTCTCTCTCTCTACATGTTACAATCTCAACAATGGCTCGAATCTCATTTCTTTCCCACCAACTATTGAGTCTCACAGTATCATTTCCACTAATTGAATTGATTTTACATTGCCGAAAACCAATCGTCTATCATGTTTTCCATGCAAAATGTCCGAATACAATCCTAACGGCCAGCTCAAGTAGTAATAGAGATAAATTATAAATCTAAACGTCTTGAATTTGAATTTTGGCAGCCCTTTGGGTCAGGCCATAAAGGATTTATCCCTCGTGAATACTCTAGTCTTAATGTGAACGGTATGCGTTTGATTGAATCGGAGAGGAGATTAATTGAGATGTGCATAGTAAATTGGTCTGAACATTCTTGACCGTTGAACGAAAAAAATAAAAATGTCCAAATGCACATTTAAATATGCGCTTTCAATGTCTGTAGTTGGGATAGTGTAAAACCAATAACCTTAGACGAAGGTACAAAGTGAAAAATATGAGAGAGGTTAATGTAAAAGCAATGACCATAATTAGAGTTATAATATGAGAAACGTGAAAATAATTATTTGAGAGCTAAAACGTATTGACGGGTTAAAGCGGAATTTTGCCGTATACGTAAAATATATATCGTTTTTCTTTTTCTTTTATATTTTGAAATACAGCTCCTTCATTTATGTGGGTTTGTCTCATTTCAGAATGTGATCTCACTGTCTAAACAACTAGATTACTTCAAAGTGTATCAAAGTAGATTGGAGGCTGCAATTGGGAAGAAAAGAACAAAGCATCTGATAAAGAATGCTTTGTTCTTTGTCAGTGCTGGGACGAATGACTTTGTTGTCAATTATTTTACTGTACCCATTCGAAGGAAGAGCTACAACCTCCCAACTTACATGGCTTTCTTGTTGCAGCAAGTCCAGCTGTTCATGCAGGTTTGGTTATTTTATTTATTATTTTATCTTACATTATTATTTTTAGAAACCAAACAAAAATCGAGACAAAATTAATAAACTTTTGGTTTAAATTTAGACGGGTCTGGTGGTAAATAGGTGGATTGGTTAGACCCCATCAAATAAGTAGGTCGATAAGATACAAACTAAACACTACTTGAACTCACTGAATATGACTTATACACAACACATATTTGACATGACACAAATCCGATTATATGTAAAGGTTAGAGATTTGCAGCAGGGGTGAGTTAGGTGAGAGAGAGGAAGATGAATGATAAAATTGGTAATTTATTTTTTTAATTAAGGAAAAAAATTATTCATTTTATAACACGCGCAAATTTAGCACGTGCAATTACTGCACCGTTATAAAAAAAAAGGGATTATGTTAGTTTTGCAGTTTGTTCACAAATTAGAGGGGATTAAGTGAAACTCGTAAAAATAGAGGGGGTGAAGTGAGATTGAGGCTTAATACAAGGTTTTTTTTTTACCCTTTTTATTATTATATTTATTAAATTAATTTTAGTTTATAGAAAAAAGTATGAGCATAAGTTCGATTAAGTAATAATAAAATTTTAGATATAAAACTGAGTATTAAAATTTTTATTCACAGGTTATATGAGTCAACACGAATACGACATGAAAATAAATACGTAAACACTATATAACACGATTAATTAAATATGTTGGGTTAAAGTTGACTAGTAGTGCTCGACACAAACTCAAAATGACACAAGACCATTGTCACCCATTTATATATGATTATGAATAGATTAACTATGAATTGAATAAACTCTGACACGAAACGACTTAGCACAACATGAATCCGACCTTAATTATAACGCGGTTCAACTATTTGTGGTTGATCTTAATTGACCCAATTGAGCCATAGCTTTTTTGAGCGGTAACTTAAGTTGATTTCAACGGAATTTTTGACATGTTAGAACATTTTGGGTACGTCCATGGAATAATGGATGGACCTGGTGGTCCAGTTTCATCCGTGGAAAGTGACAAGTGTCTCACTACTTGGATAAAATTGTTAGGTTTCATTAATCTCATTTACGAGGAAGGGCCCTAAGAGTTGGTCTAGTGCATTAAATGATAGTCAAGTTGCTCCGATTTGGATCCTAACATTTAAAATTCTTGTCGTTTTATTTGAAAAATATTATTTAGACTTAATTTAATGTAATTATTGGATTAAAAGTGAGCTTTATTTAACATTAAAATTTAGAAGTATCCGGACCAACTTACGCGGATCTCGACTAATCTCCTTTTCAGTCTGATTATAGACACCGTTGAAACAAAAAACCAAAAACATTGAAATTCACAACTTGGTTGCATTGAATTAGGTCTTAATAGTATTGCTTAATTTTCTATGTTATATGAACCCTTTTGAAATTTAGAACATATTATGGATCTGGATCCTCTGCTGTTAGTTTTTTAACAGTAGATATGTTGTTTTTTGAAACGACACCGTTTCATATCAAAACAACATTATTTTATTAAGAATCATGTTACAAAACTCAAATAAAATTAAAAAAATTATAACCCAAAAACATATCATTCTTTGGGTCCCAATAATTTTGTCAATGAGATCCACTTATCTCACACTCATCCAATGAATGATATGTATTTAAATTTTAATTTTTAGATTATACAATATTTTTCTTTTATTAAATAGAATGACACCGTTTTGATGTTAAAAGACATTGTTTTGAAGAACAATACTTCTGTTGCATAGTAGAGAGTCTGAACTCTCAACACTATACCACTATCATATTTATTACATTAATTACCTCCTATCAATTAACTCACACATTGTATAAGTAAGTACAATATGACCCATGACATTTCTTATATCATGGAGCCCAACAGATTTGATATTGAGCAAAATTGATTACATTTCAACTTGAGAGGTTCATGATTTAGTGATCCAATCAACAAGTTATTTCCTTCAACGAGGTCAACCCATTGACAACACTTGTATGGAATGAAAGAGTTTCACGAAAATTGTTTTAATGGTCGAATATCACTGATCTACCGTATGATCATGAAAAAAGGAGAACAGGGTTGTTATACTAGTAGCAATACTCAAACTTAGATCATCTTTGAAAAGGAATAACTCTTCAATTAATCGGTCAAATGTACTCAAGCTTTGAGATCTATACACCTTTGTTTTTTCTTCACTTAACCTGCAGGGACTGTGGGATGAAGGGGCTCGGAGAATCGGCATGGCTGGTCTGCCTCCGATGGGTTGCTTGCCCATTGTCATCACCATCAACGCAATTTCCCGGCGCGGCTGTATCGATTTCTTCTCCGCCGTGGCCAGAGAGTACAATATAATGCTCTTGAATGAATTGAGTGCTATGCAATTTAGATTAGCAAATATTGGTGCTCGGATTGCCTATATGGACATATATGGACCACTGGCAGACATGACCCAAGGCCACAAGTTTGGTGAGTTAATCATTCTTGTTCTATTTTTCTGCTTTTTTTTTTTTCTAAAATTATATTTTATTCACTAAGTGGCTTGTAGCTATATAGAGTTTTTACCCTTTTCCCATATAAAAAATCACAATATTAAAATAAATATTAAGCCTCGTAATTTGAATAAGAATTATTGTTATATATGTTTACGATGTGATTATATAAAAGAGGATGTTCCATAGAACAATTCTCTGGATACTATAGGAGATTTTGATAGGATGATTAGTAATAATCCGTGACTGAAATTAATATGCAATACGAAAAATGAGCATTAATTATAGAATATTTATATTTTAAATAATATTTTTGTCTTTAATTATGTAATTTAAAATTAAAGTGAATAGAGAGAAAATAAGATAAAAGTAAGTGTGGATTAGTGGAGTTTTCTGGTATTGAGGAGTGCATTGATTAAGTTTTTTGAATCGGAGATCGTGCAAAGAATATGATATTTTGAATGAAGAAAAAAAAATTGAGAAGAATTTTATACCATTAGATTAACGAAGATAAAATAGTTAATAGAACTTTTGGTCTCTAAAAGATGTCCATCTTCATTGTATTAATTTTATCAATTTGATCTTTAAAGTTTTTATTTGTGTCACTTTAGTCCTTAATTAGATAATTCGTTAAGTTTTTTTGACGGAAGTGGACACATATCATTCTTTCAGATGGTATCAAGTGACCAACACGTGATCATTTCTTTAAAAACTTAACAGTCCGTCTATGTAGGGACCATTTAAATACAAATTAAATATTTTAGAGACCAAATTAACAAAATTAATATTTTAAGAACCAATTGACAAAATGTGTATACTTGAAGGACCAAAAGTCCTATTAACCTTAAATAAAAATTTGATCAATTTCGACGATTATTGTGTTTTTAAGAATTTAACTTTTTTACATGTAATGTTCGATAAAATAATTTGTTGTTTTTTTTTTTGCTAGGTTTTGCTGAGGTTAGCAGTGGTTGTTGTGGTACGGGCTTACTTGAAACAGCATTCTTGTGCAATCCCACATCCTTCGTTTGCCCGGATGCATCTAAGTATGTATTTTTCGATTCGATTCATCCGACGGAGAAGACATACTCGATCATTTTCCAGTCTCTCCAACCTACCGTTGATTACATCTTACGGGACTAAAGAGTTGACCGTAAGGTTTTGGATGGTGAAGATTACAACTAAGTGAGGTTGACATGGCTAGTGAATAACTTGAACGAAATTATTTACCAGAAGACACATTACTTTTTTCATGTATGCAAGTGTTTTTAATTACATTGTTATGGGTCCGAACAAAGTCCAAAGGAGAAAATAGTAAATAATTTTATCCCATTTTAAAATAAAAATTCGTAGTTAAGCTTACGATGCTTCACTTGGGTTAATGAATATTTTATATGCATTTAAGTGAAATTCATTGTATGCAAGTGATTTCCTTACTCGTGGCCAGTGGATGATGAGAGTTCGAGAAAAAATATATTGGAATAGATGTGTATTAAGTTTAAACTAATGCGTTTATATGGAAAAAAGTTTGATTACTTAAATCTTGGCATTAATATTCTTGTAGAATTAGTTGAGAGAGAACTAGGTCCTAACATGGGTACTTGTGCTTCTCGTTCCAAACACAATACGATTAACAAAAAAATGGGATTAGTGTCATTCACCTAATACGTTTAACTCAACGTATCCTGTTAGTGTTAAACAATATTGGAGACAACATCGATATTGCACGATCTGAATATTATTAATATTTATCAAAGAAAGGAGAAAGAAGAAATAGAGAGACAAAGAGATTCTTATTAAGATAAAATCTACGTCTATATTACACAATAACAATCTTATATACTAGGACAAAACATACTAACATAAATGACTAATCTATCATTACTAATGTACTAAATTACTCTAACATCGCTCCTCAAATTCATGACGTAACAAAACTAAACATCAAGAGTTTTTTAAAAAAAAATGGAAGCGTGCGATAATGTGAGATTTTGTAAAGAAAAATGCTAATTGCATAGTAAAAGGAAAAAAAGGAGAGAGAGATCGCGTCCAACTAAAGATGATGATACATAAAATAACAATTAATTTCAATATGATTTGTGCGCTCATAAAATGAGTTGTGGGCAATCTGTATAGTACTAGTATTATCACAATACATTGGAATAGGAATAGACGAAGAAATACAAAAATTAGAAAGCAGTCAACGTAACCAAACTATCTTTGTTATAGTGGATGTCATAGCACGATCCTCTGCTTCAGCAGAGGATTGAGCCACAATATTTTGCTTTTCCACTAAATAAGAGAATTACCAAGAAAGAGACAAGAGCCAGTGCTGAACGCTGCTCTGATACCATGTTAATATTTAATAAAGAAAAAGAAAGAAGAAATAGATAGATAAAGAGATTCTTATGAAGACAAAACTTACTTCTATATTACACAATAACAATCTTATATACTAGGGCAAAATGTATTAACATAAATAACTAATCTACCCCTACTACTAATGTACTAGATTACTTTAACAAATACGACATGACATAACTGGATTAACACTCTCCTAACCTTGAGGTGGGGGTAAATACACATTCATACACCCCTCCAAATCATGCACATCTTTCACACAAACAGACTAATATATCAAGTTTATCAATATCCTCAGAAACAACAGCAACAGCCAAAACAAATCATCCGGATCAGTTGAACAAACTGGCCCCTATAGATTTCAAAGCCTCATCAGCAATGATCTTGTACATCTTTTCTGTGGGATGAACAGCATCCCAGAACACATATTTTGTGGGATCAGCACATGTGTTCAAGCCTCTGCATGTACCACCATACTCAAACATTCCTGACCCACAACACCCCTTTGAAGTCTCTGTGAAACCTGCCAATTTCCACTTACATTTTCTCAGTAATAATGTTATTTAAACCTAATTTACTCACCTAATCAATCACAATCATTGGATTAGTTGCGGGTCTCAACAAATATTGAGGTCTACTATCAATCCAATGATTATGGATGACTAAATCCGTAAATTAGGTCCGAGAAGCAGGGCTCTTTTGTCAAATTATTTAGGTTAAAATTACAGTGGCATCCCTTGTAGATAGGTAAAAATGTAGGTGCGCCCCCTTTGATTTCTGAAATATGACTATGATCCTCACTTATCACTTCAAAAAATAAAAATAAAAATGGAGATGAATAAAAAGCTAAAAAGATTAAACATAAGAAATGGATATATCCATCACAATTCAATTAAGTTGGAAAAAACCAAATGAGTTGAAAATAAAAAATCTAATAGGAAAATGAAATAATCATGTCCATAATTCCAAAATACAACAAATTAAGAAAGTACATAAAATACCTACTGTGAAGTTAAATAAAAACCACTTTTCATGACATTTTCAGTAGAAGATATACAAAATAAACAAATCACCACATTTTCATATAAATTAAGAAAAACATAAATATTTTCCTTTATTTTTTAATATGTAATATAGGAAAAAGACAAGGGTAGTAAATGTAAAATTGACACTACCTCTGTAACTTTTACCTATAAAAACTGACATGGGTGTCCCTGTTTTTGATTTCAGAAAATCAAAGGGATATTCCTATATTGAAGGCATTCTACAAGGGCTTTAACTGTAATTTACCTAATAATATATAACTTGATAGGTTTTTTATTTTGGGTCACGCAATGTTACAAGGAGAGAGACGATGAAGTTCGAACCTGTTCTTAAAGTGTAATGGTAGGGACAGTGGTCAATAGACCAACTGTTAACCTAAACTTGATAATTGAATGCTATCATTTTTTAAGTAAAAATTGTACTAACCGTATCTTTTGGGGTTCAGTATTGATCTTTGTATGCTGCTATATATATCAACATAGGTTGTTCTTAACCCTAATGATTCCTTCAGGATTGCCAACCTTTCTTTTAACTTAATACCGAATGAGAAGGCAACTCTGTTTAATGCAGCATCACATCTAGTTTCATCCCTTAGCGTTTTGATGAGAGGCAAGCACCCTAAAGGGGGAACCCCCACCATCACTAATCTCCTGGCTCCTAGAGAATGCATTTCCTGCAAAGAAAATATGACATGAAGACGGTTGTTAATAAAGTCACGTCGTGTTAGGTTTGGATAATCCTCCACTCGAACGAGGCTTACAATGAATGATTATCATAATTCTCTCATCCGGCACAAGGAGCCGATTTCATATGGTAGCTTAGGTCATGACTCTGATACCATTTGTTGGGCATGAGTTTCCAGCTCAAAAGACACACCTAGTTGGTGGAGTGAGCCAGTCCCTTATACGGCCCTGACCCTCCTCATTATCAACTGATTTGGGACTTGCTCGACACCTTAACAATAATGAACTATTTAGCTCTTGGACAATTTTTGCAACATTCTTCTCACATCAGTAAAACCAACTATTTGAGTCTAACATTGACACAATCTATTTATTATTCTTACTAAATGATTGTCTTTTTTGATTGGTAGTCCACCAAGAAGCTGTGTATGTGTGTGTGTGAGAGAGAGAGAGAGAGAGAGACCTTAACATCACGAGACATGCAAGAGATCAAGTAATCCTGGTATTGTTGAACACTGAATTGCTTGGAGCGAATAGGTTCTGCATAGTAGTTTTGGAGGAAGTCATTTGTGCCCATACTTACTACAAATATTGCAGATCTGATGATATCCTCAGTCTTTTTCTCTCCCACCATTTGTCTCAAGTGAATCTTGTAATGTCTGAGATACTCTAATTGCTTGGAAACAGGCAACACATTCTGATTCATGGAGGGAACAAAATGGGAAAGAAATCAATTCCATTTTTACAAGAACCCAAGACCAAACCATCTGCATGCAATGTCATGTTTGATTTGAATTATGTTATTGTAGTTGTGTCATATGGTTTCGGGTATGTGTCATTTTCGTATAACTCGTCGAAAAATTGTAGATTTTGTATTATTTTTCCTCTTAAAAGTGTACTTGGTCCACACCCTCATGAAAGTGTTCTCGTTTGTTATATGTTATCCTATTGGAATTAGGTTTGTCGATCGTGTTGGGTGAGGAGAGCTCGTGTTGGGTGGGTTCATATAAAAAAAAACACTAAACTCATACTTGATTCGTTTATTAATTCGTCAAAGACGAATCGTGTCGTATTGCACTCGTGTCGTACATAAATTATGTATAACCGGTACATAAATAAATCGGATTCACTCGTTTATAAAGCGAGTGACTTAAAAATGACTCAAATCCTTTAATTTTATATAATGATTGCGTCGTGTTGTGTTATATTTTGACACATTTAATTGGAATTAACCTGCAACGACCAAATAGATAAAAAACTTACTGAGAGATTGGCAGTGAGGTCGTCGTAACCAGAACCAGCAGATGCAAAACTAACACCATGCACGACATCTGATGTCCTTGTTTGTGGGTCAAGAAAACCTTTAACTATTTTTGTATACCAAAATGCATCAGCTACAAAAACACAAATACCCAAAAAAAAAATTCAAAAATCAACACAAATCACCTTTAATTAGCATGAATAAGTTGATAGAAAAAAGGGAAAAAAAATGAAGTTGTTCCGAATCCTAGATTATTGATGGGTACTTTGTACGAATCTTGAATGTCCTGTGCAATCTGGTCAATTATATGTTTCTTGCGAGACTTGAATTTCACACCTCCACTTCCATTTAACTACATAATAATCTACTACTCTTTAGTCTTTATCATTAATTTAAGTGTCGAATTTGATAAATATATACCACCTCAACTAGAGATCAGCGCGTGATTGCAAGTATCTAGGAATTTACTTTACTCGAGTAGTCAAATGTAAACCTGCTTTGGAGGGGTTTCTTGCCGTGGGACAAAAAAAAAACCCCTCAAAAAATTATGCATTAGTGTCGATCACTGACTTTACTTTTTTTTTTTTTTTAAGATTGTAGGTGTTTACACCCAAAATAATAAAATATAAGGGTGACATGTGGAGGAAATCTGATGGTCAACAAAGAGTTAGCGAGAATTCAAGCCTAACACTGCGGTGAAAGAAATGGGACTTTGAGAACTCTGAAAAAGAGGAAAGGTGACATCATGAACTGTCAGTTAGAGACGATTCGGTGTATGTTTGCACGTCTCGAGATGCCGAAGATTAACAAATCCTGTTCCACTTTTCTCGCTTTTGAGTCACGAGGATCAAAAGAAGTAGAGATGTTGCTTAATTCAGAAAGCAGCTAGTATTAAGTTAATCTGCTTACCAATGAAGTCTGTGGCTAGTCTTCCATTGCTAAACCTTCCGGTGGGGAGGCCATTGAAGAAGTCTTTCCCATATGGTGGAAAATTGGCTTTAGTTGAAGTTGCAAGATGGTTATTATTTCCAGGATCAACACTGGAATCACCAAACACCAACATACAGGTTATATTGTTCTTGGCTGCCATTATCCTTAGCTGATGAACATCGACAGCTCGTGTCTGCAATGGCATTGCCGCCAGTAAGAGCACCACCACCACCACCGCTGCTACCACCATCGGCCTCATCACTTGCATACCCATTATTGATTCAGTTTGAAAAGAGTGAGAAGCTTCTTGGTCCTGAGCTGTGACCAAAGTTAACCTCCTCCAATTTAATGAGCCAGAATGGTAGGTTGAGAATTTAAAACTGTCTGTACACAAATGTAGCTATATCATTGATTGGGTTTCAACTTCCCTGGCTATATCTATTCCTAACATTCTCATTAGTACATGGTACTGTTTGATGGTGCCGTAGAAGGAGTTGTAACAGATTATACGGAGTAAGAAGACCATCATGCGTTTAAGACAGACAACACATAAAAAGAAAGAACAATAGTAGATGCAAAATGATCAGCAAAGTTGGAATTGGGTGAGACTAGTGCCAATTGATTAGAATTGACCAAAAATCAATGCCCTGATTTCCATTGCTTTTCAGTTAATTTTCATCGTTTAGACCTTTAAAATTATTTTTTTTTTGTTTTTTTTGAAGTTTAGAATATGTGTAAGTTATTTTACAAATTTGATTTAATATTAGTTAACTCTTTTAAAGTTCCGACAAAATATTGTTCTATTTTGTTACGCTACTTCAAAATTTTTATTTTTGATAATTTTTGTGATGTTTTAGAGTGTTTATGTACATATTTTTCTTATAGATTCAAAATTAAATGTTTTCGCTCTTCTTGAGAGAATTGTGATTTCTTTGTGTTTATTATCATATAGCATCACAAGTTGACCAATTTTATGATTAGACTCTCTTAAGGTTTAGAATTATATGTACGCCACAATCATATAAAAAAGAAAACTTAATACATGAAACTCTTATTATTACGAGTTTGAAGAGGGTCAATAATTCCTTTGACAGAAGACTAGAAGCTATTGAGGTAGGTGAAGGCAACTAGTAGTCTACTCCAATGATTGAGGTTAGGCTCAACTCAATTCGAATGCATGAAAGAAACCTAAAATAGATCAAATGGTCGAATCACCTAATACATTTTCTTTTCCTTTGCCCCAACAAGTTGGGCATAATGTCATTAAATTCCTACCAAACTCTACCCTCCTTTAATTATGTGGAAAGGTTGTGGTACCGCTAGCAATACGGTACCAAGTTATTTAAGTTATAAATTATAATTTATAAAAGTCATTATCGATCATAGAAGATTGAGATCGATATTGAAGTTGCAACTTTCAAATGTTAAGTTATAACTCACAAAAAAAAAGTTTTACTTGTTCAAATAAAATTTATGATTGATGATGAGTATCTGTAATGAATTTTACACAATTAGATTAAAATAAATAAAAATTAAATCAATCATGACTGTTGTTATTTCATAAGTTTAGAATTCAACTTACTATCTTTAATGTTAGATAGGTACTTTGCATTACTCTTATTATATACATGTAATTATGATTAAAAGAAAAGGAGTAATTGCTGACAAAATTGGTCAATAACTCGTTGTCCTCATATCTGGCAGAAGTAAAGCAATGACCCCAATATTTAGGATTAATCTCAACTTGCACCTCAAAAAATTATTCAAATTTTAATTTGTATCCTAAAAATTTAAAAACATAAATTTTCACACTTGAGGCTAACTTTGTCCATTTAGTCGTCAAAAATTTTGGGCTAACTATAAATTATACCCCTCAAAGTTTAAATATTTCATATTTATGACCCAAATTTTTTTTATCCATTAATATTTATTAAATAGCTTTCAATTGTGTCGTATTATAATCTTCGTATCATGTTCGAGTCACTAAAAAATATTTAAAAAAACTATAAAATATCTATTTTTTGCCTATAATACTTATTAAATTACTATTTTCTGTCTACAATTAGATACAAATATTTTGATTGCCTGATCAAATTAAAGTTAGATACAAATAACATAACTATAAATAGAAAATAGTTGTTTAATGAGTATTATAAGCAAAAAATAGGTATTTTTTAATTTTTAAAAAATATTATATGAATTGTCGTAAATGTGAAATATATGACACAACACAATTGACTTAACACAAAAATATTTTGTGTTAAAAATATATTTTTATTGACTCAAACATGATACAAAAATATTATGACACGATGCAACTGAAAGCTATTTAATGAACATTAATGGATGAAATTCTTTTTAGATCATAAATGTGAAATATTTAAATTTTGAGGAGTGTAATTTATAATTAACCCAAATTTTTATAACAGGAAAATAGACAGCAGTTAGTCACATGTGCACAGTGACATGCATTTATATCTTTTAGGGTTAAATTAATATTTTTAAACTTTGATATTGAAAATTAAAATTCAAGTGATCTTTCAGAGTGCAAGTTGATATTAACTCTAATATTTATGTCACCTTTCTCGGTGCATCATAAATTTTTATACAACCTGTATTTGATCGAATCGGAAAGATAACTAGTTGAGATTTACGTAAATTAGTCTGGATACTCTTAATTGTTAAAGTAAAAAAAAATAAAAAAATAAAAATAAATTTTGTACCAGGTAGAGAGGCACAAATAAATGCAAATGACTCGTGTCTAATCTAGGGTTGAGGAATGGATCGAGTTCATATCCTATATAATTTGTGTAGTCAGATTCGCTTCATGTATAATTATGCACGTATTAATTACTTTCAAATAGATATAACCAATCAGCTCTAAGTATTACTTAAATTAGTTAAGATTAAACTCATAATCTCGTGTTGAGTCGTGTTAAAATTTCTAATTTTAATTTAATCCATGACCAACCCCTTTTTAAAAGCAATAAGAAGAAATTCAAAACACTCCGGTGGGTACAACTATAAATTTGTACTAAAACCTTCACTCTTTCATAAGGATTAGAAAAATATTCTTAAGAGGAGCATCATATTTTCGTGTGATGTGCGATAATAAATGACGGTTTTGAATTTGAGCCTCTCCTATGGAACTACTCGCGAATAAGAATGATAAAATATAACACGATTCGTTGATACGATACGAAATTAAAAGGTTTGAATTTTCTCTAATTCACATGTTTCGTAAGACAAGTATACCTCATTTGACTCGACATGATTAATAAACGAATTGAGTGTGA
Source organism: Ilex paraguariensis (assembly GCA_963454935.2). Lineage (NCBI taxonomy): Eukaryota > Viridiplantae > Streptophyta > Magnoliopsida > Aquifoliales > Aquifoliaceae > Ilex > Ilex paraguariensis. Next base: position 864,086 of record CAUOFW020002280.1, read on the forward strand.
GTGAAACTAATAAGAATAATAATACGACACGAATACAATATAACATGATTCATTAGAAACAAATTGATAAATAAATCAAATATAAGTAAAATATTTTTTGATACAAACTTGTTAAAACTGTCACCCGACATGGCTGAGAGGCCTCCTCATAGAGAATTTAGTATGAATTGTAAGATGGATTTTGTATTACAAAGACTACTCAAAAATGTTTTAACATACTCTTTGATTTTAAGACAAAAAACAAGATTGAAGGGGAAAAATTAAAAAACAAATAATTTATAATATATATATTAAGAATGATCAATAATGTCAAATCCGTTGTAGTCTAGGTGGTTAGGATACTCGGCTCTCACCCGAGAGACCCGGGTTCAAGTCCCGGCAACGGAATTTGTTTTTATTTATGTCTTTTCAATTGTTTATCGCACGTGCGCCGTCGGTGACAAACCAAGAATGACAGGCTAATAGGAATCAAGAAAATGTCACAGCCAAGTCCGAACCTTGGCGGGAAACAAATAACACAGCTTCTGATATGTACATGATTACATCTATCAGAAACATAACCCTCTTCTTCTCTCCTCTCCGTCGCCTGCGTCCGTCTCCCGCCAAAACCATAGTCCTTCCGTCACCACTATGGAAGCTACGAAATCCAACAGCCCTCATCAGCTTCCGTAGATCTTACTCAATGACACAATCAAAGAAATATTAAGGTAAGTTTCTAACCCTAGGTCATGCGTCACTGTTTACCTCTCTCCATAAACATATATTTTGCTGGAATTCGAAGGAATTTATGTGGATTTTTGTTTGATTTCGTGGGTTTGATTGGTTTCAGAAGGATTTTGAAGCAGGGTTTTTGTTTGGTTTCAGAAGATAACATCGGCTTCTTTTGAAATCCCATTTGAAATACCATTACTTGTCCTCGACACCTCGGGTTTCGGAATTTTTTTTTTTTTTGGGGGGGGGAGGGAATCGGAGAATATGGAGAAGAGTCGTAGAAGAGGAGGCATTAGAGGGATTGAAGAGAACACTTTAGCTATCCTCGACACCTCGGGGTTCAACAAGGCCTCTAAATACCTCGATGACGACAGTACTTATCTCTCTCTCTCTCTCTCTCTCTCTCCACACCCACACCCACACCCACACGGAATGCGTATATATTCGTATATTCAATTGCTTCGTTTCAGAGGTAGCATTTCTCGAAGCTGTTCGTTCTGCTTCTTTAGTTCCAGAAAATAGAAGTTCCCCAACCAAGTAATCTCTCTCTCTCTCTCTCTCACACGGACCCGCACACATACAAAAATGTATCTATTTGCATACGTTGTGCTGGTGTGCTATTTATTTTGGGAAGTTACTGCATACTATTGACATGTTGGAATTTTTTTTTCCTATTTTAAACAAGAAAAAACTATTATGTGCTGGTGTGCTGTTTATTTAGGTAATTTACTACCTACTAATTGAGAGTGTGTTTGTTTGTTCTTTCATATTTACAACAAGAAAAACTGAGTGTGTTGTTGCTATAATAGTTTATAGATTATTTAAAAATGCTACAGTTAGTTTGTCTTTGCAATCCCTACCCAAAAATTTTGGAGCATAAGGCTGTTATTGTTGACCTCTGTTTTCCTTGATTTAATCCTTATTGATCCACTTTAATGGACTTTTTAATGGATTTTTGCTGTGGTAGAATGCATGGACTAACAATTGCAAGGTCAGGAAGGCAGTCACTTTGAGAAAATAGTTCCAAAAACATTAGGTCTGCACTAATTTGTATCTTATTCAGTAACATGGCCTTTTTTTCCACTTTCCACTATTTGTTGATTTTATTCAGTTCACGTGTTTGTCATCTGCTAAGAGTTAAGGGCTGTGTTGGGATATTGATACGTGATATCTGTTTCTGTAGATTTTAGAAATTTCTTTAATGGGTAACTGATCTTACAACACCTTGCATCCGAGGATGTGCACTTTCCCTGTTACTAGGAGTTGTTCAGATTTCATTTGATAACTCAAAGCAATTAATGTTTGTTGGATCCTTGTTAGGTATGAATAAATATTCTATTTTTTTTGCTATAGCCCAAGCATCATGAGACCTTTAATCAATACTTTTTCTTTATGCATGATGGGAAGAATATGTTTATCTATAAGAAATTTGGTGAAAATGAAAACTTTTCACTTTTCAGCTCCTAATTTGTAGAACCAATGCTTCCATATTCTTTCCCTTCATGTTTTCTTTTCTTTTTCTTTTGTACTAATGATATTATCGATAGAAAAATTCCTTCTTCTCAGAGGATTCCCAAGTTTTGTTGGCCCACCATATCAATGCTTATTATTTATTTCTTCGTAGTTCTCTGATTATCCTAATGTGGTGGAACAGGAAAATGTTTCAGGCAATTTTCCAGATTTTGAAGGATGAGAAGTCGCTGGAATTGATAATGGCAAGCTATCAGCTATTAAACGAGTTATATAAGGTATTTGATTGCTCCTGTTTGACCTATTTTTCGTTTTCAACTAAAAGGTGCTCATATTTTTAGACTTTGCTTACAAATGAGTATCCTTCTACTTTTAGCATTTTCCTTGGGTGTATGTACCCAAAACGAAAAAATCAGAATCACCTCCGGCTTCAACAGAGCAGCTTGAACTTCTTGTGGTTGAAGAGGTACTTTTTCTACCTTTCCCCTCAGCTGTGCTATCTTATGAATTTTTGGTTGTATCTTAAAAGTTAGGTAAATGACCACACTTTGCTGCATGTCAGGCTTGGTCTCCATTTAATTTTGGAACAGATTATGCTTCTGGTGAAAAAGAGGAAGCCATTAAGAACTGTAGCGGATCACTTGATCCCTCTGTGAGTTGGATTTACCGTGCAGCTCTATTTTATAGTTCCCTTGATTTTGCATCTTATGGCAAAGAGAGAACTATTAACAGAGTACTTGAGTTGTATTCTAATTTGAGTGGGTAATTCCAGGAAATAGCATCCCATAATCTGAAGTTTCTGCCTTTAATGAAGCTTTTGTGCCAATTTCAGGGTTTTCATCTTCTGATACAAGATCTTGCTCAAGTAGCTGAGAAAGAAAAGTCTGAAGCACTAGCAACAAAGGTTACTTTCCTTTTTTTCCATGACTTATGATAATGTTAGCTGCTCATTCATGTATTTATCAAAAGGTATGGCTTATATCAACATAGTCCATGGCTTCATTGACATGAATCTAACTTCCTTGAACAAACTACAGTAGACGTGCTGATTAAAAAAAAGTAGACTCAATCTGTAAGCCTTGTGCCCCAATTTTGGGACCTCTTGACTAATTTTAGCAATAAACAGAAAGATGGTTCAAAACTCGATGTCAGACCTTGTTTGTAAAAGTTGCTTGTGCTGAATCAAGTGTCACCTTTTGGTCTAACAACATTCGGTTACTGTCAAAGCTTGTGGTCTGGGATCTATAGATTCATGGTACCTTCAATGGTCTTTGGCTGTCTCGCTTATCTACATTGATGCAAATAATTATGTTGTTGAAGAAGGTTAGAAGTGCAACCATCATATTGCAAGATGCTTTCTCTTGACCCTGGTGGAGGAAGAAAGGAGTGACATCTGTGATCAAATCGGGGCACTTTCAACAAGCAATGTTAAGGAGTCAACTAGTTTGATAGTAAGGGAGGCAGCAGGTATAAAATATTGCAGGAGGTTGCTAATATGATTTATCCTCATGTTTAGTGGCCTTACAGTTACCAGAAATATGTACATGGCAAGTTCATCGTAGGTGGAGATCTAACAATTAAAATGAAGAGATTACTTTACCTTCCTTAGGTTGAGCAGAATGTGTGGTAACGTGAAAAGGAAAATGGGATGAGCAGTATAGAGGCCGACTAACAGGAGGATCCTGGGCTCACACTTCATGAACTTAGAAGAATGACACTGACAATTCCCATAGGTCTTTTGTGAAGTGATATGAGTAGAGTAGCATCTTAGAGAGGATTTAGAATTTTTTGCTCTCAGATAGGCCAAATGGATGGTGTGTCGTTTGAGGAGCATAGACCTTAGAAAGGCTGTGCCTTTGTGCCCCTGCTTTCACAGGCTCTTGGAGCTTTCCTGGTGCGCAGCCTTGGCAGGTGGCAGCCAATTATACGGCCTCTGTTAGGAATGCCTTTTTCTCCAAAGTGTTATGGTAAATAAATCTTTTCTAAGTTTCAATCACGTTTTTGTAAGCATTGGGGTACTTATCCTTTATAATGATCGTTTACAATTCTTGAGTGAGATCAAAAACTAGGAATGTGTTACTGAATTTCTCTTACCATGTCACTTGATATACCTCGAGGTACCAAGTTTGATTTTACCGAGAGAATCATGAATTAGCGAGTCGAAGGTTTGCATGTCATTGTGTGAATCCCAAGTTTATGTTGTAGTCACAAGTCCGTAGTGTCTCGAGTTTGGACAGTTCTTCGTCATGAAATAACAAACTTATGACATGATAACAGTGAACATACAGGCATAAAAGGTATCTTATTTAAGTAAATGTAACTAAGGCTCAAGGATGTATTACTGTTGTGAAGACCTAAGATTGATCAGTTCATGCTTATACAGTGGAAATTATTGTACACACGAGTCCGTAGTGTCTCGAATTGGGACGGTTCTTGGTCATCAAATAACAAACTTATGACATGATAACAGTGAACATACAAGCATAAAAGGTATCTTATTTGAGTAAATGTAACGAAGGCTCAAGGATGTATTAATGTTGTGAACACCTAATATTGATTAGTTTGTGCTTATACAGTGGAAATTATTGTTCTTCACTTCTATTGCATTCTGAAAAATGGTGATTCACAAATCGTGCACCAACTTGAGGAGTGTTTTGATGAGGATGATTAGTTTCATTGCATATTTAGTCGCATGAAGTCATTATTTAACAACATTAATACATCCTTGGACATAAGTTGATTGTCTTAAGTACTAACAATCCAGCAACCACCTCTTGCCAAGAACCAGAGAAGAATAAACCGGCATAGTTATGCCAAAAGGAACTCTGTTTTCCTATGTTTTTTTTTTAATTAGGTCCTTACATTTTGTTCAACTGCTTTACTCATTCACTCTGTCCTTGCCATTTTCTACAATTTGTTATACACTGTGGCATTTTTGACTTGAGTAGCAGCATTTGATGTTCATGCTGCAATATGCGGTGGATTATGCCTTGGACTGGGGCTGCCTTGTTTGAGGATGATCAAACATTATAATTTTTAGTATTGGAACTGCTTTTCTGGATTTGTCATGTTAGTTAATAACTTAATCTGTGAAGTTCTTTTCTCAGTTTTTAATATTAGTTTTACTAAATTTGTGCATGAATCCCTGAACTTGTTATGAATCCTCATCTAGATTTTGTCGCAAAATTTGAAGCAGTTCAACCTCTCTGGTCATGGATTTCACTGTCTGGCCATTCTTTCAAGACTAATTGCAGAGTTGTTTGCATATACATGTCTGATTGATGGACTGTTCCGTATAGTGCTGATTTCTGGTGCTCATATGGATTTGTTAGTATTCTAAAGTTTCTATTGTTTATTCTTCAGTTATTCCCTCTTCAATGTTTCAAGTACCTGTTGATGGAGAAATTCTGAATTATATTCTTACTGCATTTCTTTCTGGTGCTTATATGGATTTGTTAGTAATTTAAAACTTTTATAGATTATGATTCACTCACTACCTCTTCATTGTGACTAGTACTTATTCATGGTGTAGTATCCAGACGTGAGAAATCCTGAATTATGTTTCTCTCATATCTATCAATTTCAATTGTTTGGATTTTGGATTTCTTGACCTAATTTTCTCTGTTGGTTGTAAAAGGACAAACTTTAGACATACACCACCATGTGATTGTGGACTATGTAACTAGCCATCATCCTGCTTATCCCTGCAAAACTTCTGCTTATTTTTTTGTATCTCTTCCGTAATTGATCCATGTGTTGACAAATGTTAGTTTCAATGTTGTCCTTTCTTAGTTTACCAAAATGACCATCTCGTCAAGGTATTTGTTTTGCATTCCAAGTGTCTGGTAGGTTGTGCCCATAAATGCCAAAGCATTTACCTTGTCTTGCATTAGTAAAACGTCAAATACTCAAAAATTCCTGCATGTTTTCAATTTCTTAAATGATTCATTGCATTGAGTTGAGTCGTATCCTATTGCAGTCGCTGAGGAACATGCTACTACTTCAGTATCTTGTCCATGTTCTTGAAGGAGACTTTTTACCTCGGAATCGTTTGTTTAATGGTAAACTGCTTCTAATAAGTTTTTGATGCTTTGTTTTTTTTTCTTAAGAAATGGATTTAATATGGTGCAGTTGCGCATTGCAACCAATCACAGCGTGCAATCACTGTCCACAGTGCTGGTGGTGGGACTGTGTTGGTTTGATGTTCGCACCTGTGATTGGTAGCACCAAATGGATGCGATTTAACACTGCCAAAGCTGACCCATTTTTTCTTGATTTGGTAAGTTTGTTTCACTACTTGATTAAGGGGTTTTTTTCACAGAAAACATGAACTGGACCCTTCTGAGGGAGTCATTGCTCAACATGCTTCTGGTATGCTTTTCAATTTTTAGCCAATAATTTTGACTGACATTTTATACTTCCATCATTGTAACTTGTCCAGGCAGTAATCTGCTACATCATTATTCCTCTGTTGTATGCAAACAATTTATCTCTTTCTATGTCTCTCTTGGCATGCCTCTCAAGGAGCATATTTCGTGTTAATTCACCAGGGTTCAAGAAAAATAATGTACAAGGGATTAATCAAGGATTGCCTATCAATTATCTGTGTAATTTCAAATGGTCATACAGAATTCAGTAATGGTAGGCGATATCAAGAAAATTCTTCTGCAGAACAATTGAAAAATTGTGACACTGCTGTTGCAATTGCTTTGCCTGAAGCAGAAAAGTGTACATGTAGTGCCTTGCAGAAACTCCTATTGATGGTATATTTATGACTGATCCTTTATTTGAGAATTACTTGAATCAACATCTTCATTAACTTTGATTTTCTATATCATTTAGATCATGGAGCTAGATAAATCCAAGAAGATTGCAGATATGCAAGGTCATACTAGCAGAGCTGATGGTGTGAGGTATTTGCTTGTTTTCTGGCTATAATAATTTCTTGTTTTCTTGCTATAATGTTTGCTTGTGTTCTTGCTATGATGGTGTGAAGTATTTGTGAGGTATATGCATTTATGAATGTTCTATTGGATTTGGTGCAGAATCCCAGTGGTAGAGATAATTCTAGATGAACTTGCTTACAATGAAGATATCATTTCCCCATTTTTTCTGGTAACCATTCTGGAGCTCTCTCGAGGCCCTCTTGGGTCAGTGTATGGACATATTAGCTAATATGCTAGCGTACCTGATGTTCTTCGAAGTTTCTTGCTGTGAATGTTATACTACATCAGTAATGTTATGCACAATTTTTTCTGCCTCATGATTATGGGAGGTTGGAGCAGTGTTATTTAAGGCGTAAAGCGAACCGAAGCAACCAAGGCTCCTAACGCCTAGGCGAGAAGCGAGAAGTGAAGCGACATGCTTTATCGAAGCAAAGCGAACAGTTAAAAAAATATATATTTTAGTTTAATTACTTCTAAACAATCTAAGTTCTAATTTTATATATACTAAATATTTAAATGCAAGTAAAACTATAAACATTTAAATTAAAATAAACACTAATAATATCTCAAATCTTAATAACAGTCATAACTTAAACATTTAAATTCAAACAAATACTAACAATTGTATATATTTTCATATTGATAGGGTAGGACAATAAAAGAAGCAGAATCAGGACAGCAGCAGAATCAGCAACAAAAAAAAAGAAGCAGAATGAGGAAAAAAAAAAACAGAAGCAGCACAGGACAGCAAAACCGAAGCAGCAACAGAATCAACAAAAAAAAAATAGAAACAGAATGAGCTAAAAAAAAAAAACAGAAGCACAATGATCATGACAAGAGCAGAATCAATTGTAAACAATTTCATATGTAATTATGTACTGAATAAAAAAAGCAGAACAGAGACACATTTTACATGTATTAAAATAATTAAATATGGTATAAGCATAAACCACTTTTTGGTACCATTTGTATATATATAAGAAAAGGGAAAAGTATAATCAAGACATATCAGAGACACATCTTTGTAGAAGACTCTATTATTTACCCCATTCCTGATACTCCTGCTTCCTTTCTTTATCATAATTTTGTTATGTAGTCGCTTGACTCCCACATTCCACAAATATTCTAAATAAATTCAACAACACAAGGAAAGAAAAAAAATGTGTTTTGTTCGAAACATTGTTTATTAGAAAAAAAAAATTAGACCAGCGATAATCTAAAAAAAAAGTCATTAGTGATTAAAAAATAAAAGAGACTACTAACCTGTAATCAAAAAAAAAAAAAAAAAGGGAAGCAGAATCGCCTCTAATAATAAAGCGTTCGCTTTTTTTCGCTTCGCTCACGTTCCTCCAGGCGAGATAAGCTCGCCTTGCTTCTCGCTTCTCGCCTAGACGAGCTTTTCAAAACACTGGGCTGGAGAACTATTTCAGCAAAACCTATTACGATCTTACTTTTACGTTTGGAAATGTTTGTGGTGGCATGTATAACCTATCTCCATGGTATGTGGAAAGGTTGTTTATGTTATTTAGGATTTACTTTTACCAATCCAGAGGATTTTTTGTAGGTCTTTGATGAACCTAAATGGAAGCTGGAAATAATTGTGCAGTATTTCCAGAAGTACATTGCTAAAGTAAGTTGATTCTTTTATCTTCGTGAGGAATTTATTTAATTGTATTGCATTCCACAGAAGTCCATCAATTCTGTTGTCCCAGTAGCATTTTCTCTGCAAAGTTTATCCCTTATTTCCTAACTCCACAAATTTCTTATCTCTATACTAAGCTTTACCTCTTGTTTATTTTGTTTGGGCTCGGTAAGTTGGAGTTTTATAGAACAAAAGAACATAGGCGCCTGCCCAACCCCAACAAAAACTCTATTGGAGGGTAAGTCAGGAGCAAACCCAAAAACACCATTGAACAAGTGCAACATGAACAACCATCATACTACACTTCTCTGCCCAATCCAACCTAAGTTCTGGTAGGAACACCGCATTTAACAGAGAGCTCCAATTGCAGCAATGTACTTTTGTCTTGATCCTTATTCTCAGATATTTGGTAAATTGTCTCGATTAAACTGCCACTCTTGAAGTAATCCACGAAATACAAATGGTCTATCACTTTTGGGGGGCAACAAATTTTGAAATTCAGCTTTAAGATGTAATGGCTCTGGCAAATCCGTTAATACTATATCCCACACTCGATGACAATTCAAAAAATTATACAAATGCTAAAACTTGGGGCCCTTTTTTGGCTGCATTTGGAATGTATACAGTTAAGAAACTTTGAAGAAATGTATCTGGAAGATGACGTCTGCTATGAAAATAATTATAATCTTTATTTGCTGGTGTGTGCTCGTGTGGAGAAGTGTTTTTGGCATGTATTATTGACTTACACTGAAGTAAACAGATAGAAGTTTTGTAGGATGGTTAAGGCCAGCAGGCTTGGCTGTAAAAAGAGTACAATCAAAGTGAGGATGCTAGATAGATGTGTGGTAAGATAAGGAAATATACATTTCTCAGGTAGAAGTTGCACCAACCCAACATTAGTAGATTGTTGTAGAAGTGGCACCAACTGAAGATAAGTAGATTGTTTAGGTATTTATAGTTGAGACCAATAAATACACGTGTTCAGAAAAATGACATGGAGTAGGGTAAATCAAAACCAACATGGACTAGGGTAGTCAAAATATATGTGGCAGATCGCAAATTATCATAACATTGGGACTTTGGCAAAATTGAATGGTAAAACAGGATTCATGTAGTTAGCCCCAAATTATTGGGACAAGGTTTTTTGAGTTGTGGTTTGGTGTATTTAGACCAGTTGCATTCATTGTCACCTTTCATACTTACTGATATGGTAGAGCAGCTTTTTGCCAAAGTTCCTGGTCTATTCCATCTGGAGGAGGGTTGCGCACACACACATACATTTATAAGGGAGGTAGTGCCATATGCCTCCCATTTTGTTTATAAGAAATATAATTTCTGGGACATGATGTCATGGAAGATCTTTCATCATTAATATCAGCTGAAAAGAAAGGTTTTCTGCTGAACTGGGACACCAAAGAATTTCATTCATTGCTTTTCATGAATCAATTACTCCTATAAGGAAGGTTGGGAAGATTCCAAGGTCCACTTCTTTCTTTTAACAGTCACACAGGAGGCAACTTGTGTCCGGGCAATGCCCCTAAAGGTGTAGAGGTTGCTTGCTGGAAAAAAAAAGCAGAAGACATTAAGGGTCTGCTAAAGTAGAGCATGGAAAAATGTGAATATCAGATCCTTCAACACATTCTTGTTTGTTGTAGGCCTTGTGGCACATACCTTCTACACTTATTCATTTGGTTAATTAGTTAATGTTTTCCATATTCGTGGGCAAAACATTCATCTAAGGTTGCATTTTCATAACCAACAGCTGTGTACCCAGATCTGACTAAGGAGCATAATAAAACAAAGTCGTCTCTTAAAGGGGTTCAATTCACTTTTGGCATTTGGAAATTTCTGGGTGCAGAAACATTGGTGAAAGAGGCATTCAAGTATCTTGTTGCTACAAATGCTCTTGCTTTGAACTCCATACTATTTAACTTTCTTATGTGTGTTACAGTCTCGCAGAACCTAATCACCTCAGAAAAATGTTGTGTTTTTAAGAGTTTCAAGAACTAATCAGTACAGATTGCTCTCTTGATCTTGCTAAATACAAAAAAAAGTGCCGTACAATAAAGGAGTAGAGTCCTTTGGGGCATTCAAATAAACACCTTTGCTTTCAACTATTGGAATATTTCACTTGGTCAATGTACCGCTTAGCCTGGTTAATTGTGGATTTTTTGCAAGTTTATTGGTATCAAACACTTGAGAAGAGGACCTAAATATGTGACAGTTTTCTCTTTTATGTGATATTTGTTCCATCCATTCCTAAGTAGCCATCTATCTCGCCTATTCTGTTCATGGGCTGTTTCTTGTTTCTAACTTGCTAATGTAAGCCTATTTGTGAATATTTGTACTGCCAACCTTTGCCTTTCAGATAACTTCCTATTTATATCTTCAAACCCTATTTTTCAGCCTTCTGTTCGAACTCGGAGGTCAAATGGTGGAACTGATGATGCAACATTTGATGGAATTCTGAAGTGCTTGTCAAATATCAACAGCACAAAAAGTATCATAAAGAAAATTAGCATAGGAGTTGTTCAACTGCTTTTATCACATGCCTTTCAGGTGATTGTTTAGTATAGATGGTGATCAATTGCATATCGGAATGTGTGGTGACTTTTCCCCCCTATAAAACAAGATGTGAACAAATATTTATGAACCTGTTTGCTTGATGAAACCTAGCACAACCCACCCACTCTGCCCCAACCCACCCACTCTGCCCCAACCCACCCATAAGAAAAAAAAAAGGGGGGGGGGAAGGAAATGAGAAACCAAAAATATCAAAAAGACGTCTTTGTATTCACTTTACACCATAGTACTCTTCTAACACTAACTTGGTTGGGGATTACATTGCTGTTTCAGGCTTATTTGTCATTATCATCTCAGCATTCAGTCAAAGACATCTCTGATTCCAAGGGAGATGTCAAAGGCAGCTCTCTTGTGGATATTTGCAACAATATGATATCCGCTTTTACCTGTCTTAGGAGAACGGACGAGTAAGATTCATCAAAATTTCATGATAGTATGGATGGCACTTATGTTTGATCTTTACAGAATGTCTCGCATTTTCCAATACTTAACCTATAACAACAATAGTACCCTACCTAACTTGTTCCTATAAGACGATTTTAATGAACCACAAAAGCACTCAATATGAGGCACCCCCATTGACTTAACTATAGAGTTAGAAGATTTTTCCTGATTGCATATGGAGCAGCTTCCTTTAATTACTAGTGATATTATGCCAGTCACTTATTTCGTATGCTTTTCCTTATGATAACAATTATGTTCATAAAGTAATGTTGAAGGTCTTGGAAGAAAGACTTCATTAACTCTGAATGGGGGGAATTAGGAATCACGTAAAGTAATGTTGAGTCAATGATGAGTGATAGCATCAGTAGCTGCTGGTGAGACATGAAATATTTCCTATTTTAGCAAAATTAAACAATGCAATTTTTATGTTACTGGGAAGCATCTCTGAACTAGATAATCATTGCCGTAACAGGTGGATGGAGGTAGAGAACACTCAACATTTTACGTAAATATTTATCTTCATCACCACGACTTATGCTTTTTCTCTCTCTTTTGTTCAATTGTAAGGTGATCATCTGTCATGGTGCAGGCACACAGAGATTTTACCTTTTGGAAAAGAAGCATTGTTCACCGCAGCAACAATCCTCGCAACGAAGTCATAGCAAGCTCAGAATCAGTTAAATTGAGAAGTATATAATTATCAATGCCTTTATGCCATGTAAAAAGATAAGTGTAAGTAAAGAATGGACCAAGCTCTGCAAAAGCTTGGTACCCTTGTGCTTTTGCTCTTTTTCATGCCACTGAAGTTGGGCATTTCTGTATTTGTCCAGACAAGGATTGGCTTTGCCTTATTTGTTCATGTCAGTTATTTGCAATTGAATGTGGTAGAACTAACGATGTGTGGAAGAAAATGGATTCTTCGACCTAAAACAAATTACAATGACTGGGGCTAGGGTTTCTCCCATCGCATCTCCCAAACTGGATTTTTATGGAAGAGATGAGGGAAACAGGGTCTCCAGCAGATTCAGATGTGAAAATTTTGAGAGATAAAAGGTTCAATGGAGCATGGACTGATGACTGTAAGACTATGTCAGTTTTTAACATTCCCAGTCTTGTTTGGTCAATAATGGGTTGAATAATGAAGCCATAGCAATATTATTCATTTCGGTTTTTGCATCATGATCCACCTAATATGGTTTTTGTGATTGGCATATTGTTTTTGAGAATATATGGGTGGTGTTGGATTGGAGGAATGTTGAACGCGTTGTAGATGGGCATTGGCTCCGGTTAAATTCTGAAAGATACAATGCAGTTTGAAGCAGTTCTTCAAATTCCATGGCCCCCTATTGCCCTAATTATCACTTTTGATGATGTTCGGCAACCAGTTCAGTTACAATCCACTTCAAACAGTCTTAAAACCACAAAAAAAGGTCTTGGGATTCCTAGGAATAATGCATGAAATGAAGCACAAAGTGCACAATGCAACTCCCTAATACTTTGTTGGCACTAGTTTGAATAAATGGCAGCCTTTTTCGGTCTCTAATGGCATTGAACAGCCTGATGTCAAAGTTAAATTCCCTATTGTTTCACACCATCGCCTTTCTTTCATAGTAGTGACTAGTAAGGTTCTATTTCCTCTTTCACCCAACTAGTTTCTACTTTCAGGTACTCTTCGAGTTCATGCACGATCCAACTCCCTCCGAAAATCAGTTTTCCTGATTTTGAAAGTGCAGCACACAGATACACACACACACTCTTTGATGGTTCCACTGAACCACAAATATTGATATTTATAAGTAGTATAGATATAGATATAGACAAACATGATTTAAAACCATACAAAAGGGGTTTCAAAGGAAACACTGAGAATGGTATCAATCAAATTAGACAAATCAACAAGAGCAGTCTCAAAGGTTATTAAAATCAAAAAGGTCCTTGGGCATTCCCAAAGAATGTTTTTGAAGAGAACAGCCTCACATCGAGTACTTTTGGGTACCCCCCCCAAAAAAAAAAAAAAAAAAAAAAAAAAAAAAAAACCACCACCAAGTCATACAGGATATTTTGGTTTACCAAGAGATTCAGGATACTTGGATCCCCCCTTCTTTGCTAAATCAGCCAACTCGAGTCACACACCATTCAGAGTTAACCATTTTGCCCTTCATGGTGCTTCTGCTGCATCACTTGTATTCCTGGAGTGGTGCAATAAGTTGGTTTGTCCTATAACAGTCTTAATTCAACCACGGAGACATAACATGGGAAAATGGAGAGATTGTGAACTGTCAAGCACTGGCCGAGTTCACTGCACTCACCTGGACGGTTGTGAGGAGTCAAGCTGCATCGTAACTGGACCATCATTGACCAAATTGACCTTTGCACAACAGAAAAACACAGTAAGAGTTATGCCCCTCTCCTGTCCTAAATTTTTGTAGTAACAACCATGCAAGAACCAAAAGCTGAGGGGAACCTCACCTTCATCATTGCTCCAAATATACCATCTAAGGGACACAATGAAAAGCAAAAAAGAGGAAATCAATACAATGTTTATAAGACATTTCTCTAGAGCACTGATTGCAAGAAAGAGGCAAAATATGGAGACATCTGATAACTGCATTGGATTAAACTTCATTCATTATGGACAAACATAAATGTTGGATATGTGTCAGAACCTAATTCTCACATATACGATGATTACTTAAGGATCGATAAGTTTATGTGTCTTCTACCAGATTCTACATGCATAGATAGGGATTCCCGTGAATTTTGTTTTTCAAATTACAAGTATCAATGTTGCATGATTTTTTTAGAACAGCACACTCAAAACAATTTTTTTAGACTTCTTCACCAAGAATTTAGAAAATTGATGTTTTACGCCTATAGCTGTTAATGCAACTAAAATGTAGGACAGACCTCATCACTTGTGTGATAAATCTGTTTTCCTACAATTTATAATTTGGCACACTCCAATGATCTCATGTAAAATCTGCCTCAACGTTACAAGTAGGGCTCAAGTTTTCTCAATAACTATATCAATTGTGTTGGATGCTTCATGACCAGTGCTTTCCCACGGAATAAATCACTCCAACAGGACATCCACTTCTAGTTTTGTAGCCCCATGGATACAGAGCTAACTCTTACAACATGACTTCTGGATATCAGAATTTCAGGTCCCACCAATACTTTTAGGCTTGGCATATTAAGGGACCTGTGCATAACAAACAGGCCAACCCCCCCTCCCCTCCTCCAAAAAAAAAAAAACCCACCTGATACAAAAAAACACTCTCATCCCATGAACATAAAACAATGATAATAAACTAAGTGATTTACACTTATTCCAAAATCCAATCACATTTGCAAATCTAGACAGGACTGAGAGCCACAGTGTGGAGAGTTAACCAATTCTAAGAATCAAAATTTTTGCCACCGAGGTTTTTTAAGAACCTAAATAATAGCTATCTATTATGTGTGAGGCTGTGGCATCGACAAAGACAACAATGCTATATAACTTTTAGCAGCTACTTTAATAGGTTCTTAGAATCAGATAAACAGAAGGGACTCTAGACTGAACACCAACTTAACAGCAGGTAATATTTTAAGGAGAAATGCATTTAAAAATGGGAAACATTTAAAATACCTGCAATGCCGACTATTCAGCATGCAGTATTTTGCAAAGTAACAGTAAAAAATACTTTCACATTTAACATTTTTTTTTCAAGTAAATTTACTTTCTATAGGCAGATTATGTAGGGCTATTAAAGAATGCTTTGTCAATATTCTACTGGTTTTGCAGCCCAAATAACATTCTGAAACTATTAGTAACAAATTGGCAATTGCTTTTCCTGTTGTTAGTGTTAATCTGTGATCCAAAAAACAACCAGTTTCTTTTAAATGTTGCTGATATTTTGTATAAAATAACAGCGGCAATGATAACAAGAGATACATGCTGAAGAACAAGAAAATAGGCACGTACACAACANACCAGTTTCTTTTAAATGTTGCTGATATTTTGTATAAAATAACAGCGGCAATGATATCAAGAGATACATGCTGAAGAACAAGAAAATAGGCACGTACACAAAACGAAAGCAAATTTACCTTTCACTGCATCAGGTTTGTAAGATTTGTGGAACTTTTCAACCACAGAAGCATAGAAAGGCTTTGCTTTCTCGGGTGGCATCGCCACATGAAAATCCGGCTTGTTACCCTTCAAAATCCCATACAATGTAAACTGACTCACTGCACCACCCAAAAATCATCAAAAGTATGCTTTGCCACTCTTTCTTCAACCCATTACGTATCACATCATTTCCCAACAATACATAGCATTAAAATGTAGAAATAAATAGAATTATAAACCAAAGTACCTAAAAGAACTTCATAATTCATCTGCATGACCTGCCAATACATATAAAATCATATAAAAATGTACTAATCAGCAATGATATGTCAACATTAACTTTTAGGATCCAGATTCTCTCAGATTCCAAATTTCATCAGCTTTGGCTAAGTTCAACCATCAACTATTAAATTCACGATACAACAATGGTGGAAGCCATTTAAGTGCAATTCTAGGAGAAAATATTCAATGTAACGGTGATATTAGTGTCACATGTTGTACTAATAATTGAGCCAAACTTTGTGAGTTCAAGTCGAGTTCGTTTTTTTTTAAACGAGTTTAAAAAATTGTTCAAGTTTCCCTCGTTTGAAAAATGAGTCAAGTAAGGGCCGAACCCAAAATAAGCCGAACCCGCGTCGAACCTGAGTAGCTCACGTATTTTACATATAAACAAACCAAACTCTACTAGCTCAAGCATAGTCTTTTAGGTTCCTTTTCTAAATGGGGTTAAAAAATTGTTCAACCTCGAGTTCTATATGAGCAAAGTAGTTCGGCTCCATTATCAACCCTAGTCACGTGATGCCACAAACCAATAATGAATAAACATGCAGAACCAGTGATTCTTGTCCAATTCTATAATCATCAATAACTTTTGCCCTACTTGTTTACTTATTATCCGTCGGTGAAACCACGTAATGAAAATGACGTAGCGTAAATGTTACATTGAATAAATTAAATTTAGTGCATACCTCTAAATTTGATGAAGAATGATAAAATTGGAAATAATGAAACGTTTACATATACACCCGCAAATAGACAAGGAAGAGTGAAAATTACATTTTGGTCCCATGTTTTCCCAGTCTTTTCATTTGGGAATAATCTCATGCTCAACACTTTCCTACATCTGCCAAATACCAATAAATATAATAATAATAAAAAAAAAATTGTAATTTGTAGGGGACAAAAAAAAGAATCAGAGGAGAGAAATGAGTAATTTCACACATGTAGTCGGCGTCAGAGTTAACATCCGCATCATGAAGTCCGACGAGGACCAGCAGGCCCGGCCCAATTGCCGATACGATGCTACCTTCCACCTGCAATTCGCTATCTTGCTCAGGTGAACAGGATAACACAACAAAAGGGGAGAGAGAGAGAGAGTATTTCCTTCACTGACCTCGACGCTGGCAGAGGCCACACGCTGAACAACGGCCCTCATTGCTTTCACTTTTGGATTCTGCCGTTTTCTCGGCAGCCAAACAGAACTCGTGCGCTTAGAGCGTAGAAAAGGAATATTACAGAGGAGCCCACACCTATGTTGTAAAAAATTGGGGTTTGTTTGGCTTTGTGATAATGTATGCTCGGATCTTGGAGAAGGAGGATTTCCCAAGGCGGATAAAGGTAAACGTGAGGAGTGGAATCCCATTTGGAGTTTGGATTGAGTAGTCCCTCTTCTGAACGATGCTATTCTACACCCGAATTGTGTAAGAGGAAATTGGTTTGTGGGTGTTTGGGAATCTTCATATTTGGTCTAATAAGTCTGCTGCATACATGTGTTTGGTACCCACGTCGGATAGTCTTGGGCGTGTGTGTGTATTTTTATATGGATTTTGCAACCTTACTTTACTTTTAAGGTGTTGGTTGGAGATGTTCTCTGTTCAAAACAATTATGTGTGTTATAAGGTGCTCGTTTGTGGGCTCTGCTAACCTCCTTCTTTGGGCTTGACCATAGGTCGAGTGAGGTTTTAGGACCTAGTTGGATAGGGCAAGGGCTATCCCAAATCGGATAGCCTTAGGGTGTGTGTTTATGTTTATATGGATGTCGTAGCCTTTACCTTTAAAATGTTGGTTGTAGTTGTCCTCTGTTCCAAAAAAAAAAAAAAATGTGTTTGGTAATACAGATTAAACCATCTTGGAGTTCGCCAAACACTAATCACAATTTTATTTTGTCCCTTGAACTGTGATATTTCACATCGTCCCATCAATTACTTGAATTGATTTTATATTTCATTATCTTTAAGATAAAAATTATCAATGTGTCCAGGACAAAGTGAAACAAAACACATGGTTCCGCGCAGCGGGGTTCAAATGAAACATCTTTTAGTCATATGTGCAATGGACATTAATAATTAGAATAATTTGAAACTAATTACAAAGTCGAAAGATACGATATAAAAAACATGATAGTTGAGGAAGTAATAAAAGAAAAGGGTCATAGTTGAGGGAGTTAAAGTGAAATTTTTCTTAAAATCAATTGTTTTTTAGTATAGTATAGGGTGTAGCATAAGAACTATTTCATAAAAATGTTTGTTTAAAATTCCTTTTCATTCTCACACCATTAACAAAAGCCTCATCAAAGCAATCCCAAAAAAAGAATCAAAGAACCCAATACCTGTAAGACAAAAAACAAACCATCACAAACAAACAAAAAAACATTTAAAAAAAATAGAAAACATAATCATCATGGATGGAAGCTACAATCTTTCCTTCTCTCTCCATGTTTCCCTCCACTCTTCACACCTATGTATCCCATTTTTTCCATTGCTGCTGCAAATGCTTGAAAAAACTTCTGCTTGTCCTTTGCTAGAGCTTGAACCAATGGCCTAGTTCTTGGGTCCAAAAACAAACCTTGGTCAGAGGACAACAATCCCAATTTGGCCTCCAAATTGCTATAATATGCATTGTCAAATGAGAAGGGGGTTGTTACATCAAACGGTGCTACAACGTCAGCATTGCCTCCAGATTTCGGGCATGACATTTTGAGGGCCTTTAAGAGCCTAGGATCAATGGCGGGGTTGGGTTTCTTCAAGCCCTGATAGTCGTAGAGACGATTTAAGAAGTGTTTACAGTGAGAGAAACCAATGGTATGTGCACCTGATAGGACAACTAAGTCATCAAGTGTTAGCCCTTTAGAAGCAAAGAGCTTGAGGAGTTCATCAATGGTGGAATTTGCTTGTGGAAGATTGGAATGCACCATGGATGCCATTGATGTTCTTCCATCCCACCTGCCTTTTTTTACGGGATAATAAGGCCCCCCTGCCTGCACCATGTGTCAAAAAAGAAAGAAGAAAGAAGAAAAATGAAAATAAAGAACTAAATTTTTGGATCTTTTTTTTCTTTTGGTTCAATAGTCATGGGTGTTCGAACTAGTTTACGCACACCTTTGGTCAAAATCAGGCAATTTACGTCAAGACTAGGATATTCATGAGGGATAAATATCTCATAACCTCTCGTGGCCTGAACTCAATGGATTGTAAAGATTCAAATTTAAGATGTTTAAATTTACAACTCGANCCAATGGTTGAATGGGCAAAGTAAGCCCACAACTGCTATAAATTTTTCCTTGTAATCTACTTTGTGTCTAACAGTACAAGTCCATTGTCCTCATTCTGCAGCTAAATCAGTAATTATAACAAGGAAGACTGAACACATGTAAAATAAAATATTCTTTCATGTCATTGTGTATTTGGAACATAGTGTAAACTATGACCATTTTCTACCAATTTTTTCTCAAGGAAATATTATATTTTGACCCCTTCAACTACTACACTAATCTCACTTTTCCTACTCCAATATTGAGTTTCTCATAGTACCCCTAAACTACTTGAATTGGTTTCACCTTCCCGAAAATCAAATATTAGACGTATTGTGGCCTGAAAATGTTGAAATATAAGTAACATACACATTTTCAATTTCTATAATTAGGACAATGCAAAATCAATAACTATAGAGTAGAATGTAAGAAACGTGATAGTTGAGTGGGTCATGTGAAACTAATAACTCTAGTTGAATGTAGAATGTGAGAAATGCCATAGTTGAGGAGGCAACGTGAAACAAAACGAAGAGTTGAGAGATTGAAAGTATATACCACTCTTTAATGAATAAAAAACCATCCCATCTTCATGAACTAAATTTTTGGATCTTTTTTTTCTTTTGCTTCAATAGTCATGGATGTTCGAACTAGTTTACGCACACCTTAATTAATCCTCTCTTCGGTTTGGTCAAAATCAGGCAATTTACGTCAAGACTAGGATATTCATGAGGAATAAATATCTCATAACCTCTCGTGGCCTGAACTCAATAGATTGTAAAGATTCAAATTTAAGATGTTTAAATTTATAACTCATCTTTGTTACCATTTCAACTATTCTTTTAAATTTATTAAATTTTTAGATCTGTCTCATAAAGATATTTATTTCTTGATGTGACCCACGTCACCTTGGACATGAAAAATAAGAACCAAGTATAGGGAAATTAGGGAAGCCACTTACCAAGTGGACAAAATCTCTAGCTGCAATTGCAAGAATGTCTGCACAAGATACAACACCAGGGCACTTGCTCTCCACCAATGCCTTGGCCATTTTTATGCTATCAAACGCCTCCTCTCCTAGGTCCTTGTTATCCTCCGCATCCCTCTCGGCCAAATCATTGCTTCCTGGTCTAGTTGATATCAATATTGACCCATCACACCCCTATCACAAACACCAAAATCCACAAGAAAATAAATAAATAAATAAATAAATAAGAACTTAAGTTGTGCCACTTTTTGAGCTAAGCAAGTGCAAATCTTATACTTATCATAATGACTACGAACTCTGAATGTTATTTCTCTTGCTCTAATATCATGCCAAAAATAATTATCAATAGGTGGATATAAATGCATACTAGGCTCATTTACTAGTTTGAGCAATTATATCGATGTCAGACAACTTCTAACATTCTTTTATACGTATAATCTTAGTTGTGTGCGTGTATTATATGTGGACAAGTTGAAAAAAGATACGAAAGATATGATCAAAATATTATAAAACTCTCATATAAAATACGGATATTGAAGTCTACTATATTAAAAGCATACAACTCAAAAAAAAAAACTCACAAAACTTAGAAGGTACAATTTTATCAATTTGGGACTTATGAAAAGGTCGACAGGCATTGTCTGCTAAAATGCATTAACGTTGCCCGTGAGAGTACTATCAGCATCCAAAGGACAAGACTATGGTACCTCTGCGATACAATGTTGAAAAATGATTCAAATCCTTGATTTTGAGTTAGATAATCTATAGCCATTAATTGAACAAATGCAAAAATAATAAAAAATAATGAAATAAAAAAAGCATACGAAGCGCGTTGTCATTGGCTGAAAAGTCGAGGTATAGAAAACAACAACACTACTCCCAAAAGGGTACTGTGCTGGTGTGTTAAACCGGTACCTACTATGGGTCCGCCACCCCGTTCTTGCTTTTCATACTTTAGTCACCATTTTTTCTTAGAGAATATGTTTTAATCTAATTCTGAGTTATTCAGAAGTTAAAAAGGAGTAATAGGCATAA
Organism: Ilex paraguariensis; assembly: GCA_963454935.2. Classification (NCBI taxonomy): domain Eukaryota; kingdom Viridiplantae; phylum Streptophyta; class Magnoliopsida; order Aquifoliales; family Aquifoliaceae; genus Ilex; species Ilex paraguariensis. Next base: position 885,545 of record CAUOFW020002280.1, read on the forward strand.
ACTTAAGAGTAATGCTATGCTGACCAAAATTTGAGATTAAATTTAGAACCCAAACTACATGACAGTTGACTTGGGCTTGTTTGATTAGTGTCATGTCATTTGAATCGTAATAAAAATTTCAAATAATCAACTGCCATGTCATTTAGACTCAAAATTTTGGTCAGTCTAACATTATTGTAAACTTAAACACCGTCACAAAAAAAAAAAACCAACCAAAACCAGTACTGAACTCTGGCAACTGATCCTAACTGTAACAATTGTCACAAGCATACTATGCTAAAATGCATCGGTGACCGGTGTACTATAGCAGCGCATTTGTAATCTCCATATAATACGAAAAAAACCAGTGAATTCGGAGGATTACTTGAACAAAACAGTCATGGAAGAAGAGGCGAATGGTGGCCGGACCAGAGACAGGCGCTTCTTTGAACAGTTGGGCGGTGACAGAGGAAACGAGCAGTTCGAGCTGAGGGCAAGTCTTGGCGTAGTAGTCCACAGAGAGCTGGCGAGGAAGGCGAGTGGTGTTGGTGGTGGACTGGAGGAAATAGGCTGAGGTGCGTAGGGTAACAAGGAGAATGAGCAAAGAAGAGAAAATAGAAGAAAAAAAGAGTGTCATGGTTGGTTATAGAGACTAGTTTTGGACAATGTAGCAATGGTACTAGAAGAGTATGCAAGTGTGAAGAGTGAATGAAGAATACCCGTGAAGACAAAATTATAATAAAGCTCTGTGTGTGTGTGTGAGAGAGAGAGAGAGAGAACAAAAACTTATTAAGTGGTTGGAAGAAAAATATGACCAAAAAGAACCCACTGGGGACATTTGAGACAGCANGAGAGAGAGAGAGAGAACAAAAACTTATTAAGTGGTTGGAAGAAAAATATGACCAAAAAGAACCCACTGGGGACATTTGAGACAGCAATTTGTAGCAGAGTCAAATTAGAATCTGACAGTTTTCATTGAGAATCAGTGTTTGTCATAGTTGTTTGATTGTAGACTGCCTACCATACTCGTTTTAATGTCAATTAGGCTTGATGGCTTCTTGATATTTCTTTCATGTTTCGTTATATTTTGTCCCAAATTGTATTCGGTGAACAAAACTTTCCTCTGTAATGAATTTATAATAAGTGTACGATAACGCTAATTATATTTTGTGTTGATACTTGAATTAGAATCTAAAATATATGGTGTTGAAGGATGNCTCTGTAATGAATTTATAATAAGTGTACGATAACGCTAATTATATTTTGTGTTGATACTTGAATTAGAATCTAAAATATATGGTGTTGAAGGATGAACACTAATTATTGCTTATTACCAAATAGGGGTAATGTTACAATTCAATTTATTGAGTTTTTAATAAAATCTGGTCATTTAGGATTGATGCTAACAATGGGTCTGTTTGGAAATGGCTTAAAACCTCAATTTTTTTTTGGTTTTGGAGGAAAAGAAGTTTGGTCCGTTTGAACTTAGGTTTATTGAACGATTTTTTCTTTAGCTTTTTGAGCAAAACCAGCTTTTATAAGCACCAAGGAAAAGCTAAAAAATAGAGTTTATTTATCTAAAGGCTTCCAAAGAAAAGTCGACTTTTTCAAAAACACTCCAAATAANAAAGCTGAAAAATAGAGTTTATCTATCTAAAGGCTTCCAAAGAAAAGTCGACTTATTCAAAAACACTCCAAATGATTCAAATAGTTTTTTCTAACTCTAACTTTTTCATTTTATTTTTCAAACCTTGGTTTCGCACTCAAAAAAGTTAGCTCTAAATGGGTCTAAAGTTAGAGCACCTTTATTCTTGTATTAAGTAATGAATGTAAAAATTTACGACAAATCGTGTCCTTCAATTCACATGTTGCTTTCTACCACCACATCATTTCAAACGAAATTTTTTGAAGATGGATGGCTTACATTGATCTGTATAGCATATAAAGGACTTGTGATTGTTTAATCTAATTGCATAATGGGGCAAAATAAAAAAAAAAACAAAGTGCTGGGCTATACTATATTAGAAAGAGTGTGCAGAGGCTATGGTAGATAGAGTGAGAACCCACTTGCCACCCTTAAATGCAGAGCATGTGCAAGTGAATTGGGACTTTACCAGTTCATAAGAAACATTTTAGATTAATTTTGGCCATTCATCAATGTTTCTCACAGTCACAGTGCCTCAGATCAGCAGAACATTCATTTGCCTTTTACAGTTTCTGTTCTATTAATAATTAAATGGAGTGAGCTTTTTTGTTGNACAGTGCCTCAGATCAGCAGAACATTCATTTGCCTTTTACAGTTTCTGTTCTATTAATAATTAAATGGAGTGAGCTTTTTTGTTGTGAGCAGAGTAAAAGATGTGGGCCCATATTGCTTCATTTATAACTTCAATTGGAACATCCAGACTTATGTGGACCTGAAAAACATAAGAATAAAATTATGTTTTTTTTAATTTATTTATTAAATATTGTATTTTAAATAATGTTTAAAATCCTATACATTAAATATTTCTTCTAATCAAATCACTCACACTAATTTATAAAATAAAATTTAATAAACAGAACATTATTTTATACAAAAATAGAGGTGAGAGCGACCCATAACCTAAATATTTGTTTTGAATTTGAAGTGGGTTTCCACTTTCAATGATAATCAATGTTGACTTCTTCTAGGGACATCTGGCCAAATGCTTTCAATTTTTTTTTTTGGATTAATTATAAATTATTTTTGAATTTTAATTTGCACCCTCAAAAATATAAATTTGTATTAATATGTACCCCCAAAGATCAAAAATCTCAATTTGTATCCTCAAAGATAAAAATTTGTATCAATGTACACTTAAAATTAACCGCCTTCAATTTGCTGACTAAAACTAAATTGATAAATTATACCTAAATTCCTTCATACTTGTCACTTAATCATTTGGATCCCTCACATTTAGAATATTACTCCTNTTAAATTAATAAATTATACCTAAATTCCTTCATACTTGTCACTTAATCATTTGGATCCCTCACATTTAGAATATTACTCCTACATCTCATGATGTTTGTGCACGTGTAACACGTAACTAATTTTCATCGATATCTGTTAATATAACTGCTAAAAAATATAATTTTATTTTAATAAAAATTATAATTTTATATTACCTTTTATTTTGTGGATCCGATATACTCTACAGTTCAAAATCAAACTTATCATTTGAATGTCTAATAGAATGTAGGTATTTATATAATATTTTTTATATCCAATATAATATATCACTCAATGTGCAACCCTTTATTCTATTGGACATTTAAATGGTAAATTTGATTTTAAATTTTAGAGTATATTGGACCCACAAAATAAAAGGTAATATAAAATTATAATTTTTTATTAAGATAAAATTATATTTTTGAATGGTTATATTAATAAATATTCACGAAAAAGGGTTACGTGTTACACGTGCACAAACGTCATGAGATGTAGGAGTAATATTCTAAATGTGAAGGGTTCCAAATGATTAAGTGACAAGTATGAGGTGATCTAGGTATAATTTATCAATTTAGTTTTAGACAACAAATTGACGATCGTTATTTTTAGGTGTATATTAATATAAATTTCTATTTTTGAGGGTGTAAATTGAAATTTTTAATCTTTAGGGGTGCACATTAATACAAATTTATATATTTGAGGGTATAAATTAAAATTTTTTATCTTTAAGGATACAAATTAAAATTTAAACGATCTTTTGACGTATAATTTACAACTAACCCTTCTTTTTTTTTATTCTTTTTTAAAGATGTTATTTGAAAGTTGTTTACTTTAGTAATTATATAAAAATCTATTTAATATTTTAAAAATTAAAATAATATAATTAAAATATTAAAAATTAAAATGAGACCAACCTTATATTTTTATATTTTACTGTTTTCCCTTTTTATTATTATGTAAATATTTTTACTGGAATCAAACGTCGACAAAATTAACGTTTTACGTTGAAGATAACGGAGCTTAGGAAAAGGAGATTACCTTCGTTACGACGTCGGTTGCTCTCTCTGCATTCCGGCTACTCCTGTACTCCGGCGGTCAAAGTTCCGGCGTCTTGTCTTGGTAATTGACCTCGTCCATGGAAGCTCATTACAATATTTCTCATGGCACACGCGCATTCTTACCTACACCATCCGATTACACTCAGATAAATCATTCTTTTCAGAAGAAACGCACATGTTTATGAGCAAAATGAAGGAGTTTAATCTTCATGGAGAGTCCAAACAAGAGTTTAGATGATGTATTTAAAATTCTCTTGTGAGCTATTGATATTGCAATCACCAACTGTTTGAGGAAATGCTTGAATGAGTTTTTACCAGCTCAGTGGACCATGATGCCCCAAAAGGAAGTAGCCTCAGACCATGGGATCACACTGATCCCACGGATGTACATTCCTAGCTCACGAGCAAAGTTGGTGTCGAATCATTGACTAACTGATTGACCAAAGCTCTCTTGAACCCCAAACTCAGCATGTTACCTACTGATACAATTCTGCTATGGGTTTGAAATGAATGATTTAGATTTTTTTTTGTTGTATTATTGCAGAGATAGACAATGCAAAGGTTAGCAACTAGATTCTCAACGAGTTTACTATCTTCGGTGGGCAATGTTTCATGTTCTTATTTTGTCCCAAAGCAGACGTTCACCACCTCCTCTCTGCGCGTAAATATTCAGAAGCTGCAAGAACGTTCTATTTCAGGTGATTTCTTGAAACGGGCTTGCCTCGGTTTTTGTCGAACATCAAACTTTGCCACTGGATTCAAGCCATTGCAGCCGAAGCCATTGGAGTCGATTATTGACATTGAGAGGGCAAAGAATAAATCACCTGAGGATCTCTCTGCAATTTGGGATGATGTACTTTCTCACAACTTTGCTTGTATCCCTATTCATATTTGAACCACTCCAATTCAATCACTTATGCTCTTGTATGTTATAAGTACATGCTGGTCAAATTATGACAACAAATCGGCAACAAGGTAAAATTTTAATTGACCGTACTTTTTTTTTGATAGGCTTATGCTTTAGGCAGTTGGTTGAAGAAGTTTGATTTCTGACTTTAAAATACCTGGGAGAATTTTTGCTGTTTCATGCCCATGTAATACATATTCTGGAGCATAAGAATGGCATAGTTTGTTTGACAATTGAATAATTATATGGTCCATGTTATCGTGTCCTTTTGGAAGAAGAATTATAGTCTCTTTTTGGGAAATTGTTGATTAATGGCTATAGATTAAACGACGGGAGGGTATTGAGTTCGAAAAAGTCAAAATGCCATGATGACTGCACCACTAAGTATATCCTTATCCCTGGTTTCTACTTTAACCATAGCCGTGAGCTTGGAATTTTAAAATATTTGATTTCTTTGGCTGCTTGATCTTACATATTGAAATATTTTTGCCAATTTTTTTCTATAAAGGATTACAATTATGTTTACAGGCAAGTACTATATCCACTACATTTATCAACTTTTGCTAGATAGGTCTACTATAGAATGAAGTCTGTAGCTAAAACTCCAAACACACTTCCTTAGGTCACGCTTAATAGATCTACTTTGCTTGATTCATATTGATAGTATTTGTGCATCGTGACTGGATGGATTCACTCTATGATGACATTACAATGCTCGACCATGGGTTGTTACACCTTACTTATACATGTTCCTGAGTTCCTCGATTTAGTATTGATAAATTGTTTGCTTCTAAGCTGGATCATCTTATGTCAGTATCACTTGGGAAGAGGGCACATCGCCGCATCAATGAAAGGAAAATTGTATCATCTGCTAGAGCAAAGAGCAGTAAACTGGTAATCCATTTACATGATCTTTCTGTTTTCTATATGTCTTATTTTCTGATTCCTAAATGCTCTTGCTTCTATCTTTTCTTGTAGCCAATACTTTGTCATTCCATTATGGAGAGAAAGTGGTTACATAACGATGTTTACGCAAGGTCTGGTCTGCTCTTGCTTTTTCTCTAAACCGCCCTGTATTTGTTAGAGGTTATTGTTCGTGTCTTGCATGGATGCATTTAACATCACAATACCACATAATCGTAGGCTACCTACACTTTGATTTGATTTTTGCTCTTTAATGGGTGATACTTGGGTGTAAATATCTGGTACTCTTGGATTGTAAGATTTTGCCTGTTCAGTACCTCTTTCCCTCTATGTGTGGGCATGTGATCTTTCCTTCAACCATAGAGTTTTTTTTTTGGGTTTTTTTTTTTTTTTTTTTTTGGGGGGGGGACCTTAACTTTGTTTAGGGAACTGAAGAAGTAAATGAGGCAATTGTGCCTTGTATATGGTAATTATGTTACATTACCAACTCCATTCCTTCCCCTCCTTCCTTTGTTTTTTCTCTTTGTCTAAATCGTAGTGTACTGTATAGATAAATAAGTGCTCAAACGCAACTATATATCTGTCACTCCCCTTCAATGGCATGTTCGTTTTCTTTCTCACATAGAGCGAGTCAGTTAGCTAAATTTAAGTGCAAGTCAATAAGCTAAATCTAAGGTGTTGATTTTTTTCAGAAAACCCTTGTGGCCTATAATTTTTTTGTTTCCTTTAATATGTTTTCCATCCTTATACAGTGCAGATGCCACACATGCTTTTCACTGGTCTTGAAGACTACAAAGCAAGAGGTACTCAAGCTGCTCCCTATTTCACTGTTTCTTACTACACAGAATTTGCAGAAAGCAAGGACTTGGTGCTTATTCGCGGGGATGTTGTGTTGACGAGCAAGCTAAGTGACAATGAGGCCAAATGGCTAGTGGAGACCACACAGTCTTTTTACCTAAATGATGTCAGGTACAAGCTGGTTGAAAGGTTCAACAAAGAAACACGCGAATTTGAATTCAAGGATGTATTGCACGCATTGGGGAATGCCTATTTTGTAGTTTAGAGAAGCATAGAAAATTTGGTCTTAGAACCATAAAAGAGAAGGATTTAATCAGAACGTTGAATTAACAACAGTAGAATTGCACTGCAGGTAATCCTCATTAGAGTTGAATTAACAACGTTATATTCCTTTGTGGTACTTATCTAGTAACGTGATTATATGTTCTTGAGATTATATTTCTGTTAGTCACTTCTATTTCGGATCTGCTTTCTTGAGTCTGGTCTTAAAAGCCTTGTGTTCATTCTCAGCCCTTCAGTTAGGAACTAGCGTTCGACCCTCTACCAAGGGCAAGATCTGAAAGAGAAGATTCACTTTCCGAAATTTCAAGTGACATGATTCATTCAGAAGTTAAAGTTAAATGATCGAAATCTCCTTCAGGATTTTCCTACCCTCAAAGGGGAAAGGTCTGTCCTTGTGTCATATTGCCACATTGCTTGTTTATTGATATTGTTTTTGTGATCTTGCATTGTGCCTGTTATGTATACAAGCTGATACACGACTCGTGTGCAACTGTAATAACTAACAAACCTTGAACCCTGGAAAATCTTGCTTCAAAATGAGCATTTTGGGTGCTCGAAAAGATTTTAAAATTTTTGTCCTCTTTTTTTTTTTAAAAAAAAAAAAATCTCACATTGGACGTTAATTTTATTAAAGAGTGGTTGTAAGCTCATTTTTGTCCCAATTATAATAACAAGAAATTTAGGGTATAAGGGGGTAAAATAAAATTTTAAAAATTTTTAACGACCAAAATGCCAATCTTCGTAAGTTTGTTATATCCGAAAAAATGTTTGCAAAACAATACTCAAATAATAGCAAAATATCATAACGAATTATCAAAGTAATATGTTTTTTGAACTTTTGTTCTGTAATTATTGCAGTTTTAAATTTATTTTTCCCAAACTGTGGGGATTAATAATTTAATTTATTTTTTGTAAAAGGATATTTTTTAAATTTATGAGAATTGCAATAGATTAATAAACAAATTAAAAACAAAAACACATATATAAAAAGATAATTGGAGAAAGTAAAATACTTATAAAAAATATCCTCAAAATAAAAACATATACCTGTGAGTTTATTCCAAGTTTCCTTTGGCAGGATGATATTGATGGGTTGAAAGTGATCATGCGTTTCTTGTTAATAAAAAATAAAAAATAAAAGGGAGAATTACACCTAGATTCTCTAAAGTTTGTTACTTAATCACTCATACTCCCTGATATTTAAAATATTATACATAAACCCCTAAAGTTTGTACGCGTATAACAGTTAGACTTTTTTAAAAATCGTAATTAATATATAATTATATTATCTATTAGAATAAAACTAAAAAACTCAAATAAGAGATCTAAGTCATTCATAATAAAACATAAATTTTATAACCAAAATTCATGTTATATTATGTTATTTATTGAAATAAAATCAAAAATAAAAATCTGAATTTAAAAAAAAAATTATAATTAATATATAATTATACTATATATGAGAATAAAACTAAAAAAATTAAACAAGAGATCAAACTGTAATGAACACAATATATTTTAGCTTTAATCGGGATAGTTTGATATTTTAATTTAGTAGTTTAAACGATCAAATTAAATTCTAATAGATAATTTGTATACTAATTACGATTTTTTAAGAAAAAATTAAATTTTTATTTTTTATTTTATTTCAATAAATGATATAATAGAACATAAATTTTAATTATAAAGATTAAAATATTTGATATTTTATCTTTGATTAAAATATTTTTGGTCTAAGTATAACATTTTAAACTTAAGGGATCTAAGTATTATATACTTACAAATTTCAGAAAGGTTTAAGTGTAATTTATTAACAGATATATTTACGTCAGGTCTAAATTTTAGGAAGTCTGTGTATAATATTTTAATATTAAAGGATCTGAATGATTAAGCGATAAAAGATTTGAATATAATTCTCTCAAAATAAAAAATAAAAACCTATAAAAAACTGAGTATAAGGCCAATCATTTTTCTTCCCTCGTTGGCGTCTCTCTGCTCTGCGGTCAAGCCCGCTCCCACACACAGTCGCACTCACTCACACACTCACACGCTGTCAGCTCCCCCTTCTCTCTCTCTCTCTCTCTCTCTCTCGCTGGTACTCAAATCGGCGAGTCTGTGCTACTTGATGCTTCAAAATTTTGCAATGGCAGAGAGCTCCGACGACGCCAAAGACATCGAGAAGCTCTACGAGTACGACGAAAGGCTCGACGAAGCCAAAGACAAGTCTCAGGTTCTTCCAATTCTCGAAACTATTGCAAACTTGTACGATTTTCCCCCCCTACTGATCTTATTCAAATTGAGTTCACATATTATCTTTTTTTTTTCCCCTCCTTTTTTGAGTAGTACTTGTTTTTTTTCTGTCTGATAATTCATATTTATCTATATATATAATATATGTTACAGAATGTTGAGGACTATGAAAATATAATTGAAGCAGCTAAAGGCACTAGTATAAAGGCAAGGCAATTAGCTGCGCAGCTCATTCCCAGGTTCTTCAAGTTCTTCCCTGGTCTTTCGGTTAATGCAGTCGATGCTCAGCTCGATTTCTGTGAACCTGAAGAGCTTGGGTTAGTATCTATAATTGTAAAAGGTTTGCCATGAATTGATACACACACACACTCGCACATAATTGCATGTTGTTAGAAGGAATTTGTCATCCAAATGAAAAGGGTCATACCCTTTATATATGTATAACTGTAAGTATATGTGTGCGTATCTATATATGTGTGCGCTTGTGAGTACATATATATGTATGTATATATTTACATTCTACAATAGGAATCTGTTGTACAGCTAAAGAGGGGAATGCACAATATACAAAATCTAGCCATTAAAAGGATAGAATGTACTTATAGGACCAGACAATATGGACTGAAAAGTGAGCATATACAATTTACATCTAGTTCATTCTTCATAGCTCCTTATATTATTTGGACAGCTTTTTGTAATGGCCTTTTAGGTGCAATCTTGACCAGAAGTAAAGGCCACCACCCAATGTTGGTTCTGCATAAGAAATAAAGGCCACTTGACCCGTGTTTTCATGCTTCACTACCTGATACTCGTCCTGTCCCTGGGTATAGAATCATATTGATTTCATGTATATTACTGGTGTTCCCATCTTGTCCAAGTTAGCATTTAAGGATTGAAAATGGAAAGATTCACACTGCAAATGTGTACATTTGACAGAAGTGGTGTCATATTTTAAATTACTTATCTGTTTTTCCTCCAATTGATTAGTTCATATAAAATTTGAAATGTTCAGCAATATGAATAGTTTTCTGTCATCTGCCTCTTCCTTTTCTTTCTCTCCCCTTTCACTTATTCTTCACTGAATCCTTTACTCCTTTATTTCTGGCTAACCCCTTTCTTGTTATTATCCTTACTCTTCCATATCTCATACCGGAAGTTTAGCTTGCTATCTTGCTTTAAAATCATATTTTAAACCATTGAAATCCTATAACCTTAATTTTCTGTCTCAAGTCCCTGCTACATTGACTGCTCATTGTTTCTTATCTGTTGCTACTCAAGCCCTCACTTCAACACCTTACTAAAGTGCTGAAATCTCTGTTTGTCCTGCATCGATCTTGTTTTCTTCCCAGGAAAAAACAATGCCCTCATCCGTTTTCCTCATGCCCTCACAATGACTTAACTAGACTGAAATCACGCCTTATAAATTTAAGAATCAATCTCTGTATGGTTTAATCATATGCATTTCACTGATTTGTCTACCTAAAACCATATTCCTATTTCTGACTTTGGGATCAGTCCTTTTGGATCAGGTTAATAAGCATGAATAAATGGTGCCCAGCAACACCTCATCTTTGGAAAAATTGAAAAAAAAAAGAACAAAACAGAATAGAATCGATGACNCCTATTTCTGACTTTGGGATCAGTCCTTTTGGATCAGGTTAGTAAGCATGAATAAATGGTGCCCAGCAACAACCTCATCTTTGGAAAAATTGAAAAAAAAAAGAACAAAACAGAATAGAATCGATGACAAGATGGACTTTTTGACTACAGCTTCCCATCACGTTCCTTCATTTTCGTGTTTCTCTTTCTTCTTAAAAATTATTTTTGTATGCCATTCATCTAGTTACCAAATTGGAAAAGACAGTTTTTGGTTTACATATGTTTTAATGCCCCCCTATGATCTTGATTATGACTGAATGACAGTATGCATGGTCGATGGCACTGTTCATCTTAATGAAACAATTTGGCTTGGTTAAGCCAATTCACATCTTGCACTTAGTCGCTACATATACTGGATGTGGTTATGGTCTTTATTATAATTCATATATTTCCATAGATTTTGAAATTTTCTTTTTTATCATCAAATTTCAGGTCTGGGTGCAAGCAATTCATGGACTTCCTCTTTTCTGCAAGGATACACCAGAGCATCTTTTGAAAATTGTAGACATTCTGTTGCAACTCCTTACAGCTGGTAAATTAAATGTTTCAAATTCAAATTCCGCTGGTGAAGGATATGTAACATATACATATTATGATATAAAATTGATTTTTGGATCCTTGATGCTTCTAGAAGAAAATGTGGAGCGTGATGCAGTGCATAAATCCCTTTTATCCTTATTAAGGCAGGATGTGAAAGGTAATGGCATTTATCATTAAATTATGAAGAAGCATCTATGCATAAGTAGTTAAAGCATGAACATCTGGTCTGACATGAAGTGATAAAGCACTGACATTTACCTCAGCATTTAGTATTCGTTACATGTACTGATTTTCACTGCTAAGCCTCATGCACCGAGATATTTTGGATCTGCCATTTCTGCATGTTGTAAAAATGATGGATACTGAATTTTACTGCATGAGACTTGTGAGGAATTTTCCCGTTGCTTATTGAAATAGGGGTAAATTTTTGGCATGCTTTTCCTCCTCTCCCCCCCCCCTCTCTCTCTCTCTCTCTCTCTCGTCTGTTTGTTTGATGCATTGCTTCTTGTTTTNCTTACAGAAATTTTTGGCATGCTTTTCCTCCTCTCCCCCCCGCCCTCTCTCTCTCTCTCTCTCTCTCTCGTCTGTTTGTTTGATGCATTGCTTCTTGTTTTAGCTTTGGCTTTGCACTGTCTTTTTGATATACAATTAATTAATGGCCTTGCTCATGCAGCTTCTTTGACAGCCCTATTTAAGCACATTGAGAGTGTTGATGAGCCCATCACGGATGAAAATCTTCGAGAGAGGACTCTAATCTTTATCTGGGATAAGTTTGGAGGACCAGCTCATGTGATGTGACGGCCATGTCAATTATTATTGTGTTGTCCTAATCCTAAATATGTATGAGGACTAAGTTGCAGTATTGGCAGGTGTTTCCTCTCAAAGCTGAGCTCTTGAAGCCTCGGGAGCAAATGGAAAGGCATATAACTGATCTAATAAAAAAAGTACGCACGCTTGTTTTTTCCATTCCACTTGTCTTTTTTGTTCTTTTTCCCTTTTTATTTTGGTTCTTTTGGGTTTCAGGGATGGGCATCTATATATTTTGTTGTTTTACCTGGTGCTTTCTACTCAATTCCACTCCATTTGGTTAATTATCTCTTTTTGTTGGATGAATGCTTGTANAGGGATGGGCATCTATATATTTTGTTGTTTTACCTGGTGCTTTCTACTCAATTCCACTCCATTTGGTTAATTATCTCTTTTTGTTGGATGAATGCTTGTAAAATAGAAGAAAATGAAGAAAAATCACATTTTTAAATTAGATATTGTTATTCTATTTGAGGATGCAAGAATTTTTGTTGAGTGCTATTGCAGAGTTTACAAGATGTGATGGGGGCTGAATTTAAAATGTTTATGGATTTCCAAGAAAGCTGCTCCAGAGCGTGTGCAAGAACTTATTGAAATCATTGAAGGTCAAGCTGATTTAGATGCACAGTTTAATGTGAGTACTTGGTACATGGTTTTAAAATTTAGGAATATGGTTATACTCTCTCTCTCTCTCTCTCTCTTTCTCTCATGCGGAAGAAGTAAAAACTGGATTAACTGTTTGAAGCAGTACACATCATAAGGACTGTTGCAAATTTAGCAAGGGACTTTTTATTTTTACTTGTATATATTTCTGTTTTTGCATTTGGTTAGGAAGAGTGAACGAATGGCCCCTTTAAATTTTTGGGGAGCCCATTGCATATTCTAGACCCCCCCCGGGTCCCTCACTGAATATAGAGATAGGTAGTTTCTCTAAAGTCAGGATTGATTTTAGATTGAATGTAACGATGCAGAATGGCCTACGGTAGTTACTGTTGTTCCACCCACAATTGATTTTGTGTAGGCTTTGGCCTTTGAAAGCTTCTAGGGTTAGGTATATACAAGGTAAGAAAGGTTCTAGGGCCATAGAGAATATTGTTAAGGGGCACACTTCGATCTTTTATTTTTCCTAATTCGAGGACACATTCCGAGTTTCATTATCCATCTCATACCATGTCATTCTTAGTTCTCTAGTATAGATTATATTCCCCCGTGTTATAATTTTAACCCTGAATTTGCGGCGGAATGTATTGATTGCTGTAAACTATATTATGCACATGCATTCCTATTTTTTGTAGATGCTTACCCCTAGCTCCCTTTACGGTCCCTTTTCCCTTTGAACATGGGCTCCTTCTACGGTCGGACTGCAGTTATATAGACCTTTAAGTTGTATGTTCACTGCCAATCATGAAATTACTTCTGTCTCAAGCTAAAATAAAAAATTGATCTCTGATGTATTCTTCTTCGTTTTGTTTTGTTGGAGTATAGTCTAGTTTATTAGGATTTCTTTTTTTTTTTATCCTTACTATGACTTTTATATTTTGCTTAAACTACAAGGATGTTTATGTCACTTTGTATTATTATTATTTGGCTATATATATGGGGTTCTATTCTTAGTTTATGTATCCCTTTTCACTCACATCTATTTCAAGTTGGTATCAGAGCTAAACTCAAACCTTAGCTCTAACCTCCATCGTAGACTCCACCATACTTTCAGCCGCAACTCCAAACAGCACCCAGCAAGCAACGACCTAGACTGCCAGCAAACTGCCCAGGCCAGCACCAAACGAAACCACCTAGTTCAACCATTGACTACCCTCACCGACTACTCAGACCAGTCGACAAACAACCTCAAAACCCATCTTATACAGGGTTATAAGAGTAACGAAAACTTCTATAATGTTCAATAAACCCAATAAATTGAACCCAAACCCAGACTAGCCACCGACCATTGCTGGGTCACTGTTCAGTCTATTGTTGGGTCGCGTTTTTTGGTTGTGGCTTCATTCTTCGCATTCTTTGTCACAGTGCTGCCCAGGTTGCAGTATTTTAGACCTTTTTTAAGAGGGGTTGAATCCTCTTCTCTGTTGATCTACTCTTGATGCAGTAAATTATTTATTTATATTTACTGGATTTTTGGGCACTGTGACCTGATTATTTGGGAGCTTTTTGGACTTTCTTTATCTGTCGCAACTGTTCGAATGAAGGTATATTGTTCTCACTTATTTTATTCCTCTATTTATATTAGAGTTGTTTTTCTGGTGCCCTAGTATTGTTATTGATATGCCTACTACTGAGGGAGTTGAGAGCCCTACCGTTAAGACATCTATTAGTACTTCTATCGGGTATAGGGGTCGACAGCGCTCGGCGCAGCGCCAGGGTACCCCACATCAGCGTAGACATGAGAATTTTCGTCAGTGTGATTATTGTAGCCGACTAGGACATCTCAGGGTTACTTGTTGGAAGCTCCATCCAAAGCTTAAGCCACCTCCTCACAGTCGTACTGCTGCCATTACTGAGGCACCACCACCTATAGTTATTGCTCCTGCTACTACTATTACTGCTCCTTCTTGACAGAGTGATATGAATGCTATCACTTCTCGATTGGATATACTTATGTCAGCCCTGACTTCTCAAAGTTCGACTACTACTGCTACGACTATTACAGGTATACCTTGTGCTTTTCATACTTGCGTCAATTCGTCTCTCCTTTGGATGCTGGACTCGGGTGCGAATGGTCATATGACAAGTGAGGCCCATCATTTTACCTCTTTTGACGAGCAGTTACAAACTCAAGTTCAATTAGCAAATGATACACATGCCCCTATTGTTAGTAGGGGTGCAGTCCGCCTTTCAGATGACTTTACATTACGTTTGGTGTTTCATGCGCCAAAGTTGTCCATGAATCTATTATCTTTACATTAGTTAGCCAGAGATTTTCACTGTGCAGTTGTGTTCTTATCTGATTCGTGTTATTTGCAGGACTTGAGTACTAGAAAGATTATTATCAGGGGACATGAGAGAGATGAATTATATTATCTAGGCAATTCATCTCCGGTTTCACCAGTTTCTCCACCTCCACTTTCATCACTTGCTTTGTCTGTATCTGTTCCTAGCTTGCATGCTAGTATTTTACCTAATACTTATCGTTATGATTTTTCATCACAAACTGTTCAATTATGGTATGACCGTTTTGGGCATACAAATTTTAAAAATTTATGTATTTTATTTTCTGCTTCGAGCAAAACTTGTGTTAGTGGTAAACTTGACTGTGTTATATATTCTCTATCAAAACATGTTCGGACCAGTTATATTCCTCGCATGCACCAGTCACCCAAACCATTTGACCTAATACACTCTGATATTTGGGAACTATCTCCTGTTACTGTTTTGTCAGATGCTTGATATTATGTAAAATTTATAGATGACCATATCTGTTGTATTTGGGTCTACCTTTTGTATAGGAAGTCGGATGTACTCCCTGTCATCACTTAATTTGTCCAGATGATTAAGACACAATTCGATGTCATTGTTCATGCTCTTCGTTCGGATAATGCTAAAGAATATGTGTCTGATGCCTTAGTGTCTCACTTTTCTTTTCAGGGTATCATTCAGCAGTTCACTTGTCCATATACTTTTGAGCAAAATGGAGTTACTAAAAGGAAAAATAGGAGTCTGATAGGGATGGTACGTTGTATGCTTAGAGGTATGGGGGTACCAAAATTTTATTGGCATTTTGCTGTTTTGACTTCTATCTTTTTGTGTAATCGTACACCGAGTCATGTTCTTCAGCATAGGGCTCCCTTATAGGTCTTATTCCCTGAGCGGACATTTTTTCTTGTCCCCCCTCATGTTTTTGGTTGCACATATTTTGTTCAGGATAAGTCTCTTACTCGTCATAAGCTTGATGATAAAGCGATTTGTTGTGTCTTTGTGGACTATTGTCATCAGTCTAAAGGGTATCGGTGTTATGATCCTGTTAGGCGTCGTATGTATCACAGTTTAGATGTTACCTTCCTTGAACATATTCCTTATTTTTCTTCCAGTCCTGTGTCTGCCTCTCCAGTTGATGATACTCCATTTGATTTTTCGTTATCATAGGAGCCAGAACTATTGGTCACTATCACTACAGAGTCATCAGTCTTTCCTCCTCTAGAACCACTCCTCCTTGCTGGTATAAAGTCACCAGTCTCTCTTCTTTTGTAGGTTTATGTTCGTCGCTCTCGCTCTCATCCCTCTGCTAATGTCCCCTCTAACTCAGGCGATTCAAGTAATACTTCTCAGTTCGTTGAGCATATTGATCCACCTGTTATTAGTACTAATGAGATTGCAGGTACTGAGTCAATTATTTTACCTGATGAGACATTGTCAGCGGAGGATGATAATTTAAAACATCGTTATCCGCAGCGTGATCGCCGTCCAGTTGTTCGTTATGGTTGGACTGCCAGGACTTTATATTCGATCTCTGCCTATGTTTCTTATGATGATCTATCTCCTACATTTTGAGTTTATAGTATGACCTTATCAGATACACCAGTTCCTTGCATTGTTTCAGAGGTTATTCGGGAGCCCTAGTGGGTTATTGCCATGCAGACGGAGATGGACGCTTTTCAGCGTAATCATACGTGGGATCTTGTCTCTTTATCTGTAGGGGTGAAGCCTGTTGGTTGTCACTGGATTTACATCCTGAAGTTTTTTGCTGATGGTACTATTGATCGTCACAAGACTAGGCTTGTGGCGAAGGACTTTCCTCAGGTACCAGGTCGTGATTTTGGTGCTACCTTTGCCCTCGTGACAAAATTGATTACTGTTCGATTGATTATTTCTCTAGTTGCGGAGTACTCTTGACCTTTTCATTAGTTGGATGTGAAGAATACATTTCTTCATGGTAATCTGGACAAGATTATTTATATGGATGCACCACTGGGCTTTCGTGATGAGGGGGAGTATGTTGAAAAGGTATGTCGACTGCGTAAGTCTTTATATGGACTGAAAACAGTTACCACAAGCCTAGTTCTCTCACTTTAGTGGTGTAGTTGTACGTTTAGGGTTCACCAGATGTCATTCTGATCATACCTGCTTCATTCGACGGAATACTTCTTGACAGTATGTCGTCTTTTTGGTATATGTTGATGATATTATTATTACTGAAGATGATGTTTTTGGGATTGCGCAGGTCAAGGTAGACCTTGGGAAGGCCTTCGATGTGAAGGACCTTGAATTTTTGCAATACTTTCTTGGGATTGAGGCTACCCGTAGCAGCAGGGGTATTGTTCTTTCTCAGAGAAAGTATGTCCTGGATCTTCTCTCAAACACAGGGATACTAGGGTGCAAACTGACATCATCACCCATGATTCCAAACCTGAAGCTTACTGCTGATGGTGAGGAATTGAGAGATCCGACTGTCTATTAGAGGTTAATAAGTAGACTTATTTATCTAGCCAACACTAGGCCTGACATTTCATTTGCTATCAGCCGAGTTAGTCAGTTCATGCACAGGCCGTATCAGTCTCATCTTGATGTAGTTTATCATATTCTTCGGTACCTCAAGTCTTGTCCTGGACTGGGGTTGTTCTATGCATCAGGATCTCAAATTGATACTTTAGCCTATTATTCAAATTCAGATTATGGGGGAGCATGTGACGGTCGATCCACTACGGGCTTCTGTGCTTTTTAAGAGACTCATCTTATCTCTTGGCAGAGCAAGAAGCAGACNATACTTTAGCCTATTATTCAGATTCAGATTATGGGGGAGCATGTGATGGTCGATCCACTACGGGCTTCTGTGCTTTTTAAGAGACTCATCTTATCTCTTGGCAGAGCAAGAAGCAGACAGTTGTCTCTTGTTCGTCAGTAGAGGCAGAATATCAGGCACTAGCGCTTGACACCTGTGAGATTATCTGACTACGATTGATTCTTGGCAAGTTGGGATTTTCGGTGACTTCTTCATCTACATTATATTGTGATAATCGATCTGTTATTCAGCTCGCTTCTGACTCTGTATTACACGAGAGAACGAAGCATATAGAGATTGATGTTCACTTTCTTCGGGAGAAGGTTCGTTGTGGTATTGTGACTCCATTCTTTGTGGGGATCAATGATCAAGTTGCGGATGTTTTCACCAAACCTGCCACTTTATCTATTTTCTGGGACTCGGTTGTCAAACTTGACTTAGTTGATATTTTTGCGCCTAGCTTGAGGGGGAGTGTTGGAGTATAGTCTAATTTATTAGGATTTCTTTTCCCTTTTTATTCTTCCTGTGACTTTTATATTTTGCCTAAACTACAAGGATATTTAAGTCACTTTGTATTATTATTATTTGGCTATATATACGGGGCTCTACTCTTAATTTGTGTATCCCTTTTTACTCACATCTATTTCAAGTTGTTTTATGGTTTAAGAACCCTACATTGAGAAATTCTTTATTAGAATGGCTTTCAACATGCAGGTTTCAGATGGAGATCACATTGATAGATTAATATCATGCCTGTACATGGCACTTCCATTCTTTGTTGTACGTATAGATGTTTAATGTTCGGTTCTTCTTTTCTGATCAAGGGTATAATTTTTTGCAACTGAGTCATGTATTACATGTAGCAAAGGGCGTCAAATAGCAGGTTCCTCGACTGTTTAAACAAGCATATTATTCTTGTTGTTGACAAGGTAACATCATATCTTCTATCCTCATACCAATGTGTAAGGTTTATTCAATAAGTTTTTTTTTGGGTCCTTGTTTCAGTGCTTTCGCATTTGGTGCTCATTTTTTGATGTTACAGTTCTTGACGCAATTTCATAATTTATCTTAGTTTAGATTGTAAGATTAGGGCATTAGTGTTGTGAAAAGCGAGCTTAGGCGAGAAACGAAGCGAAGCGATCCTTGGTCGCCTTGAACACCCAAGGTGAAGCGAGGTTAAAAAAAAGTGAGAAAAAAGCAAGCTTGGGCGACAAAATGAGGTAGGCGAGAAATGCGAAAGCCTAATTACAATTTTTTTATTTTCTCCTCCTCCCCCCATCCTCCTCCTCCTCCTCCTCCTCCTCCTCCTCCTTCTCCAACATTAACTAAACTTTAGCGGAGAGATAATGTTATACGTGTATATGTATAAAATAAATTGATTGATTCGTGTAACAGCATCATATGATAATCTATCTTATCATGATTAGATTATGTTGAATGCTTTGTTTTGATGTGAATGCTCTTGTTAATCAATTTGCTTGGTTAATTAAATTGATTAATCAATTTGTGAATGCTTTGTTTGGTGGTGATATTAATCAATCACGGTAGAAGTCGAACTCACATTTGCTAACTTTACATTTACATGAGGTGATTATGTCNTTTTTTTTGGGGTCCTTGTTTCAGTGCTTTTGCATTTGGTGCTCATTTTTTGATGTTACAGTTCTTGACGCAATTTCATAATTTATCTTAGTTTAGATTGTAAGATTAGGGCATTAGTGTTGTGAAAAGCGAGCTTAGGCGAGAAACGAAGCGAAGCGATCCTTGGTCGCCTTGAACACCCAAGGTGAAGCGAGGTTAAAAAAAAGTGAGAAAAAAGCAAGCTTGGGCGACAAAATGAGGTAGGCGAGAAATGCGAAAGCCTAATTACAATTTTTTTATTTTCTCCTCCTCCCCCCATCCTCCTCCTCCTCCTCCTCCTCCTCCTCCTCCTTCTCCAACATTAACTAAACTTTAGCGGAGAGATAATGTTATATGTGTATATGTATAAAATAAATTGATTGATTCGTGTAACAGCATCATATGATAATCTATCTTATCATGATTAGATTATGTTGAATGCTTTTTTTTGATGTGAATGTTCTTGTTAATCAATTTGCTTGGTTAATTAAATTGATTAATCAATTTGTGAGTGCTTTGTTTAGTGGTGATATTAATCAATTACGGTAGAAGTCGAACTCACATTTGCTAACTTTACATTTACATGAGGTGATTATGTCAATTGATTATTTTTATAATACAATAATGTTCAATATTTAATATTTTGTCTATTTAAAATATGCTGATGTTTATTATTTTGATTACATTTAAATATTTTATATTTATAAAGTTAAAACTTGAATATATTGGAGTAATCAAAGTATGAAACTAAAATATTTATTTATTTTTTATATTGTTCGTTTTATTTCAATGAAGCGCTCGCTTCGCTTCTCGCCTAGGCCCAGGAGACTAGTTCGCACTTAAATAACACCGAGGGGCATGATATAGGTATGACATCCAACCTGGGAAATTATGAAAGGTAATATATGGACATGACAACCTATAGTTTTGGCATTTATTTCAAAATGCAATGCAAAGCATGGCAGATAAAATCATTAAAGTGGACAAATATTGAATGCATAATTTACAATGTGCATAGTACAATTCTTAATATACTTTCTTTTGTGTAGCTGTATTATATCATGTCATCAAAAGTGTCCATCACATCCATGACTTCTCGCTAACATGTGCATTAACAGTTTGGGGTTCATTCATCAAGTCATGACTCCTACTTACAAGTGTTCAATAGATGTAAACACCCGATAAATGCTAAGAAAAAATGGATATGTGTCTTATATAGAATTGTCCTGGAGTATCATCTGCTCATAATGATAACAAGGTCTGGGAAAAGCAGTGCGAGGAGTTTTGTGTGTCTGAGTTCTTCCCAGCCTTGGTCTTCTATGTAGTTTAATGTTGGTGGATGTATGCTGCCGATGAGTGTATGTTACTGTCCTAATATCACTATTGAGCAGACAGTAGAAAGCTAGGCTGGCTATAGTTGGATGCCATTGAGTTTAGGGTATCACTATGGTGGCACCATTTAGGGATTGGAAGCTAGGCTAGCTCCGGAAGAGTATACTTGCACATTGGGGCAGACTAGTGTGAATTGTTCTCCCATGCCTTGATTTAATTCATTCTGTGAGTTACTCTGTCTTTTGGAGTTCTGAAGGATTAGCATCTTGTAATGTTTGGCGTAAGAGTTATTTTGGTCTTGGTGATCTTGAGGCGCGAATGGAGGAAACTGTAAAANCTTGAATATATTGGAGTAATCAAAGTATGAAACTAAAATATTTACTTATTTTTTATATTGTTCGTTTTATTTCAATGAAGCGCTCGCTTCGCTTCTCGCCTAGGCCCAGGAGACTAGTTCGCACTTAAATAACACCGAGGGACATGATATAGGTATGACATCCAACCTGGGAAATTATGAAAGGTAATATATGGACATGACAACCTATAGTTTTGGCATTTATTTCAAAATGCAATGCAAAGCATGGCAGATAAAATCATTAAAGTGGACAAATATTGAATGCATAATTTACAATGTGCATAGTACAATTCTTAATATACTTTCTTTTGTGTAGCTGTATTATATCATGTCATCAAAAGTGTCCATCACATCCATGACTTCTCGCTAACATGTGCATTAACAGTTTGGGGTTCATTCATCAAGTCATGACTCCTACTTACAAGTGTTCAATAGATGTAAACACCCGATAAATGCTAAGAAAAAATGGATATGTGTCTTATATAGAATTGTCCTGGAGTATCATCTGCTCATAATGATAACAAGGTCTGGGAAAAGCAGTGCGAGGAGTTTTGTGTGTCTGAGTTCTTCCCAGCCTTGGTCTTCTATGTAGTTTAATGTTGGTGGATGTATGCTGCCGATGAGTGTATGTTACTGTCCTAATATCACTATTGAGCAGACAGTAGAAAGCTAGGCTGGCTATAGTTGGATGCCATTGAGTTTAGGGTATCACTATGGTGGCACCATTTAGGGATTGGAAGCTAGGCTAGCTCCGGAAGAGTATACTTGCACATTGGGGCAGACTAGTGTGAATTGTTCTCCCATGCCTTGATTTAATTCATTCTGTGAGTTACTCTGTCTTTTGGAGTTCTGAAGGATTAGCATCTTGTAATGTTTGGCGTAAGAGTTATTTTGCTCTTGGTGATCTTGAGGCGCGAATGGAGGAAACTGTAAAACCCGAAAAAAAAAAAAAATTAATTAAAGGGTAAAATAATAATTAATTGTTAATGTATGGGTCAAAAACGTAAGAAAGTCTTCCACTTTTGTTTTTTCTTCTCCAAAGAGAAAAAAATCTTTTTCTTTATTTTCTCCTTCATTCATTCTCAGATCTACGAAGATTAGACCGTTTAATCGCTTTGGCCCAAGAATTAAAGTTACTCTACTCAGCGATAGCTACACAACCACACAAAATATCGTATTTTTCTCTAAATAAATATTAAAGACGATAATCTAAGCCTAAGGCTTGGGAAGCTAAATTTGATTTTCTTAGAGTTATAGTATGTGAGCTTACGCTATTAAAGGTAGAGTTTCCTCTATTTAGATTTAATTTTAACCTAAAATATGACATATGCAATGAGTAGGCTATGAGTGCATATCACATGTTAGGTTTTGATTAGTGTAACTAGTGGATCAAATTTATGATTTATAATTAACTTTGTGATTAGTAAAATCCTATTATAATTAATTTGGTGTAAGTTAACGTTAGTGGTTTAAAGCATATTAGGTGTATATTAGCATTATTTTATATTTTAAATGACATATTAAGTTTAATAAAATTATTAACTTGTTGTGTGATTATGAAATAATATGTATGTTAAATAATTATTTAGCATATGATTATTGTGGTAAACTTATGCTTATGTTTATAGAATTAATAAACATGTTGCCATATTGAAAGTCATAAACATGCTAGTTGTGTAAATTGATGTGCCCTCTAGGTGTTTATTTAAATACCTAGGTGACTACAAGTATATTAGTTGAATTAATTATCTTGCATAACATGTTTGAGATTGTGTTAAAAATGTCATTATATTGCATTCTTTATGTAATGAACATTGTAAATGGTACCAATGACAATTACACATTGAATTGCATTATGCATGAGTTGCATTACATTCATGGATATTGACATGGGTAGGAGTGTGTGCATAACATGAAATCAATCACCATATAGGTGGTTAATTGTGGGCTCAGAAAAGTCACTCCAAAGTCTGGCTGGGTCACACATGAAATTAAATGGATAAACGTGTCGAAAATAGCAAGAATAGTTAGATTCTTCCTCGGGTACAAAACCCGTTTACTTGATTTATACACTTTTAGGCAGTGAAATTCCAAAAAAGTGTAACGGCCAAAACGGAGCCACAGGTGGGATGCCCTGAGAATCCGTTGATGGTGGGTGTCCCATTGGTGTAATACCATGAATCATCTCATCACAAAGACACAAGAAAATGAATTAATTAGTCATTGAGTATACATAACACCAATGACGGGGCTTGGAATGTCCGGATACATACGCATGACATTGCATGTGTTGTGGGAGCTCAGGATAAGGCTCGGTGTTGGTAGTGCTTGCGTGAGTCTCATCTCATGACATGACATGATTTATGACATTTGTTCATAACATACATATTTGAATAAATGTATGAAATGATTGTTGCATGTGATATTTCATATGCATTTAAGTTGAGAGGTATTCTCTATATGAGTTACTCTATTGAACGTTGACTCACCCTTTACGGGAACATTTACGAAGATAGTAAAATCAGGTGATCGACTGTAAAACAAAAGTAGTCACACCAGACATATCTGGTACAGTGAAATACCTAAGCTTGAGAGCCACCATGCCAATCGCTAGAGGTAGCGAGTTCCTACAGAAAATGCATCTCTCCCTAGTTTTTGTCCGTTCTGTTATATACTATTCTCAAAAAAAAAAAGGAAAAAAATCCAAGCAAAATGGTAGAGAAAAAAATTCAGTTAAAGTGCTGAGTTATGGATGTTGAAGAAGGTAAGAAGCTTTTAAGGTGGATTAACCAAACGGTGACTGGAAGATGAAGCGACACCGTCTAAACGTTGGATCGGTTGCATGACATTAAAGACATTGTTGTCTTTATAAGTTTGTTTAAGGATAAAATAGGAATTAAAAAGTTTTTCTTGTTACTTGACATTTTATAATAGTATATATATAGATAAAAAATAACTATATAACTTAAAATGGTACGATATCAAAAAAAAAATTCCTATACCGTTGACTACTCCATTGTCGTTTGGTTCTTCTATGATTCTTCTATTGAACTTCACGTTTAACATATTACAAAGTTATTTTTCTGAAAAATCTACAGTCATTGTTGAAACTAACAACCATTTGCCAACATCATTCAAACTACAACTGCTACCTCTGACCATGTTAAAGACACACACGCCACAAACATGCTCAACTTTGGTTTTTTTCATGATGAGAAGATTCTAACATAATATGTAGACATTTATCATGATACCAACATACCAATTTTTTTTTATCGTATCTCAACTTTTTGTCTAATAAATTTCATCACGTGTNCTACAACTGCTACCTCTGACCATGTTAAAGACACACGCGCCACAAACATGCTCAACTTTGGTTTTTTTCATGATGAGAAGATTCTAACATAATATGTAGACATTTATCATGATACCAAAATACCAATTTTTTTTTATCGTATCTCAACTTTTTGTCTAATAAATTTCATCACGTGTAAAATTTTCTTACTTTATTCTTTATTCAGTCAATGATCGTAAATTATTCGACTTAAAATTAACCGTCCGAATTTATTTTTAAGAGTTGTTTACGATACTAACAATTTTTTTCCGGTATCATACTGACATTTATTATATTTGGTGGTGTTTTTATTATTATTGTGATACTAAAGGAAATTAGTAAAAATAGTTGTAACAACAATGGTAAAAACACCCATAAATGTAGAACATCACTCACAAGAGTGGTAATTTATTTGTATCCAAGAAAATCGGTAAAAATAGTTATAGTAGTGGTAAAAATATCCACAAAAGTGATTAAAAACACCCATTAAAATAATAATTTTTTTTTTTGTTGTAAAATAACTCACAAAAGTCGTAAAAAACAACAATTGAAATAGTAAATTTTGGGGGTACAGTACCGTATTTTATTTTTATTTTTTTGCTGTAAAATGACTTAAAAAGTCATAAAAACATCAATTGAAATAGTAAATTTTAGAGATACAATACCGAATTCTTTTTATTGATACTGCAGTGAAGTCCTTATTTTTAAAAATCTAAATTGGCTGTATTACATAAGCTTTCAAAATATGCTGACATCAAATGATAGATTGAGCAAGATTTACCGATAATTTAATGTGTCCAATAGGCATACACAAGTAATGTTGGGAAAGGGTGTTCCTAGAAGAGTAGCAAACTGAAAGAAGTGAAAGCAAACTTGCCTGAAGGACGTAGCCAACTGATAAAATTCACCCCCCCTACAAAATAGAGATTCTTGTTTGTAGAAATCTTTCCTGGAATGGAAAGTATTAGATTGGATTGAGAATGACATCCACCCATGTGCATTTCAAATGATCCACATACATTTAAAATTCCTAACATTATTCATTACAAAAAGGGGGGATGTATCCAGGAAGTGGGTATAAAAAGAAACAAATCCTTTGTAAAAGTCTTTTTGGATTGTAATTATAAAATGAATTACATGTTTTTCGTCGAAAGGGGATGAGAAAGAGATCACATAACTGTAGGATTTATTTAGTCGTAATACGATAGAACCTTAAGAAAATTGTCAAACATTGAAAGGGAAAATGGCCCCACCATATTTCTATAAAATTGTCAATCGACTTGTATTGTATTTTGTTCACATCATGTAAGTTGGAGTATTTCGTGTTAATTTTTTGTTGTGTTTGTGTGATAAAACTCTAAAATAATTTGTTAGAATATTTTTATGTGAGAAACTCAATCTTACATCAACTAAAATATTAAAATATATTAGTGTTATCTAGTTATTGAGTTAAATGAGACTTTGAGACTCATGAGCTCAGGGATGAAACCAGCAAAAGACATACGAGTTTCTAAAATTTACGAAATATAGAAATTTCTGTTAAAGATGTCATGTGAAATTTTAACTTCATTTGATTGTGCAGATTTAAGTGAAACAACAATTAATTAAGTTCGGCACGAAATATAAAAAGGTGTCGTATGTAATTTCTGCTTCATTCGATTATGTAGATTTGAATGAAACAACAGTCAATTAGGTTAAGTTATTGTATTCTAGGGACGACTTAATGTTATTTTTTGTATTGTGTTTTTTCCATAAAGAGATACGAATCGTCTCAAGAGAGCAACATAATCCGCACTGTACTCCGCCATTCACTTTATCTTTCGGAATTATATTTCCAACACAATTTAAATAATAACATAATCAAAAATAAGAAATTTGTTAGTGGTTAAATATATTGTTTGTGTCTAACACTAATTCAATTTACTTATTATTTTGATTAACTAGTTTTTTTGTTATTTTCAAATTGGTGTCTCATAAATCGGTATCGTAGTAACTGGAATATATAAAACAAATATATGAAAGAGCCATTTGTCGTCACCTGTGCAATATATTATTATCAAAAGACTTTTCAAAACATGTCAACTTTATCAAATCATGTATAATTACCATTAACGTATACGTAACTCCGTGAACTATTCTTCAACCTAGCTATTTCTTTTCGAGTATAAAGACCCGTGACTGACTCACTCACAAACCCCCCCTCCAAATTTCTATAAATTTCCCCACCATTCCTGAACTCCCAAGTTCTCCACAAAAAAGATGACAAGACTGATCACTTTTTCCCTCCTTTTTCTTCTCCAACTGACCCAATTAGGGTATAGTCAATCCATCGCAGAGAATCCAAACTTTATGTCTTCTGCTCTGGATAATACAAGCTGCATATCTTCCATTGTTGAACTGAGTTTGTCGGCACCAACGACGTCGGTGACCTGTGAACCCACCTATGGTTTCTTGCCGTGCACGACAACGCTGTGGGGGCAACTCTTCCTCGTAGTGGTGTATGAGTACTTGCTTTCAGTAGGAGAGAGGTATGTCTCGGCTGGGTCTGATCTGTTCTTCGAAATGGTCGGACCTGGTGTCTTTGGAGCAAGCTTGTTTCACCTTCTTGGTGCAGTCCCTGAAGTTCTGTTGGTGCTTAGTAAGTTCCTTCTTGGGCTCTACCTCATCACTTTTTTTCATGTTCCTCTCTTACTTTGGTTTTCATTTCTTTCTTTCTTTTTTTTTTTTTTTGGGTAATTTGCTATTTACCTCCATGTAGTTTTGACTAAAAATATCTTATCTATTTGACATTTAAAATTATGCACATTATCTTTTGTAGTTACATACAAAAGTGAAATAGTTATTTTTATTATCAAAGTTAACGAAGAGTGTGTTCCATTACGCTTAAAAAAAGTTATAGGCTTTTTTTTCATTGTTTTCCTCCAAAAAAATATTGTCTAAGCGTCTAAAATATCTTTTATAATTTATGACATAATACCTAAACATGTAGGGCATCGGTCCTAGATTAAAAAACATGTAACAAAAAAATAAGTGACTTTCAGTCTTGAAACAAAACCTCCCTTGAGGAAAAAAGTAACTTGACATGTTTGATCAAAATGTGTGTTGGTTTGTTGTTATATTTCATTAGTTTTATGGTCAAGAGTAAATTAGATAAAAAAATTTGATTTTAAAATGTGGGTATTATGATAATTTTTTAATTCGGTTAATAGCGTCAATTACTTCATTTTGGAGGTAATGTGTATTATTTTAAACGTTAAGAAGATAAAATAATTCTAGCCAAAATTACAGTGGCTAAAAAAAATTAACCCCTTTTTTTTTAACCTTCATCGCTTTAGGACTCTTTAAACTTACATTTGAAACTTTGATGATGAAATTGACGGAAAATATGACATGAATCTTGCTCATTGCGCTCAAATAATTAGGTTATGTCACATGTTTACATGAAATGTTCCGGAAGTGCATGTACTTAAGGGTTAGATCAATTTATCAAAAAGTTATATTTTGCTAAAATATCTTTATTTTTTATTGAATCTTACTAAAAGATGTGGAAAAGGTTTGTTATTTTGTTGTTTCGATTTTATCTTATTATTTCCTTGAAATGACTATTAAAAACTCAAACCACAATCTATGGTTTAAGTTTATTTTTAAATTTGATACCCAAAAATAAACTTTAGAAACATATCCTTATCCTATACTTAACAGAGGATTATGAAAGATCTGATGTGGATTATGTGGTTTTCAGTTTCTGGACTTTCAGGAAGCATTGAAACTGCTCAGGAACAGGCAGCAATGGGAATGAGCGTACTTGCAGGATCCACTGTCATGCTTCTAACACTAACATGGGGCTTTTGTGTTGCTTTCGGAAGCTATGATTTTTCCGATGACTCGGCCGAATCAGATACCGAACACGATATACCGCTGAGTTTAACAGGTTACCCCTTCTTCCCTCACCTTCTTCGTAGGGCTGCAAATGAATCGTCAACAGTCCAAGATTGGCTCGTATTAAAATTTAGGGTTAATTACAATTTGTCCTATTCAACTATGCCTCTTGTTGCAATTAGCTCCCTACAATTTTAAATGTTGTAATTTGTCCCTTCCAAGTTTCAAGGGACAAAAATTAACTGATGACACTAGCAACATGAAAGTACAGTTATACCCACCATCTTATACCAATTCTATCCCTAAAAAATAAGGAAACGGAAAAACTAAAAAAATTATCTCTGTTTAAACCAATACCAACACACTACATAACACCATATTTTCCTCTATCTCTACTCAACACCAACGACCATGCATGCGCTCACATGCACACACAAACACATACTTTTATGGGTAGTTGTGCATTTTCAACAAAGTAGAGATCATTTTTTATGGTCTAAAATTAAATGTCGGAGTTAATTACAAAATATTCAAATTTAAAGGGAACATTTTGTTACAATTAAAATTTGAAGGGGTGAAAGACAAATTATCCATAGTTAAAGGGAGTATTTTGTAATTAACCCTAAGAACCATGGAAAAACGAACCAAATGGAACAGTTTAGTACTCGGTTCGATTCAGTTCATTTACATCCCTATCTTCTTTGTAATTTGTACTCGAATGCCTCTATCTTTGTGCAGGTTTTGGTGTAAATGCTGATGTTGAAACTAGCTATACAGCGAGAATCATGATACTATCAATGCTCCCATTCATTATTCTTCAACTGGCCAACTTTCTCAATTCATCTTCTGCCACAAGAGTGATAGTTCTGGTTGCTCTCATTGTCACTCTTGCATTGTTCTTTGCTTTCTCCTTCTATCAGGTAAAATTTGGACCCTAATCAAGTGGCTTCGGAGTGTTTTTATGCATAAAAAATCATTATGTTGAAACTTTCTCAATCAATAATCGAGTCATTCATAGTTTTTCATGTCATATTAAATTCGTGTCATGTTTATTTCAATTGGTACGATTTGGACTAAAGTTACGTAGACGTTTACATTTCAATTTTTTTTTTTTGTAATTGGACATTTTTAAGAGGCTTGAACGACCGCTCCAGGTCGGTTGTCCGTGAAATGAAAAATGAAATAAAAAATAAGTCAAATTTCTGAATACTTGTGCAGGTGTTCCAGCCATGGATTCAAAACAGGAGGTTTAAATATTTGGTACAGAAGTTTGTGAAGGACAAGCTCATGGGCGTTCTATTACGTAATGGCAAGCCTAACATTCAACGCATAAAAAAGTAAACCCTATTGATATCTTAAACCCATTGATATCTTTTTTCAATGCCGTGTTTTGTTTAAATTTTAGAAAATGCATGCCAACCAATGTCGTCCATCCAGGGGTTTTAATTCATGCCATGCCGCGTTATTTGCATGTTGTTATTTTTGTATCGTACTTTTTTATAATTTGTGTTGTGTTTGTGTCAATTCAATGAGGAAAAAATTTTATTTAATGTGTTATAAATAGAGGTGACAATCTTAATCCATTAATCCACTCAACCCGACCATAAATAAATGGGTTAAATATTTATATTAATTAATATGGATTCTAAATAGGTTGAATAATATGGGCCCATAACCCATGGCATCCCACGACTCATGTGTTGACCCATAACCCATGGGTCACTCTATGACCCACGGACCAACCCATAACACACAGTCGACCCGACTATTGTGTGTGTATTTTTTTTTTTTTGTTGTTGTTTAATTTATTTTAGTTTTTGTGTTAGTATATATGTGTATTTTAGTGTATTAGTTTGTGTGTTTTAGTGTATTAATATGTGCGTGTATGTTTATATTTTAGTGTACTACTAATGTGTGTGTGTGTTTTAGTGTACTAATGGGTCTATTAAGAATTTTAATTATTTTATGGGTTAATCGGTTTAACTCAACCCATTATAAATCCATTTACTATATGAGTGAAAAATAAATTAAATTTATTTTAACGCAATTCAATTTAACCAAACTTATAACCAACCCAACCCACCCATTTGTCACCTCTAGTTATAAGTATTAAATATTAATTCAATCCACTTATTATGTGTATTTATCAATTGTATTAATTTTAGAGTCGTGTCGTATCGAATTTATTGTGTTTGTATTGTTGAGTTCCCCTTGACACGCACTCAGGCCAGTTACGGTTGCTTCCCAATTCACATACTAAAATTAATATCTCGCAATTCTCGTATAGACAAGGGTTGTTATTTGTGTTGAACAATCTCTCTCTCTTTTTTTTTTGGTTCAACGACTAAAAGATGTTTAGATTAGTTTATACGCACATCAATTAATCCTTTCTAGATCGAGCAATCTCTTTTTGAGAACTATTCTATGTGCCCAATTAGGAATGTTTGAGCTTTCTTGAACACCTTTTTTTATTTTTTGGGGGGTGAAATAAAATAATTTTATGAATAACTTAATCTCTCGTCGCTAACCAGTATTGACTAGAATTTTTGTGTTTATTAACAGGATCTTTCATGACATTGACAAGAATAAGAGTGGATATATTTCAGAAGCTGAGATGAAGATGTTTATCTTTGGAATACAATTAGAAGACGATGTTCTACTTAATAAGGATGATTATGTGGAAAAGGTCATGGAAGCATTTGATATTAATAGTGATGGGCATATTGATGAGGATGAGTTTGTTAAAGGACTTACTAAATGGCTTTTGGAGGCTAAACAATCTGCGAGGAATCAGGACCACAAGAATTCTGTCCTTTTAGGCAACAGTGTTAAGGTTAGCTTTCACGTTCATAACGTCTTTTGACCAACTTTAATTTCGTACCTAGTTACTTAAAGACTTGCTTGACGAATGTTTTGCAGAATTCTGAGGATCCAGAGAAGCAATCACTCTTACATAAGAGTGAAAAGAGTTCAACCAGACCATGGTGGAATTACATTAAGGCTTTATTTCTAGTGCTTTTAGGAATAACAATTCTAGCCTTACTCGTACGTCCCCTCATTGAAGCTGTTGCTGGATTTGCTACTTCTGCAAATATCCCTTCATTCTTTGTCCCCTATGTTGTCATTCCTTTGGCGATGAACTACAGAAGGGCACTTTCGGCAATTAATTCTGCCAGACAGAAGACACAAACATCTATCTCTTTAACTTTGTCCCAGGTTTGTTTCTTTCTTTACTTCCGTTTACAGTGTCTTAAAGTTCTTTTATCTATATTCACTTAATAATACAGAGTCCTAGTTATAAACTATCCACCGCTTATCTTAAGACTTACATTTTATCTTTGTAGTCGTAATAGATTTGCTTTTTTACATTTTACTTTTTAACTACAACTAACACTTTAACCATACTCCTTTTTTAAAACCACATTAAACATTTTATCCCATTACTTACATCTTAACCATAATAAAGAAAAAGCACCGGTATCTTAGTCAATGATCAAAATATTGTTTAACATTTTTATTTCCAAAGAGGCCGAAAGGATTCAGTGATTAAATCAAAATTCTTAATACTTCAAAGTGTTTCAAGGTATTTTTGAGTTATTTCAACCTGTTTCCACCAACGTTTTGGAATGTTTCGAAGTGTTTCAAGATATTTTGATATCTAGAATAACTAGCTACTTATTGACATTTGAAACTATTTCTTTTTCTATTTTACAGATATATGGAGGAGCTTTCATGAACAATATGATCGGTTTAGTTGTGTTCTTATCACTAGTCTATATTCGAGATTTGGCATGGGATGTCTCAGCTGAAGTCCTGGTTGTTTTGATTATCTGCACAGTGATGGGTCTCTTTGCTAGTTTCTGCACCAAATTCCCACTTTGGACTAGCTTCTTAGCATATCTTCTATATGCAATTTCTCTCCTGCTACTCTATGTTCTTACCTCTGTTTTGGGATGGTCTTAAACTGTCTACATTCCATGCAGTTTTAGGGTTTCCAAAGTGTTGAATTTTAGTTTAATCGTGTTGTTTGTAAGTGATGCAATTAGATCACGTGTTTCTCATGTGACCATGATAAAAGGGCATCTAGAGAGGTCACGAGAGAAGCACGTGATCTAAATTCATCAAAATTTAGACATTGTTAGACTTAGCAACCACGTAACCCAAATTCAATACTTCAAGGACCATATTGAGAGAATAGAAACATTGAGTATAAAATAGTGAATGCAAATATTGGAGACTGTTGTGGTGGTGATTAGTCAAAACTATAGATTATGATACTACTCCTGTAATTATATTTCCTTAGGAGAAGAATTCAATTGATCTGTACCATATTTTTGTACAAGCCTATAAATGCATGTATATGAGAAATGGAGCAAAAATTTACCATTACCAATCACCTCAGAGTTTATGAAGAACAAACTATCTTAGTGTGTAAACATATTCCCCATCTCTCGGGATGTGATAAGAAGTTACCTAGTTTTCTCGGTTGTTAAAAAACATTCTCTTGGACTATGTTAGATGTAGTTTCGAGCAGTGCTAACCATGTTCTGTGTAGGCTCACAGAGGGAATTGAACTATATTGTACATCCATATCTTTTGCAAAACAAAATTTTTGTTTTCCAAAAAAGGTTCACCAAAACATGTTTCCTTAATTGATTAGGACTCTGCACTGTAGTTTGACCTTGTTTCTGTAACTACAAGTTTAAAATTGTTGTGCAATTAGTGTATGAGAAACTTACACATCAAGCGAGACTCTGCTTTGCTCTTGATCCACTGGACCACAATACTAGATTAGTACTCTTGGGAAAGAGTCCTACTGTTGAATCTTCTCTTGCAACCACTGATCTGCTTTGTTGCATCCATTCATTGCCTCTGAATAAGAAAGTGAAAATATTTGACTGATCAGCAGTGCAACAACATGATAATCATCTTCCCATCTGTCATCTGATAACTATAATTAACAGTAGAAGGCTCATACCGTGTCTCTCTCATTGGTACGAAGAGGCCCCAGAGCCATCTGATTTTCTAAAATGCAGCTTAATATACCCCTTGCTGCTTGTGCCCAGGCCACTTCATCTTTATCTCGATTTTCAACCAGATCTACTAACTAGAAAGACCAGAAGAAATCAAATGCAAGGATTAGAATAAGAATACAAAAAAAGGGCATAGGTCATCACCCAGCTTGGCACCCATTAGCCAAGGGTGTTGGAAGGGGTAGACTAGGTATAACCTGGCATCATTTGCACAAAGTAGATCTGGAAATTTGAGCTCACAGCCTTATGATTGTTAGCCTAAGCAGTTCACTGCTAAACTACAAAATGAGCTACTGGAAAAAAAATGGACATGCTACTTCAAGAAAGTCAGCACACCCTATTTAAATCCTTTAGTTTCTCACCTTAGACGTGCTCAGATTTATCATCTCCATCCTCGTAGAGCCATAGGTGTGCTCAGATTCATCATCTCCATCCTCATAGAGCCATAGGCGTGCTCAGATTCATCATCTATTCCTCGTTGAACCACTCCTCCGTATGTTGCATATTCCTAGAGCGCTCCCCTCTTTTTCTGAGTCCCTTGCAAAGTTCCGCTTTGTATGCAGAAGCTATTCATATGCTTTTGTCATTATCACATTCAACAAATCAGAACTTTTCTAAACAAGCAACTTAAGACAAAAAGGGGTCAATCATTTGCAACTGAAACTGCCTGTAAATGAATATAGTCACAGGCGAAACGAGATGCAGGGAGTGGGACAACGAACCAAAGCTCTCACAGAATGAGGAGACTTGTAAACACATTCGAGGAATCATGCATATAGCCTAAAAATAAACAAAGAGGGAATACAAGTGAAACACTGGACTCCAAACCAACTGAAGGGAGAAAAATCCAAGGATTTCAAACAAACAGCCATATATTGCCACACTATGTATAGTGAGTGTCAAGGTATCTCAGCAGTAGTATTCAACTATTCTGGATCAAAAAGAAGTATATGCTATTTCGGTTTCAGATTCTAGCCATCTGATAAGCTCAAATAACTTTAGATCATCTTGATAAATATATGCAAAGTAAATATCGATTTTGCACCAAGAAAACAATAAGATCACCAAGATCTCACCACTTGACAAGCCAGTCAATGGATTTGCATTCCAAATTGCATTGTCCTCCAGAGTCTTGTTCAACTATACGAAGACAAGTAAAATCAATGGTCAGAAACAGAGAGAATTAAATAACAGAAGCTACTCCAAAATGAGTAAATTGAGTATCAGAGTTGCAACACATGCAACAGCACTTTCTGAATGGAACACAATCCTTATTCAGTAAATTGAGCATCAGAGTTGCAACATATACAACAGCACCTTCTGAAGGAACACAATCCTTTTTTTCTAGTTTAAACACTGTAAGCTTATCTAAGATTCCATCAGTGTATTATCAACACCTGACTCAATGACTTATGTACACAGTATTTCAAAAATGGTCCACCAAGATCCAAGCAATAACCGGAAAAAACCTAGGCAGTACACTAATTTCAAACACCCCAGAATCCCAAGTTAAAAACTTATTCTTACCTCCAGTCTGTCTCCTTCTATAACACCAATTTTGAAGATACAATCAGCTTCCTGCTTCTTCAAATTGCAAACATTCTCTT
The DNA here is from genome assembly GCA_963454935.2 of Ilex paraguariensis. NCBI lineage: Eukaryota > Viridiplantae > Streptophyta > Magnoliopsida > Aquifoliales > Aquifoliaceae > Ilex > Ilex paraguariensis. The sequence goes on from CAUOFW020002280.1 coordinate 920,611, forward strand.
AGATTGCAATGGGTTCAGCATCTGTGATCTGATCCAAGTATCGAAAAAAACACAATCTCGTCATAAAAATACACACAAATAAAATATAAACCAACTTAAGTCTCAATCTAAATGCAGGGTACAAGGGGGAAAAGATTAGAGCCAAAACCCATTAAAATTAAGGTAGCAAAACAACATCATCCACTAACACACCTTCCTAAATATGTACAGCTGGAGTGATTGAAAATAAAACCAAGTCAATAAAAATGACTACAAGATAGAAGTCACTAACCAGTTCTTTAACAAACACAGTCAAAAAAAATTAAACAAAGATGCAATAAACCACTCACCCAGTGCCTAAATTAACAAAGTGAAGATTTTAGAGAGAGACCCAGTTGTTAAAAATACCTTTGTGGGAGATATTTGAGCTTGTTTGTTCTGGACTTGGCAGTAAAGCTGATGTGCCATTGAGGGATGCAACTATAGTCACCAATGGAAAATTTTTGCTCAACATACCCAAGAAGCTTCATATGAATTTCACTCATATAAATAGGACAACAGAGATGTCATCTTGTAGATATTTGCAAGCCAAACTTGGGCTCCAAATATCTACTTACTGAGCAGGAGCAGCTCCGCTTCAAATAAGCGTATTTTGCATGAGTGCAGAAACTATGTCAAAAAAGGAGCAGCAGGGAACTATACCTTAATTTACCAGAGGAAGGTATAAAATTCTTTACCCTTGAAACTGTGATACTGGAAACACTTCAATTTCGAGGAATCTCCAATTGCGGAAGACCTTTTGCAGCAGGTACACCATCCCTCAGATTCCTGAAGATCTACATCACCAATAATCCTTACATGAGCATGTGCCATTCTGGAAGTGATGGAAGTGATTAATGTCACGAACAATTATTTCCCGATCCGTGATGCCGGAAACAAGCCTCATAAATTCATGGCAGTCTCCACAGATGCGGAGATTTTTAAAGATTCTAACTGCTTTACCGGGGACATTGCTTATAAGGGCCAATGCTAAAGCCAACTTTTCACTATGATAAAGGAGGTTCTCGATTTTTTCTCTATCAGTGATATTATGAAGCACATAATTGGTGTTTGGAGTATAGCCTACTGAAGTAAGTTTCTGGACCAGCTCTTCCAACTTCTGTTGGATGTCCCAAATCCTTGGATGTGTGGCATCTTGAGACAAGAAGGTGTGGATTTGAGCATTAACCTCGACCCAGCTACACCCAGGTTCCTTTTTCACACCCCGACTGGACATCATTCCCCTAACCTTTGAAACATCATCCCACTTCGCTTTGACGGCCAACATATTAGAAAACAGTACATAAGTTGAGTCTTTTTCAGGATTTATTTCAAAAAGTTTCTTGGCAGCTATTTCCCCAAGTTCCAGATCTCCATGGACCCTAGAAGCCCCAAGAACAGTTTCCCAGATCAAGGCATTTGGAGTTAACTTCATCTGTTCAATGAAGCTTTTGACTTCATCAACTTTGCCTGCCCGACCAAGAATATCAACCATGCAAGCATAATGCTCAATCAAAGGAGTAATTTTATACATGTTACTCATTGATTCGAAATGCTTTCTGCCTACTTCAATCAAACCCAAGTGGCTGCAAGCAGACAGAATACCAATAAAAGTAACCGCATCAGGTAAGACACCCTCATCCAACATAATTTTAAAAGCTTCAAGAGCTTTTTCTCCCTGCCCATGTTGTGAGTATCCACATATCATGGTGTTCCACAACACAGTATCACATGACTCCATGTCATTAAATATAGTCTCGGCATCATCAATGAACCCACATTTTCCATACATATCAACAAGGGCACTAGTGACAAACATATCACCAAATTGCCCATCCTTGATTGCCAAGGCATGCAGCTGTTGCCCATTTACAAGGCTAGCTATCCCAGAGCAACCTCTCAAACAGCTGGCAAGAGTGAACTCGTTGGGTTTAACACCTTCTTTTTGCATCTGACTGAAACACCGAATAGCCTTCTCCCCCTGATCAGACTGTGCATAACCCGCAATTATCGTTGTCCAAGTGAAGAGGTCTCTTTCGTTTAACCTGTTAAAAATTATTTCAACATCCTCTAAGCACCTGCACTTGGCATACATGTCAATCAGAGCAGTTCCGACATAACCATCACCACCAAGGTTGACTTTAATTATAAGGCCATGCACTTGCTTTCCGAAGGTGAAATTTGAAAGGCAAGAACAAGACCTTAGAATGCTGATAAATGTGTAGATGTTGGGCCTGAAATTTTCCTTAAGCATCTGTTTAAAGAACTTGGGCCCTTGATCACAAGTTTCAATGTCATGGAATCCAGATAATAGGGCATTCCATGAAACTACATCCCTATTACTCATTGCACTAAAAACGTTGTGGCCATCATGAACTGACCCAATTTTCATATACATCGTAATCAATGCATTACTTACTAGATTTTCAGAGTCAAAACCATGCTTGTATACACATGCATGGATGCTTTCACAATAATGTCGATTACCCAAGGCACTGACTGCACTAACAAGACTAGAAAAAGTAAATTGATTAGGTGTCAAACCTGTACGCTGCATCAAGTGAAATAGCTCAACTGCTTCCTGTTTCCTCCCCTGCAGATCAAGGCAACTGACCATTGCACTCCAAGCCACTATGTCAGGATTTTTTATCCTCCTAAATGCTTTGAGTGCATCATCTGCCAGCCCACAGTTTGAATACATATCCACAAGACTACAACTAACAAATTCATCAGGTTCACTGCCAATCTTTATTGTCATGGTGTGTACAGCCTGACCAGCTCTCAAATTGCCTGAGTTTGCACATCCCTTTAGGACAGTCGACAAAGTAAAACTGCTAAACTTCATCTCCAATTCTGTCATTTGGCAAAACAGTTCCAAAACCACTTCTCCGTCACCCACTTGAGCATATCCATTTAGTAAAGCATTCCAGGACACAGCATTCTGTTCAGGCATGAAAAAGAAAACCTTATCCGCATTTTCCATTTCACCACATTTTGCATAAAGGTCAACAAGAGCAGAACCGATATAAGTATCCGAAAAAACCCCAACTTTAACCACCTCTGCATGCACCTGTTTCCCAAACTCTAAATCCAAACATATAGAACAAGCTTTCAGAGCTGTCGCAAAAGTAAACTCATTCGGCCTCAGACCTTCATTTCTCATCTCACATAACAAACTAACCCCATCACTACCATACCCTTCGGCCACAAAACCCGCAATTAAAGCCGTCCATGCCACAACATCTCTCTCAGGCATCTCATCCAACACCCGGCGAGCAAAAACTAAACTTTTACACTTCGCATATAAATTAATCAAGGAAACCCACAAATGGGAGTCTGGGTGAATTACATTTTTTATTATCTGCCCATGAATTGTTTTACCCTGATTCAAGGACAATTTCAAGGCACAATTTCGCAACATTTCCGAATACCACTTGAGCTTCTTTCTTTCATAAAATTCTGTGACCCCTCCATTACCCAACTTGTCAAATCGCCTCCTATTAGAATCTCTTTCTCCTATTAGAGTTGACGACTTCGAGTTGGGCCAACTAAGACTATCAATATCTCTGGATACTTTCTTAAACCCATCACAAAGGTGAAACTTTTGGTGGTTTTCTATATTGGACAAAGCCGAATCAGTTGATGGGTCGTTAAGTTCAGTAACTTTCAGGGCAACACAAGAAGATGACTGAAAACGAAGTGAAAGTAAAGATGGCCTGTAGGATTTGCTATAGAAGATTGAATGAGCAGGGGGAATTTGGTAAAGTGGCGAAAAGATACCTCGGAAAACAGGTGGAGGACTACGCATTTGTAGAGAGAAAAATTCACAATCCATGAACATAGAGCCCAATCTTTACAAAAGAAGACGGTGACCCATAGCCAATTGCAAACACTTAACAGACACCAGAACAAAGCAGCAATTCCAATTTCTGTTTCGCAGCTTGAGGATAAGAACACCTGAATTTGAAGTAAATGATGTTCGTCACTCTGTTGGGGTGCTGTTTGTTCTGGGTGTCGATTGGAGGTTGTGGTGGTGATTCGGGTAGTGTTGATGGTTGTGGTCGTGGGGTTTTTGTGTCTGCAATATTTTTTTTTTTGGAAGCCAGAGGCTAGATGAGATGAGGGATGGGCCAACAGTCTAACCGCGCTACCCGGGCCGACGGCCCATTCCCTTTCAAACCCTAAGGGAGCCCAATATTTGTAGATCTGCAACAGCCCACGCACGAGATTCGTGCTTGATCGTAATCGTCTACCATTATTTAACGAATATTTATATTGGATCACACAGATACAAATTAAAAATTTTAGAAATTAAATAAATATAATTAAAAAATTATAGATTAAATAAACACTAAATGTATACTTTATAAACTAAAAATATATTTTATTCAAAAATAATTTATTTTAACTCTTAAAATTGACGAAATAGATTGATTATAACGATATCAATGATATTTACCCTAACTTATAATAGTTTTTTGTTTTTTTTATGATTTGATGTAAAAAAAAACTAAATTCTAAAGCCCTTTTTATGCATTGATTACAATTGTATTGTTAAATATCAATGATGAAACATACTTTCAATAGCAACAAATAGGGATGACAGTGAAGTAAAAAAAAAATGACTATTCGTTAAAATCTATCCTATTTGGATATTAGACGGTAGATGTATATAGGAATACTCATATGGGAATGAAGGCGGAGATGAACTGATACTTGCCCTCACCTCGTCTCCACTATACTCGTTATTATATGTATATATATAGTCTCAAATGTAAAACTAATTTTTTGGCGTCTTGTTTGTTTGAATGTTGGGGCTCATCATGTGTATTTTGTTAGTTTCATAGTTAATGAAAGTGTTCAGATCTGACATGGTCTATTTGAGTTGTACATAAGAGTATATAGGCGTCGATGAGAGGCCACTAGACCATGAACTCTCTTCAAATCCTAGTTATATGACAATATTGATTGTGTAGGCCGTTGCTTATTGAGAAAATTGAAATGTTGCACTCCATTTTGTGTTTAATCAATTTATGGCTAATTTGTGTCTAATTAATTTGTTTTAGTAAACTTCTATCAAAATGGTGTGAATTGCTGCTGAGTTTTTGGCACAACAAAATCACATTGTACAAGCTTGTCTGACTGCTTATATTTGCAATTTTGAAATTTCACCAATAGTGAATGCGTACTTATTAGTTTGAGGAAATGTGTTTCATCACAGAGTTAGGCCAATATTTTCTCTTAAACTTAACCCTTCGAGGAATTTTGGCCATGAAATTGTCCACTCTCTTACATATGAGTTAACAGTTTTTGTTTCTTTTAAAATGATATTAATTAATTGATAATTCCTTAAGGGTAAAGAAGTGAATTGATTTTTAAGGGAATTATTAGCATCATAATATATTACGGGAAAGTTTATTTTTACATGTTGTTGATTACAAGAATTGACAAAATTGTGACTATTTTTATGTTGGATTATGTTGTGAATAAGGTTTTAATTATACAATATTAGATTATGTTTGTAAACAAGTTTTTAATTATGTTATGATATTCTATAATTACGTTAGATTATTTAGAATGTTGAATTTATTTAGAATTTTAGATTATGTTGGCTTGGACTGTGGCGAGTACGGGGGAAGGGGTGGGGGCGGTGGCGAGGTTGCTACTTACAAAAGCAAATGAGATGGTTGAATCACTAAAAAATGGGGGTACAACCTTTTATAGGCATAGGATGCCTCTTTCATTTAAATTTATCGATGTGGAAGTCAAGCCAAAAATTTTCACTGTGTTCACTATGCAGACCCATGAGAAGACTTTGTAACATCAAGAATATCATCCACCACATGAAACAACAACCCAAAACTCGCGAATTTTCTCAATTTCTCAACCTTTGCCGCATCACCCCCGCCGAGAATAGCCCCAGGCACCATTGCTGCCTCCAGCAATGTAGCGGTCTTGTGGAGATGAATGAACTCTAGCTCTTCCATTCCGACAATGGAGACCGCAGTTGAGGCCATATCCACCACTTGCCTAGCAACTAGCCCTTCAGTCCCTATTGATTTTGCCAATTCACCAACTATCACAAGAATTCTCGCCCGAGAGACATTAGTTGAGATGGTGGCGATGAACTCAAATGAAAAAGCAAGCAATGAATCACCGACCAGTGTTGTTGGTAAGCTCTTGATTCTTTGTCAAGAATTCAAATGGTTTTGTTGAATCTCCCAAGCTCAAACCAAGTTCCATCTCATCTGCAGAAGTCAAAAAGAAATAAAAAATGCTAGAGAAACACATAGAGATGGGGGGAGGGGCGATTCTGTCAAGTTTCAAATACCTTCTCACTGTTTTTTTTTTTTTTTTGAATTAAGATTTTTTTTACTCATTTATCATATATTTGTATATAATATTTTAATTCTACCTAAATTTTATAAAATAATTAATAATTTATTATTATATTAATTTTTTAAATGGATAAACGGGTGGTAAATAAGTTGACAGATCTCACCCGAACACGACTAGTTTATTAAACGTGTTTAGCGGGTCAATCAGTTTACCATCTAAACCCATTAAGGTGTCACCCAAACTTATGTAATTCGTGTCGATTAATTGTGGCACGTCAAACTTTGATAGGTCTAATCGAGACTACACCCCTCGCTCCCGCTTCAGTCCACTGTCATCCCCAGTAACAAATACCCCTACGAACATTTTAACTGAGTCAACTATACTATTTGTGCTTAAATTATTAATTTAGATTAAAATTTTATTTTTTAATTTCAAATTAAAAATTATAATTAAAAATTAGAGTGAATTACACTTTATACCCTAAAATATTTTAAAATTTTATTTTATACCTTCAAATATTAAATTTTTTACATTACACCTTCAATATATCAAAAATATTACAATATAATCTTTCTATTATTTTTTCATTAGTTTTTTCATCAGTATAAATGAGTTTATTTTTAAGAAAAAAATAAATAACAGAAGTTAATAAAAAAGCTATATTTAATCCATTGAAAATACAATGTAAAAAAATTAATTTTTATGGGTCTAAAGGAAAAAAATTGAAACTTTTTCGGGGCCAAGGTACAAAGTACAAAAAAAACCTTAAAATTTTTATTATGTTTAATTAGTATTATGATTTGACGGTGTTCTTAATTCATTAGTTGGACGTGGTAGGAAAGTAATAACAAGCCTATCATCATTAACCCCCACATAGACCATTCTGATTAAGAGGGAGAAAAAATGGACACTAAGCCATTTTCCTGGCAGGTGATATCCAAACAAATTTAGGACATGCTGTCACTACTAAGAACGAAAACAATATCAATGGCCTCATCCCCTTTAGTATCACCATCATCTTCGAATTCTCTCTCTAAACTCATCATGGATTCATCCACCGACTCCTTCAAAGTTTCCCCAAGACTCATAGCCTTGGCCCAACAGCTCCGTCTCTACAAACCTCCGCCAGCGGTGGATGAAACTGACATTGAAGAACAGAAAATCGAAGAGAGTGCAGGGAAGGTTGTTTCTCAGGTGGGTTTTGTAGAGTCTGCAACCCCAGTGGCTAATCAGCCGGAAAAGTTCAGACCCAAGAGAGCTGCTGTTCTGATCTGTCTCTTTGAAGGCAATGATGGCGATTTTCGAGTCATTCTCACCAAGAGGTCTTCAAAGCTCTCCACTCACTCAGGTCAGTGGCTTCTTATTGTTTTGGCCGGTAATTAATACAGTGGTTTTGATTATTTATCAAGTGGGTGCTTTGAATTGTGTATATAGAAGCAGTGGTGGCGGTGATGATAATCAATTGATCATTAGGGTGTGTTCGTGTTGAAATTTGGAGTAATCTACATTGGGGAATATTTTGTTTCATCAAGTAGGTGCCTTTGGTTGGTGTTGGAATTTTGGGTAATCACCCTTGTGGTTTTGCTGATTTAGCAAGTGATGATGGTCATTTAGTGCATGTGTTGAAGTTTTGACCAATTACAAGTGTGGGTTTTGATTGTTTGGCAAGTGGGTGACTTCAATTGATGATGATCATTATGCTGTGTGTAAAATGGAGTTTTCGGCACATGTCTTGGATCTTTAGGCAACTAAATGAGTGGGTTTTCTTCAGTTTGGCAAGTGATGTTTTCATGAGATGGGAAATGAAAACTATTAGCCCCACACGAGGTTTGTGAATAAGTGATGTGGCAGCCACTGATTTGTCCTGAGCAAATAGTAGAATCTATCTCTCAGGCACTCTTTTCTCCACTACATAACTTCGCGTAAGAGGAAAGGTGCGGGTGTACAGGCTCCCTTTCTGAGTTATTCCAGCTTCTTCATTCTTTCATGCCGCGGTGAACAAAAAAAAAAAAAAAGGGCTGGTGTATGTTAGGGGATTTGTCTTTTCTATTGATCCCTACGGATTGGGTCAAACAAAGAAGCATTTTGATTATTCATTGGTAATAAACTTAATAAACGAAAATTTGTGTTAATCCCTCTTGAATCCCCCTTCCCCCTTTTTGCTTGGTCTAATGGTGCAAGCGGGTTCCTTCTTTATGACATTGATTATGACGATTGTGTTTGCATAAATTGCTTAAATTGCTATATCTGTTAATGGAGGTTCTTTGTTACTGATAATGAGATGTTTATGTTTTGTATTAGTTGGTTGGCTTAATAGACAGTGTGGTTTTGTTTTGTATAAAGTTGACTATGGAGATTGTGTGGATTCTGTTAAGAAATATAGGGTTATTTTGTTTATTAAGGGTAGAATAGTCTTTTATTTTTCCTGCCTTGTTTAGCTTATATATAGTCTCTTTGTATTTAGGTTAAATTACTTCCTTGTATTTCAATTGAATTATGCAGTATCAATAAAACCCTAGCCTCCTCTTTTCTTATCTCTTGTATTTCTTTAGATTGTTCAACATGGTATTATAGCAAAGTTTCATGGGACAAGGTTTAATCTCAAACACAGTTTACGCGGATCCAACTCCGCGGTTTGTATTGTTTTATTTCTGTCCAGTATACTTAGCAACTGTCTTTCGTTGATAGTTATAATTATTTTATTTGTGTTTGTTTTTGTTGATTTCATCTGAATATGTAGTTTTGATGCAGGTGAAGTTGCATTGCCCGGAGGAAAAGCAGAGGAGGCAGATGCAGATGATGCTGAGACAGCAACAAGGGAAGCGAAGGAAGAGATAGGCTTGGATCCATCAATTGTGAATGTTGTAACTACCCTTGAACCATTCTTGTCCAAGGTATGTATGATATGTCTGTCGCAGCATCATTCTTACACCAGTTTAGTTAATCTCAATGTGGGCAAAATCAAAATGTCTCCAGGGAAATTCTTTCCTAATTATTGGAAATATTTCTTTGTATACGTTTGATAGTCAGACACATAGTTACTGCAGGGAAGGGTCATTTGGCAATTCTATTGGACATTCACAAAATCATTGAACCATTGTGATTCTTTGACCTGTCATAGTAACTGAGATATTTGGTTTTATGAAAACTCTATTGGTAGCATATTGCCTTAGCATACAAAGATGAGAAGAAAGAGAGATTAGTAAATGGTTATCAAGGTTGAATCTGACAAGTAAGATCCTGAATTAAAGAGGTTTGAGAAAGAGCACAGTGTTTTTGCTACATAACATGCAGAACACACATTGCTTTCCTTTTTTTGTTTTGCAAACACACCTTACTTTCAATGTTATCATTTTCCTATGTGGAATAGTTTGTCTACGAATTCCTTAGAATCTTACAGATATGAAATGTTCTGCAATTTAATTTTTCTCCTTGTGCATAATGTCTCATTTTCGTATGTTTATGCTTGTTGGCCCCCTAAACATCTTCTCCAGTATTGCTGGACTTCTCTCTATTGGCTCTCTATACATTGAGGTTGGACATTCTAGTTCCAAATGTTCTCATTCCTTCCCGTCGTCCCGGTCCCGGTCCCGGCCCTGGCCCCACACTATCTTCTGACAAAGAGAATCACTCAGAAAACAGACAAAGAACAATTTTTTCTTGATTTAGAATCTGAAGAAGTTGTGGTAGATGATATTGCGACTCTCTATATAGCACTGTGGAGTGGATACTAGTCATTTCTTCATATAAGACGACTCCCATTTTAACTTCCAAAAATCATTTTGAAAATGAGGTGTTAGCAGTCAAAATCTTTTCTCTCCAATCTATACTCCATTATACTGTTAACGCAGCAGCTGAAGCAGAGCCTGAAGCTGCTGCTGTTGCAAATCACACAAGTTCTCAGTCANTATAGCAAAGTTTCATGGGACAAGGTTTAATCTCAAACACAGTTTACGCGGATCCAACTCCGCGGTTTGTATTGTTTTATTTCTGTCCAGTATACTTAGCAACTGTCTTTCGTTGATAGTTATAATTATTTTATTTGTGTTTGTTTTTGTTGATTTCATCTGAATATGTAGTTTTGATGCAGGTGAAGTTGCATTGCCCGGAGGAAAAGCAGAGGAGGCAGATGCAGATGATGCTGAGACAGCAACAAGGGAAGCGAAGGAAGAGATAGGCTTGGATCCATCAATTGTGAATGTTGTAACTACCCTTGAACCATTCTTGTCCAAGGTATGTATGATATGTCTGTCGCAGCATCATTCTTACACCAGTTTAGTTAATCTCAATGTGGGCAAAATCAAAATGTCTCCAGGGAAATTCTTTCCTAATTATTGGAAATATTTCTTTGTATACGTTTGATAGTCAGACACATAGTTACTGCAGGGAAGGGTCATTTGGCAATTCTATTGGACATTCACAAAATCATTGAACCATTGTGATTCTTTGACCTGTCATAGTAACTGAGATATTTGGTTTTATGAAAACTCTATTGGTAGCATATTGCCTTAGCATACAAAGATGAGAAGAAAGAGAGATTAGTAAATGGTTATCAAGGTTGAATCTGACAAGTAAGATCCTGAATTAAAGAGGTTTGAGAAAGAGCACAGTGTTTTTGCTACATAACATGCAGAACACACATTGCTTTCCTTTTTTTGTTTTGCAAACACACCTTACTTTCAATGTTATCATTTTCCTATGTGGAATAGTTTGTCTACGAATTCCTTAGAATCTTACAGATATGAAATGTTCTGCAATTTAATTTTTCTCCTTGTGCATAATGTCTCATTTTCGTATGTTTATGCTTGTTGGCCCCCTAAACATCTTCTCCAGTATTGCTGGACTTCTCTCTATTGGCTCTCTATACATTGAGGTTGGACATTCTAGTTCCAAATGTTCTCATTCCTTCCCGTCGTCCCGGTCCCGGTCCCGGCCCTGGCCCCACACTATCTTCTGACAAAGAGAATCACTCAGAAAACAGACAAAGAACAATTTTTTCTTGATTTAGAATCTGAAGAAGTTGTGGTAGATGATATTGCGACTCTCTATATAGCACTGTGGAGTGGATACTAGTCATTTCTTCATATAAGACGACTCCCATTTTAACTTCCAAAAATCATTTTGAAAATGAGGTGTTAGCAGTCAAAATCTTTTCTCTCCAATCTATACTCCATTATACTGTTAACGCAGCAGCTGAAGCAGAGCCTGAAGCTGCTGCTGTTGCAAATCACACAAGTTCTCAGTCAAGGCAATAGACAGAGTTTGGTAGTTAGGGCAGTCAGTGACAGCTTGTTAGCTAAGTTAGTTATGCTGCTGAGCTGTAAACACCTTGTGATGTAATTAAATGAGTTAGTATAATCTGTTACAGAGTTTGTTACAGCTAAGTGGAGGTGATGCATTAGCTCATGCACTATAAATGCATCAACTGTACATGTAACTGATTCGTTGAATAAAGTATATCTTCATCCTCTCTTCTCCTTTGTTTCTGTGCTTTTTTGTTTCTCTATTCTTGATCGAAGCCATAAGCTTCAGAACCTGTTTCTCTCTTTATCTATCCCTTTCTGACAATTGTGGTTGTTGTGTAGCACCCTAAGCAGCTAATAAGGTATAAGAGTATATTTGTGGAGATTTTTGGTTTCTGTCTAATCAACTCTGTTCCCATTGACAACGTTGAAATCCATCTCTTGTTTTCCATATTATGTAGATGAATTTTTGTGAAGTGTCTCATGCAGAAAGCATCATTTCTGATTTCTATTTTCTCCATAGGAGTATTAAAAACCCATGCACGAGATCCAGAGATGAGTATTACTTGAGTTTTTTCATCAGGTTACATGCTTATATTGTACGACACTTTAAGATGTAATATGCTGGATAACCACGTTGTGCCTTAATATGCTTGAAGCATAATTCCTCAAAAACCTGATGACAATTTGATCTTTTCTTATGCAGCACCTCCTCAGAGTAATTCCTGTTATTGGCATCCTTTCTGATAGGAAAGCCTTCAAGCCTGCTCCTAATGCTGCTGAAGTGGAAGCAGTATTTGACGCTCCCTTGGAAATGTTTCTCAAGGTTTTAATCTAAAATTCCAAATTTGAATCTGCCTATACTGACCATCTAGATGGATTTTATATGTGTCGGGAGATCTAATTTTGGAATGGTTGGTTCAGGATGAAAACCGGAGCTCAGAAGAGAGAGATTGGATGGGTGACAAGTATCTGATACATTTCTTTGACTATGAAACAAATGATAAGAAGTATGTGATATGGGGCCTAACTGCTGGGATTCTGATTAGGGCAGCATCTGTCGTGTACAAAAGGTCACCGGCCTTCCTAGAGCAGAATCCAAAATTTAAGGTGCCTAGAGTTGTGGACAAGGATGTTCTAATGAGTTGAATTAAATTAAAATTTAGTTGTTTGTAACACATATTATTATCCTCTGTGCAATGAGATCCAGCTCAACATGCACATATTCTACTTACATTTTTTTTTATCTGATGTACTTTTATAACTATGAGACCAATAGGTGCATGAGTTTTCTGCTTTTAGGTTTAATCTTATGTGGACCACTTAAAATTAAACCCAGGTTTCAAAACAATTTGACATGTTGGAGACTATTGGCTACAAGTTTGGTGTAATATCTTCGTGGGGTGTATTGTTAATGCAAACGGGGGCAACATCTTCCTTCTGAGCTTTCCCCAGCTCAGTCATCTCCATCGAGTTTGAACATATCTCTTGACTACTTCATGCTCTTGCAGGACCTCCTTTGAAACGGACCGAGCACATTTTCTGATATTTTCTGCAGTTCAGAATACCGCAATGGGGTTATGAACGAAAGGGTATCTGTACTACCATTTTGGAGCTAGTTTGTGCTTTGCATGTGTGAGTAAATTCTAACTCTTCTGGAAAATAGTTAAGCTATGAAGTTTCAGCTTGAATGAAGATTATAAAAGCCTGAGCTGCTCTTTACAAGATGAATGGAATTTTTCTCATATTTATCCCTAAATGGTTTTGTATTAGCCTGTACATAAAAGTTGTCTTGCTATATATCTGCTTGTGTATTTGTGTTTTATTGGAGCTCCAAATATAGATTTTTTTTTATAAGAATTTTGACTCTCCAGTTGGATATAAACCCATTTGAACATGTTGTGTTGTTGGATCTAGGTACCCTCTAGATAATCGGATTGGTGGAGTTCACTGAAACAAGTTAATGGAACCCACTAATCCAATCATTCACATTGATTTGAGTTGCAAAATTTATGGCAAATTTTAGAGAGTGTAGGAGTTTTGTCACTTGTAGGGCCATACCTCACCCTACTTGTGTGCACAATTCAATGCTACAAAGCATGTTGCAAATGACAGTGGTTCAAAAGCTAGCCCTAGCAAAGGCTTTGCCAGCCTACATTAAGGCAAAGGTGATGCAATGTTAAGTTGGCTCACACAATAGCAGTCAAGTCATAAATCTTGCGACCCATTAGAACAAATCAATTAGGTGAAAAAGCCTGTGGAGCTTGATCCTTATTCTGCTGAAATAGAATTTTAATTTTGTCGATGAGGCCACATTGTTATTATAACCCCTCCCACAGAGCAGGGTAAAATTGTATATAAACTCGCCTCTATATTTTTTTTCCCCCCAAATTTCAGATAGCCGTCCTTGAGATAAAATTCTATATCTAAGGCTGTCAATTCTTGACACGACACGTTAACACGATATGAATTGAACACAAAATTAATGAATTGGATGTAATTAAACGAATTAATGGGTTAAAAGGGGTCAACACATTTAAATGTAAAAATAATTATGTCGGGTTAATATCAAAATCAAGTCAACCTGATTTTGACCTGACTAACCCGTATATTTTAAACGGGTTAACAAGATTCGAACACGAATCCGTCCTAATCCATTGTAGACTTATTTAACCTGTTTATGACGGTATAATTTGCCTATTATGTATGACTGATGTGATCTTAACATTATTATTTATTAGTTCTTACTTCTACTATGATAATTGATAGTATAGTTCTTAACATTATTATGACAGTATATTAGTATAGTCCTTACTTTAATTTTTAGGTTGAAACTTGAATGCAATTTAGTTAATTTTATTAATGAGATGTAATATGTTTTTTGTAAAAAAATTATTTTAAATTTTGGATGAATGATTGAATGATGTATTTAATAGTAATGAATTGATATGAAAATAGGTTATGTGTGCTAAATAAGTTAAACAAATCATGTTATGTGTTTTAACCCGAAGATGATATGTTTATTAAACGTGTTAAACATGCCGGGTTCGGGTAATTTGTTTAATGGCTAGATCAAGTTAGTGTTTACACATCACGACACGATTATTAAACATGTCAGGTTTGAGTTTTGAGATTTTTGACACAAACTCGAAAATCAATCTGACACGAAATGACCTAATCTGACACGTTTGACACTCCCACATCCTTCCTCGACGGTGAAATGGAAAAAAACATGATTACCTAAAGAGTAAATTGCATATATAATCATTAAACTATGATTTTTGTGTCAATAAAACTTTTTTTTTTATGTCAATTGAATTCTTAAACTTTTTAATTGTGTCAATTACGTCCTGCTGTATGACTTTGTTAGATTTTCTAACGGAAGCAGCAAACTATGCCACTCCCATGACACAAATGAGTTGAGTAAACTTCACATATGACCCTTTTATTATGACATTTTTGTCAATTAAGTCCCTAATTTTTTTTTGTCAGTTGAGTCTTTGAACTTTCTAATGGATCAGGTAAATGACATACTTTAACGGAGGTAGATATAAAAGTTTAATTAACACAATCAGAGAGTTCAGGGGTTTCAATACACAAAAAAAAATAATTCAAGGGCTTAATTGATATAAAGATAATAGTTTGAAAGTCACGTATGTAATTTACTCTTACCTAAATTTACGTAAAGAGGATAGAAAAATGAATAAGAGAAAGAGGAGGAAGGGGGTGTCTACATGGTTTTACCGAGACATTTCTTGTCTGTGGCAAGCCGAAGCAACATCTATGCATGTCAGGGTAAAACTACGTAGATCTGATTCTCTTCGAACTCTACATTTACGAAAATCTTGTGTAGCATAGCAGCTGTGAAAGTGTAACCTTAAAGATCATGGTCTATCTGAACGGAGGAAAGAGAACTCCTGACTGAGGCAATTTGTTGCTGAAGCTTCTCTTGCTCTGCCTAGTAAGATCCCCTAAAGTCCTTACGATTTTTATATCGAAACGAGCTCTCTCCTCGACAATCTTCACCCTTAGCACTGCATCCCTTATAGTCCCCACTTGTGCATGCATTCCAAACCGATCAAGCAGCCGTGGCCTAAGTTCCCCTTCTTCCTCTTTCACAACCTATCTATATCCTGTCAAACTTGTTCCTATATCTCCATTTCAAAACAAAAAAATACTCATTCAAGCATTTGTTCAAACTGTTACAAGCTCTTCAATATAATCTACATCCCAATTCCTACAAGATAATTCTTCCCTTAAACTTTTTACCTCATCAAAGCAAATCCAATTCCAATTTTTATTGTGGAAGATGAGTTCAATTTTCTAAATCCTTAGCAAAATTGTCCAAAAATGCTTTCCCGAAGGATGAAATTATCCTTATCTACATCTTCTCAAAACTCAAGAATTTTTTTTTTTTGCTCCCGAGGGATGTCAGTAATAATTTAAGGCTCCAGCACATTAATGTCCAAGATGTCGGATAATTTACGATGTTAGACGATTCTAGAAAAAGAAGCAATAATGTTAGCAATCAAAAAAGAAAAGAAAAGAAAGATTCCTTCACAAAAAATAATCATTATATTCTAGAATAAGTAAAAAGCAAACATAATTAATTATGTTTACAGAAAAATAAAAAGAAAAAGCGAAAGTAATTGTCAAAAGAGTATGTTTCAAGCAATATCAGTGTACTAGACTTCCTTATTCAATATAACGGAGGCTCTGGGAAGAATAAAAGGTATAGTAAAATAATCCTTTTTTGTTCAATGAGTGTGTTGTTTCCAATGCCATTTGCAATGTTTATCATCTATCAATACATTCCAATTTCAAGTTTTCAATTCAAAACATTATTGTAATTTCTATTTTATATCTTTCTGAATTATTGATTATGCTATTTTTCAATTCAAAACACAGTAATATACTTGGAGTTGGGGAGAGAGAGAAAATAGAAGATTTGGAGGTGCGAGAAGAAAGGGGTCTAGAGACCAAGATTGAAGCAAAGGAAGTTCCAAGTACTCCGGCAGTGCCTTAAGAGCAACTTCAACAATGTTATCTAAAATAGCTACTTAAAATATATTTAAATATTATATTATCTATTTTAGTTAATCACTTTTTCAAATTCACTCCAACCATGATATCTATTTTAATTAATTATTTCAAATAACTTTAACTAACTATTAATTATTAAAATCTAAAATGCTATGTTGTATGTCATATCATCACCATATTGATGATCACATGTTGATGTGCTACGACACATCATTAAAATTTTAATTTTTATTAATAATGGNGAGAACTCCTGACTGAGGCAATTTGTTGCTGAAGCTTCTCTTGCTCTGCCTAGTAAGATCCCCTAAAGTCCTTACGATTTTTATATCGAAACGAGCTCTCTCCTCGACAATCTTCACCCTTAGCACTGCATCCCTTATAGTCCCCACTTGTGCATGCATTCCAAACCGATCAAGCAGCCGTGGCCTAAGTTCCCCTTCTTCCTCTTTCACAACCTATCTATATCC